>OY992896.1:32077531-32380031 GCA_963921405.1 Cepaea hortensis
TTTTTGTAAGTTGGTCTTCGTTTATCTAAGGTTGTTCTAATCGCAACCAATAAATGATTAGACAGACAGACAGACAGACAGACAGACAGACAGACAGACAGACAGACAGAGAGGGAGGGACAGACAGACAGACAGACAGACAGACAGACAGACAGACAGACAGACAGACAGACAGACAGACAGACAGACAGACAGACAGGCAGTCAGTCGGTAACGGGAACGAGAACTTATATGACTACTTATATGAATTAAATGAGATGCTCCCCACCAGGGTCTGGGCGAAGCCGGGCAGGGTCAGCTAGTAACATATAAAGGCAGGAAATCAGACCCTTTCCAAATAACATCTGGCTTGAAACAGGGTGATGCACTATCACTGCTACTCTTCAATCTGGCTCTAGAGAAAGTTGTAAGGAGGGTAAAGGAGGAATGTGATATTGGAGGAACATCCAAGTTGCTTGGTTATGCAGATGATATAGATATTATAGGGGAAAATGAACAAAAGACATTGGAAATATTGACTCACTTAAAGGAAAAAGCCCAACAGATGGGGCTGGTTATCAACCAAGATAAGACAGAATATATAGTAATTTCAAGAGAAGGAATGGCTAGAAACTCTGGCCACATACAAATAGATCATATGACCATTAAAAGAACGGAAACATACAAATACCTGGGTACAATCTTCAACTGCTCCAACATCATAAGGGAAGAAATACAAACTAGAATCAATTCTGGAAATAAGATATACTATGCACTACAACATCTACTAAAATCAAAGGCGCTATCTCGTAACATCAAGATCACAATACACAAAACTCTGATCAGACCAGTTGTGCTGTATGTCTCTGAAACCTGGAGAACAACGAAAGGAGACAAAGCCTTGCTACAAACCTTTGAGAACAAAGTTTTAAGACGCATCTTTGGACCCATTAGGGATACACAAAGTGGAGAGTGGAAAAGAAGAAGAAACAAAGATATTTATGATCTGTTTAAGTCCCCGCTAAATCACTGGTATCATGAAGGCTAATAGACTACAATGGCTGGGGCATATAGAAAGAATGGAAGATAATAGGGAAACAAAACTCGCTTACACTCAGGAAATAAATGACCGTAGACCCCGAGGTAGACCAAGAAGACAGTGGAGAGATAATATATATACAGACCTACAAGCACTTGGAATCAACGACAGGCAAGAGAAGGTCAACCAGAGAGACGAATGGAGACGGATTGTATCTGCAGCAAAGAACCTCAATGGCTCGGAACGCTGAAGAAGAAGAAGAATATCAGCTTATTAAGAGAGGTTTGAGACAGGGATGTGTAATGTCTCCAGATCTTTTTTCCTGTACAGTGAAAATATTTTCAGAAGTATAGAAGATAAGAAAGAAATTATCACTAGGGGACAATACATCAATAAAATTAGATATGCAGATGGTACAGTATTGATTGCAATCAGCAGGATCTGCAACATTTAGTAAATGCAGTTGTTGCACACAGTGAACAACTAGGGTTAGAATTAGCCACTATGATTCAGCCTCACCAAATTTAACCGGAATAATTTTTGTGGTGACATTCGGTTACTTTCTATTGTGTCTCCGATCTGAGCAGGTTAAGCGTACTCATGATGTTAAATTCCCCACTATTTCAAGATCGCGTTAAATAAGGGACAGATTACCTTATAGTTTTTCACTCCATGCTTTATGTTCTGTACATCTAACGTTTCTGGAATTTGTTTCCTACACAGAGATACAGAGTGTCTTTTTAAGATGTAAGTAGACAGGCAAATCAGTTGTATGTAGATGTCTTTGGTTGTTCTAGTATGTATTCTTAGACTTATCATCCATTTTTACGTATATTGTGTAATGTTCGACTATTAAAGTTGAAGGGTTTACGCCAAACTAAAATGATGAAGATCGCATGCTATAATGTGATATTTCAATGGCGGAAAATAGCTGTTTCCTTGTCAGCGATGACTATTTAATATTGTTATGGAATATTCACAGCGACTTGAATGTCAATGAATGCATCTTTGCTCCCCCGATGTGTCTCCACCTTGCCGTGGTGGGGGAGCTTGCGTGTCCCATCGACCCCATGTGCTTGCCGATGGGTGAAAACTACATATCGGACGGCTCGTGGGATAGGGACCAGACTAAGAGAGACACAACCTGCTGCTCTGCAGGTAAGACTGAGGATAGCAGTCAAAATCAGGCAGATGATCCCTAAATCTCAGTTCGGGCATAACCTCTAAGGCTCCCATCCGAGGTGTATGGCTGAACGTCTCTAAGCCATAAACTCTCGGAAGTGAGAGCCTGGCCGACACAAACCTACATCAAAATTGTGATGATGTGCTGAGAACGCTACATGCTCGGCGCAGATTCGTTCGATGGCTCTTAGCTGGGGGATATGAGGTATCCACGGATGAAAGGGCCTGACCGTTACTCGCCCACAGACGCACGGAGGTAAGGTGCTGAGCCGGCAGCACATGTAGCCTACCTCGTGAGCGAGTACAAAAGGTGGAAAAACACCTCGGTCGCACGTCTCGCAGACGTCCGATAGTCTGTAACCACACTCATGGAGTGAGTGTAGTCAAAGGTGGAAAATTGTCTCGTTGACACGAAATGGAACGCCTGTCTTGCGTGGCAGCCCGAAGCGAAAGCTTGCTGTGTGGAAGCTGAAACAAGAGTCTCGAAACCCGAGGAAGGCTAACCTCATTAAAAAATGCCCGCCGGAAGCCGGAAGTGTCGTCCTACGGGTGGCAAACTAAAAATTGACACTACGCAATTACGTCCGAGTGAAATGTCTCGTCCGAATGTCTCTCGTGCTAGGAACAGCTCTGACTACCTAGTTTCCGAATGCCGCTCTTGTTTCGGAACAGCTCTGACTAGGTAGTTTTCCGAATGTCTGTCGTGCCTGGAACAGCTCTGACGGGCGCAACGACAAGCACATGTCCAAAAACTCGCTGAGTGGATACCGTCTGCAAACTTGTCTGGTTTGTGCGGGAATGGCCCGTGGCAAACGAAATGACCAATATATTGAAGTGAGGATTTAAAGCAGCCATGAGCAGGACGTGACGATTCCCTCGGCTAGCCCAGAACCAGGGCGTTATGTGTCGGCCCTGCAACTATGGAAGCAACCTTGGATGGCGGAAAATGCTATGGACTGTCCCTGCCTTCCTTTGAGGGATGACCGTTGTCTTCGACCGTTCTAACTTGGCCAGCATAGTTGTAGATGGCACCACAAAAGTGAGAGTCTCCCAGGAATGCTACCTGGTCAAAAAAAGCACGCTAAAGTCGATGTGTTGGCCTACGGGTTTCGGCCCAAGGGCGCATAACAGACACACCGCAATCACATCTGAAAAAACACTCCGGATGAACGAAAAGAAGAAGAATGCATCTTTGCATTCAACATCTATTGTAGTATTTATGTGTAATTTTTCATCACTCTACACTTTACTAAATTAAAAAATAAGGAACAACACAAAAGCTCTTTATTTCTCTTCCAAAATCTACAACTTCAGGGTCAACTAATGTTCACACAAACATTTAATTACAATAAAAACAAACACTAAAGACAAATGCAGTCTAGAATCAAACACTAACAATAATGAGTGGTTTCTAGCAGAGGACCAGACTGCTACCCTCTATCTAGGCCAAGTCTGTTAGGTACACCAGTACAACAACTGAATGGTTAATCACTATAACTACTTGTCATTCCACCCAAAAGAAGGAAGTCTACAACAGTATGCATATGACACATAAACTAGATATTATGTTTCGACACCTAAAAGGAAGCCCAGGAAAGCTTTGACATTGTAGTTATTAGCCACTCCTGCTATATAAAAGCAATATCTAACCATTCTTTTTTTTTTTATAAAATCATAGTCTACATAAATATATACAATACACATAAATAACTATATTTCACCATTGTCATTATTCATGGTGATTAAATCTTCAAGTGTTAAATGCAACGATCAACATTTATCATCAAACCACCCACTTTACCATCTTCTCCAGTTGTGTCACTGCTATTATAAAATAATAATTGATGCTATTTGAGTTGACTGTCTTTTACAGCAATGTAGCATAGTATTCACTCACAAAATGTCTCCAATTCAGTGGATCTATCATGTACAGATTCTACACACTCCAGTGGTGAATGATTAGATTTGCGCAGTTGAAACATATTTAACAGTTAAATGACACACACACACACACACCTGTATCTCTAGTGGAATCATTCTTTGAACACTTAATATGAATTAGGGTGAATTATCTCATTCTCTTCTACTTCTACAGTTCTCAACTTACGGGGCAAATTATCTACTCCAGAAACGCTCATGGCCAAAAGGCTGCTGCACGTCAACACTTCCAATATACACACAACACAGTAAACTAAATCTGATTTTATTATTACAAACCAATGTTAACTAGTGTTGCCTATGGCCTACTCTAATTAGTACATTATCTTTTGTGGCTCAACAGCAGATGATCAGTTATCTTCTCTCTTCTCCACACTTCCTATAGTATACAAGTTATAAATCTCCCTTTATTATGCTTCATGTGGTATACCTAATACACAAGAACATCTTCACAGTAGGTAGCATGTAGCATTATATGATAAACTTTCCCTCATATGGCAAGCATCATGTTTTCATCATCATCATCATCATCAAGTGCCGTGCCAGCTCGCGTAGGCAGTCGTGGCTCTCCACAGATCTCAGTCTTTGGTGTTCTGGATCAACTCTGCTGATGGCATTCCTCCATGCCACCGTCTCAATCCATCCAGCATAATTTCTCTTGGTCTGCCTCTGCCTCTCTTTCCCTCAATCTTTCCAGTTGTCACGATGTTCTCCAATGCCCCTCTTCTCATCACATGACTGAAGAAAGCTGCTTGTCTCTTTCTTATTGTTGTATATAATGTTCTAGTTTCATTAGCCTGTTCAGGCAGTCGTTGTTAGTTACTCTGGCAGTCCAAGGAATTCGCAACATTCGTCTCAGGAACCACATCTCTGTTGCATATAATTTCTTTTTACTTTGTTCATATACATTCCAAGATTCACTGCCATACAGCAAAACTGGTTCTACACAGCATTTCAGTACTCTCTTACATTCAGTGACAGTGACTTATTGCACAAGATACTCTTCATTTTCTGAAATGCACCTTTTGCTTGCCCTATTCTGCTCTTAATCTCTGTTGTACATCTTCCATCTGATGTTATAAATGCCCCTAGGTATTTAAAATTATCCACTTGGTTAACAATTTTCCCTTCTATTTCTATGTCACATTTTGGTGTCACCATTTTCTTTGATATCACCATTGTTACTGTTTTCATGATATTCAAAGAGCGTCCTTTCTTTGCACAATCTGTTACTACAATGTCCAACAATTGTTGTAGGTCTGTTGAATTATCTGCCACCTTTCTCCGAAGTCAGAGAGTGTCTGCCTGCACGGCGAGGAACCTCTGCACACCAATAAGCCAGACATGGGCCAACGGATACTCACACAAACCTCAGGTCCTGTACGACATTACTCTGATGTTGGACAAGAGGATGTCTTCATCCGACATACAGGACTTCATGCTGGAGATCACAGCCAGCGAACACAAGCAAACAAGCAAGCATCTGCCACCAATACTGTGTCATCTGCATAGGTATATTATTTATATTATAGCCTCCAATTAGTATTCCTGGTGTCTCTTTGATCTCTCTCATTATTACTTCGCTATACAGGGAGAAGAGATCTGGTGACAAGACACACTCCTGTCGTACTCCTAGCTTTATCTGTTCATAACTACCTTCTTTATTTCCCATTTTAATTGCTGCTACTTCTTCTTCTTCTTCTTCTTCTTCTTCTTCTTCTTCTTCTTCTTCTTCTTCAGCGTTCTGAGCCATTGAGGTTCTTTGCTGCAGATACAAGCCATCTCCATTTGTCTTTCTGGTTGACCCTCTCTTGCCAGTCGCTGATTCCAGGTGCTTGTAGGTCTGTATGTATACTATCTCTCTACCGTCTTCTTGGTCTACCTCGGGGACTACGGTCATTTATTTCCTGAGTGTAAGTGAGTTTTGTTTCCCTATTATCTTCCATTCTTTCTATATGCCCCAGCCATTGCAGTCTATTAGCCTTCATATCAGTGATTAGCGGGGACTTAAATAGATCATAAATGTTTTTGTTGCTTCTTCTTTTCCACTCTTCACATTGTGTATTCCTAATGGGCCCAGACAAGTCTGGGTAAAAAAAAATAGTATTAAACACTATACTTATTCTTTATAAAATGTATTTTTGGTATGTATTTTGGAGTGTCTAGAACAAATTAATTAGATTTATTCATATGGAAATAATTGCCTTGGTTTTCATCGGTTTCGAATTTCGCCGATTGTTTTCTGGCGGATTATCGATGAAAACTGAGGATTTGCTGTATAGTGTCATGTCAGAACTTGGAAAATAAACAGAGCTTCAGTTAGATTCAAAGAACAATTTTTAATTAAACAGATTATACACTTGCCATATTAATTTGTATCATTCACTGTGATTCATGAGAACTTTGACAAACAAACAACACTTATTGTAAAGTATACATAAAGACAGGAAATAAGAAACGTTTATAACATGCACATTTTCACTTACAGGGTTTGGATTAAATGTTCTAGAAGAAATCAGTTCATATGATCCTCCAATAAAAGATTGCCTGAACACCCTGGACAGTCCATACAGGCCTGCAATCCCTAATTTATCTAGCCACCTACAATAAACAATATACATCAATGAAAAGATATATTCTGTAATCTTTGGTGTTAAATCTAAAGTTTAAGTCAAATGAAGGGAAAGAAGCATATATTCATGATAGATATTTACCAAACAACAATTGCAATGTCACAAAACGTTACATTTGCAAATTATAACACAATAACTACATTTTATAATCTTAAAAAAAGAATGTCATCATATGTAAATGAGGCATAATTTGGACATTCTTGTAAATATAAGAGCTATTAAAAAATCAACCTCAGATTCATTCATTCATTCATTAAGTAGCATGTCCTTTGCAGAACCTCGCTCTCATAACACCCTTCAGGAAAACTTCTCGGTCACAAGCAAGAAGTCCCGCATCCGATACACCCATCTGGAGATCATCCACCACATCCTGCATCCATCTTCTATTTGGCCTTCCTCTTCCTCTCTTCCCAGGCACATACCGCTCCATTATTGTTCTCTCCAAACTTTCATGACGTTTCAAGTGACCAAAATATTTCAATTTTCTTTGTTTTATCACCTTTAATAGCCAACCTTCTTCAATATTCAGCTCTTGAAGTATGGATACATTTGTTCTTTTCTTTATCCAAGATATTCTTAGAACTCGTCTATAACATTTATATTCAAAGGCATTTATGCGCTGTTCAGCTTGTTTAGTAAGTGTCCAGGTGTCACAGGCATATGTTGCAATGGGAAAGATGCATGCTCTTGAAAATCTAATTTTTATAGTTCTATCTGTCCCATTCCATAATTTATTCAGTTGTTTTAGTTGGCTAGTAAAAATAAACTGGTTGCCATAGCGATACTGTTCATTGCTTGCATCATTCAGTAGTCTTTTAGCTCACTACACATCAATCTACAGTTGCATTTGTTTAGTGGTTCACGAATCACGAACAAATAAACATGGACACTGTTATTGCCTTTCTTGCCAGCTGTGAAATTCCTGGTGTGATACGTTTTCTTCAAACAAAAGGCCAAAATGCGGCCGAGATTCCTCGTCGATTGTATTGTACATACGGTGATAACATTATTAGTGACAGTGTTGTGAGAGATTTTTTTTGGGTTCACATATCCTTTACAGGACATTGCTGTCAACATCAGCATCTTTCAGCTGATTGTTGATTTCTTGGCAAGATTACGCTCAGTAGTTTGCCATTGCTTTCTGAGCGACCGGCTCACATACCCCATAAGTTACAGACGTGGAGAGAACCGCTACAGATTCTCACGCAACGTCACGTTACTTACAAGAGTATACGAGATTATGGAGAAAGTAATGTAACCTCTAGACCAGGGAGACTGGCCTGTGAGAGATTAGTGCAGGAAATTCAGGGATAGATGTAAAGATGTGCATGATGAGGGTGGACAAGGATGACAATGTATGACAGATGAGCTCATTCAAAAAGTTGACCAAGTCATAGTGGAAAAGTGCTGTTTCACAATTTCAGATCTTTCTACAGAATTTCCACAAATTTCTAGGACTAGTCTGGTTTGAATTGTCACAGAGAGGTTAGGTTACCACAATTTCTGTTTACGGTGGGCACTATGGCAACTGACTAACGTTCAGTCAAAACAGTGGATGCATACTCATTTTCCAAACAAGCTAAAAAAAATTCAAGCAAACATTTTCGCAATGAAAATTGAAGGTTACAGTGTTCTGGAACAGCAAGGGTCATTTTTTTTTAAACAGAATTCATGACACTAGTGAGCACAATAATGTCAGAAGTTTATTGCTAAACACTGAAGAAGTTTTGTCGGTCGATCCAAAACAAAAGGCGTCGAATGCTCACCAGTGGCGTCATTATCCTGCACGACAACACGCGGCCCCACACAACAGCTCGCACAAAGGCTTTACTTGAGCAGTTTAAACCACCCTCCTTACAGCCTGAACTTAGCACCAAGCGATCTTCATCTCTTCAGCAAGATGAAGGTCTAGCTGGCTACCCAGCACTTTGACACCGCCGAGGAGTTCATGGATGGAGTCAACAACTGGCTAAGTACCTTAATGAGGGGTTACAAAAAAATCGTGCCACGGTGCGACACGTGCCTGAATTTAGGTGGTGACTATGTGGAAAAGTAATGCAGTGATGTATTAACTTTTATATGTAGTTATATGTTATTGTCAATTTGTTTAAATCTTTACCAGCCAATCAGAGGTTGATTTTGCAATAGCCCTTGATTGATTAATTGATTGATTTAGGAACCGACATCACAGCATTCGGGACATTCCCATAAGCGCTCCGTCCCCATCCTCAGCAGCCAGCGAAGAGTTTCAACACTAATAGTTCCAGTAGCAATCTGATTATATGTCCATCTCACCTTTCCTCTGAGCGTCGAGCATCGGCCAGATCCCCTCGTCACACCTCGCTGCCTCATTCTTACCAGACTATGGTGATCCATTTGCTCCTCCGAGGTGTACACGTGCTCCCACAAAGCCGCAACCACGTCTGTCTTGTCATGCAGGGCAATAGCCCTTGTATTAGTTTAACTTCTAATTTGTAACTTATGGATATATTAGCAGGCTGACAGGCTTGCAGGTAGAGCTACTGTGGAAGGCGGACGAGCTATGGAGCAGGCAGATATTCTGAATGCTCTACGAGAAGTAAGTCAATTACTAGAACCAAGCGATGACTTTGAGTCTACAACCATGGTGAGGCTGTGAGAACAGCAAGTTAAAAGAGGTGTGGCCAAACAAGAACACTACACAGGAAGCCAAAGAAGTTTAATAAACCAACACAGAACTAGTGTCATGAGCCACCACACACTGTGGGATTTGCTGAGGAGGGGATCCGAGTACTTATGGACTATATGGTTCGATGTGTAATGAGGATGATCTGTCGACCGACTAACCAACCAACCAACCAACCCACCCACCCACCCACCCAACCAACCAACCAACCAACCAACCAACCAACTAATGGATATTTTGTGCACTTGCTTCAAGTCAACTAACTAAAGGATGAAAACATGACAAAATGTGAAATGATGTACACACATTGAAACCAGTGTGACTTAAACATGTAAATTAAAATACACACCTGAAAACAATACACAGTTATGTTGAGAAATACCGTTAATTGCAAGATACTGCCTTAATACTTAACAATTAATGCTTTAACAATCAACAACGCTGCACTTAAACATTCCCATACATTCTCCTTTATAAAAAAGTAAAGATTATTTTCTACACATTTATGTATATTGGGTGTATGGTGCTAGCCCCATATTTCTTCTTCTTCTTCTGCGTTCATCAGGAGTTTTTTTTCCGGATGTGATTGCGTTGTGCCTGTTTACAGCAGAGCTGCGTTCTTGCGCCGTTAGGCCGACACATCCGACTTCTGTGGGCATTTGTTGACCGGGTTGACCTTCCCGGGCCCCATATTTTAATATACCAATCAGTACTTGATAAGTAATGAGGTGAATATCAGCCCACTGCCTGTACTTTAAAAACCTTTTAGGTACTCATGTTAAGCTGGAATGACATGGAAGTCCAAGTAAACTTCTTAAATTTCTGCTTCAATGAGGATTCAAACACACGACTGACTATTGGGCTAAAAGGCAAGTACGCTAACCACTGTGCTCCCATGGTACCTTTGAGGCTTCTGTATAAATAAACTACATTTGAAAAAGAATGTAGAAACAGAAATTAAGTATTAATAGAACATCTAAAATGATCAATACAACACTTGTTCAGGTGATACATTCATTCATTCATTCATTCATTCAGTAGCATGTCCTTTGCAGAGCCTTGCTCCCATAACAACCTTCCAGAAAACCTCTCGATCATAAGCAAGATGTCCCGCTTCCAATACACCCATCTGGAGATCATCCGCCACATCCTGCACCCATCTTCTCTTTGGCCTTCCTCTTCCTCTCTTCCCAAGCAAATATTCCTCCATTATTGTTCTCTCCAAACTTTCGTGCCGTTTCAAGTGACCAAAATATTACAATTTTCTTTGTTCTATCGTCTTTAATAGCCAACCTTCTTCAATATTCAGCTCTTTAATTATGGATGCATTTGTTCTTTTCTTTATCCAAGATATTCTTATAACTCGTCTATAACATTTATATTCAAAGGCATTCATGCACTGTTCAGCTTGTTTAGTAAGTGTCCAGGTCTCGCAGGTGTATGTTGCAATGGGAAAAATGCATGCTCTTAAAAATCTAATTTTTGTAGTTCTATCTGTCCCTCTCCACAATTTATTCAGTTGTTTTAGTCTTGGAAGAGCAATAGATATTCGTCTTTTAACTTCTTTTATTGTGTCACCATTGTTGGTAATCAATGACCCAAGATATTGAAAATTTTCCACCACCTCCAATTTTTCCTCATTAACATAAATATACTTCCATTATCTTTCTTTTCGCTATGTTAAGATATAAGTTGTGATTTTCACAATTCAATTGGGTTGAGGTTATTAGGTTTTCTATACCATTCTGTGTTCTCGATAGCAAAACTGTATCATCAGCATATCAAATCTCTGGTATGCCATGACCACCGATATTTAGGGCATCATATTGCTATCTGTTTATATCATCTCTAACATTTCTCATTATATTTTCGGCGTACAGGTTAAACAAATAGGGGGACAGCACACAGCCCTGACTGACTCCTTGCTTATGTTAAACCAATTTGATGTCTCACCATCTATTCTAACCGCTGCTTGTTGGTCTAGATAGAGCATTTTTATGAGTTGTATTACATGTGATGGAAAGCCCATAATCCTCATGATTTCCCAAAGTTTCTGATGTTGTACACAGTCAAATGCCTGTGAATAGTCCACAAAACATGAGAATAGGTTTACATTAAATTCTCTGCACTTCTCTATTATTAAACGCATGCTAAGTATGTGATCTCTTGTTCCTCTTCCTTGTCTAAATCCAGCTTGAACCATGTTAATCTCTTCTTCTATTTTCTTACAAAGTCTTCCCATTATGATCTTTAGCAGAATTTTACTTGCATGACTGATCAGGGCAACAGTTCTATAGTTGGTGCATAATTTCAGGTTGCCCATTTTTGGTACTGGAATGAAGATAGTTCTCTTCCAGTCTTTTGGCCATATACCATACTTCCATATCTTTTTACATAATGCATGTTATGCATTTGTATGCTTTTTTTCTCCTCCCTCTTTAATTAGTTCAGCTGGTATCTCATCACATCCTGGTGATTTACCATTCTTCAGGTTCTTTATTCCAATGCAATTTCATTTAATGAAGGTTCCGGTTCTGTCTCTGCTCTCATTGGTTCATGTATCTCATTCATATCCTCACTGTCATTCATATCATACATTCCATTGCAGTATTCCTGCCATCTTTCTAGAATCTGTCTAGATTCTGTTAAGGTATTTCCCAACTTGTCACAGCTAACATTTAATTGAGGTTGAACATTTCTTGTCAATAACCTTATTTCTTTGAACATTTCGAAATCTCTTCCAGTCTTATGATACTGCTCTATTCTGGTACGACAATCTTGTATATATTGGTATTTGTCCTGTCTTGTGTTCCTTCTTATTTCTCGATTTATACTTTATCCTGCTGTTATCAGATTCACCTCCTTTCTGTTTCAATTCTTCTAACGTGTCTGATGTAATCCATGGCTTATGTTGCTTTTTCTAGGTCAGAATTAAATCTTTGGCTGCAGTTATCAAGATATCTCTAGCTTGTACTGCCAATTCATCAGGTGTAAATTCCTCCTGTATAGACATCAAGACCCCAAAATGATTCTTCACGTCTACATTATCAAAACGAGATCAAAACGAAGTGGCCTTGGTCCTCAGGTAAGCTTTTTGAGTTTTAATTTCACATCTGCTTCTAATAACTGATGATCTGTAGATACTTGTATAGTGGTTGATAATATTCCAAATTGATAATAAAAGACAACATTAGAATGCTGCCCATAAGAACAGAACTAGTCCTGCAGTGGATACCAGCCCACTATGGTATCATTGGAAATTAACAGGCAGATAACCTCGCGCAGCTTATCCATCCCAGAGGTTTAAAGAGATAAAACCACTCCTAAAGCAATCTTGAATGACTACTTCTAATTTCTCTAATCAATTTATAGTTTTGATTTGTTGTCTGAAGGACTGTCTGATTTTGTTTTCTGTCCCATCACCTCTGACAATCTCAGATTTAGCACCTGGAATGCTAGAACTATGTATGAATTTGAAATAACAACACAGGTTGTAGCAGAAGTGAAATACACAGAGAAGAGAACTAGAGACATAGATTAATAATATGGGAAGAATATGGAGTGAGCTGCATTAATTAGCAAAAGACAGAACAGCTTGGAATGAGTTGGTTGATGGTCTATGCTCCAACAAGGGATACAGATCAGAAGAATAAGATAACTAAAACTGCTTGTATAGAAGAATAGAATGACTCAACATAAAATGATACTACAAGTGCTGTCTACGCTAACATTTGTTCTCTTTTCACCTTGGAAATGATGATGAAACCCTCAAAAGGAGCAAGTTAAACATCACCTCTTAAATGGTTAAGTGCCATGGGATCATCATATTTAAACTTCTGGTAACTGCCACAGGCTTATAAATAAAAATATAGTTAAAATATAAATACAGTAGTTTTTTCTATTGCAACCCCCTTTAATTGTAAATATATAATACACATTTGCTACCATATTAACAACTTTAAAATCATAACTGCGACACATCCCACTTCCCATTTTCTGCCATCTGTTTTTGTTTGGTTGAAACCTACTTTTTGTTTGGTACTGAATCTGTTAAGAAGCACATACTTGTTCAGCATTTAATATGTTAATTATATGAATCCATATATATTTCATATTTAAAACAAGAAGAGATACAAGAAATGAAACAATTATTAATAAATTAAGCAAGTGAGTCCTAAAGGTAATTGAATTTACTTACATAAATCCAGCAACATATGCATTAGATATGTTTGGTGCTCCACCTCCAAAGCAAGAAGAAGTCTCTGATAGTCGAATATGGACAGGATGAGGAACTACTCTTGTAAGATTAAAGGCTACATCGAGTACAGTTTTCAAGGATTCCAACTTTGTGACGTTAAGAAAATCTTGAACTGTGGCATTAGCACCATTCTCGTAGTAGCTAACAAAAATACATTATATGGAAAATTATTGGTTTGTGCAATGAAAAACAGTCAAATATGAGACAAACTGGAGGCTGGAGACACAAGTTACTATAGTGAAATAAATTACCATAGTCACTACTATTTTTGCATTCATTTTTAAATGAGATGCAGATAACTGTGTTCTTTTATTATCTTTCACTGCATAACCTGCATAATGTGATATTTTATGAATGTATAGTTTTGACATTTATTTTCTATATTACTCACAAAACAGAAATGTGGATGAAAGATACATATTGAAACATCTGTTTATCTTGTTTTCTAAGAGCTTATCATAAACGCTGTAAAATGTGATGAATGAAGGGCTAAAATACTATGTTAATGTCTGCTTTTCCAACATCCATGTGGCAAAACGCATTGCATAGTCATCGCATCTTGCATTAATTTAAAGTAACTATATTAAGTTAAGTAGCTATACATATGTATCATTTTATTATTGTGTATGGTTTGGCTAGGTATGGCTAGGTTTGGCTGAAGTTGGTTCAGGCATGCAACCTGGTATCTTGCTATGGTCAAAAACTTACCAGGTGGATTCTTGCCTAGTTCAATTCTCATTTTTCAGCCATCAACTGGAATGATAGGATTGGGTCTGTCTGTAGTAGATTGTCCAAAGTTTACGACGTTTTCTAAATTAATGCGCAAGCATATAATGGCAAAATTATCGCCACAATTTGGTTAACTGTAGTCAGACCCCCAACCATCGTTTGAGAGAGGCTGGTGCAGGACTAGGTGAGTTGAAACCAATAATTATAATGTATATATTTTGTGCTGTATGATTTCTACATGTGTTTGTGTAAGGAATATACACACATGGGAAGCGTGATGCAGCAAACTTAGTCGATTGCCACAAAGAAGACAGAGAAGAGTGACAGAAGCGAACTAAAGTAAAAAGCATAGATTTATATAGTATTCCAATGGAAGGAATTCATATAAAATATTCAGGCCACACCGTGTATTGGAAATGGGAATCCAACTTGACTTAGAACGATTTCAAGCAAGCATGGATGACCAATCACACGCATTGTATCCCAAGGAATGGATACTTATTAATTATGTATATTAATTATTATTATAATAAAGCATAGCATTATAATACTTATGTCCACTGGACACAAAATATATGTTCACTAGAAATAATAAATATGTTAAAAAAGGTGTAGTTATTTTGACCAATATTGACGATGTGAGAAAAACGACTGTGATTGATGCCGAACTCAATCGTCTTAACATTGATATTGCTGGCCTGCAGGAGACTCGCCTCGCTGAGGAAGGGTCACTCAGGGAAAACAACTACACCTTTTTCTGGAAGGGTAAAGGGCAGGCAGAAAAAAGGCAACACGGTGTGGGCTTTGCAGTGAAGAATTCGCTACTGGGAATGATTGAAATTCCAGCAGGAGGAAATGAAAGACTATTATCCCTGCGCTTGGCAACCTCTTGTGGGTTTGCCACCATTATTACTGCATATGCACCGACACTCGATTCCTCTGATGATGTGAAGGATTTGTTCTATGAGGAGTTAGACTCTGTGATCAAGGCAGTTCCAAAATCCGACTACATTTATATGCTCGGTGATTTCAATGCTCGTGTGGGCAAGGACTCGAGTTCATGGCCAGTGTGCCTTGGAAAATACAACATCGGTCGCATGAATGAAAATGGGCAAAGGCTGCTGGAGCATTGCACCAGTAATGACCTATGTATTACAAACTCTTTTTTTAAAACAAAAGAGATGCATAAGGTCACATGGAAACATCCAAGATCCGGCCATTGGCACCAGCTGGACTTCATCATCACACGGAGACAACATCTGAACCATATATCATTGACTCGTAGTTACCACAGTGCTGACTGTGATACGGATCATTCTTTGGTTGTTGCAAGGGTTAGACTGAGACCAAAGAGAATCTACACAGCTAAACACAAATCTAGCCCCAGGATTAATATTATTAACACTCATGATCCTGAAAAGTGCTTTCAGTGTCAACAGCAACTTGAAGACGCTTTCACTGATACACCAGAAAATTGTACAGTAAATGATAAATGGAAAAAACTTAGGGAAACTCTTTGTAAAACTGCCGTAAAGGTTTACAGCACTGTGGATCATAAGAGGCAGGACTGGTTTGCGGCCAACAGCGAGACTCTGCAGCCCTTGATTGATAAGAAGAAGAAAGCTCTCTTAAGAAACAAGGAAAGACCAACGCGTAACACTCTGAGTGAGCTAAGGCAAGCTAGGAAGGATATGCAAAAGGCTGCCAGGCAGTGTGCAAATGATTATTGGATCAAGTTATGTGAGTCCATTCAAATCGTAAGTGATAAGGGAGACAAAAGAAGCATGTATGAAGGAATAAAGAAAGCCTGTGGTCCAGTGATCAAAAGAAGTGCACCATTGAAAACCTTGACTGGAGAAGTCATCACTGATAAGAAACAGCAGATGGACAGATGGGTAGAGCACTATTTGGAGCTTTACTCAAGTGAGACCAAACTAGCGGATAATGCCCTCAACGCCATAGAGGCTCTACCAACTCTTGACCACCTGGACACACTTCCCACCATAACAGAAGTTAAGTGTGCTATAAATGAACTTGCATCTGGCAAGGCTCCAGGTAAGGATGGGATTCCAATAGAGGTTATCAGGAGTGGGCAAGACACACTCACTATACAGATCCACCAGCTAATAGAGCTATGCTGGCGTGAAGGACAAGTCCCACAGGATTTCAAAGATTCAAGCATCATAACACTGTACAAGAACAAGGGCGATCGGAGCGACTGCAACAACTATAGGGGTATCTCACTTCTGTGTATTGTTGGAAAAGTATTTGCCAGAATTGTTCTGCGCAGACTTCAAGTCCTAGGAGATCAAGTCTACCCCGAATCACAGTGTGGCTTTCGACAGAACCAGTCTACCACTGATATGATATTCTCATTGCGACAAATGCAAGAAAAATGCCGTGAACAGAATCAACCACTGTTTATTGCCTTCATCGACCTCACAAAGGCATTTGATTTGGTCAGTCGTGAGGGTCTGTTCAAGGCACTAAAGAAGATTGGCTGCCCACCAACTCTTCTGTCCATTGTGGAATCGTTCCACACAGGCATGAAGGGTATAATCAAGTTTGATGGTGCAACTTCTGAAGAATTTGAAATCAAGAGTGGAGTTAAGCAAGGTTGTGTACTAGCTCCCACCCTCTTTGGAATATACTTTTCACTTCTACTGAAATATGCATTTCGTGATCAGGATGGTGGTATATACATTCACTCATGCTCAGATGGCGGCCTCTACAATGCTCAGAGATTGAAGGCTAAGACCAAAATTAGGAGGGTACTGATCAGAGAGTTGCTTTTTGCAGATGATGCTGCAGTTACGACCCACTCTGAGGAAGAATTGCAATGTCTACTATCTGCATTCTCCAATGCTTGTTCTGAATTTGGTTTAACAATTAGCAAAAAGAAGACACAGATTATGTCACAAGGTGCACATGGGGTACCATCAATCTTTATTGACGACGCCGAACTAGAGATAGTAGACCATTTTACATATCTAGGATCAGTGGTAAATAGCAAATTATCCCTAGATCAGGAAATCAACATCCGGATTGGTAAGGCAGCAACAACAATGAACAGGTTAAGAAAAAGAGTCTGGGAGAACAGGAAGCTTACTGCCAAAACAAAAGTCCTTGTCTATCAAGCCTGTGTCCTTAGTACTCTTCTCTATGGCAGTGAAACCTGGACAACTTACTCACACCAAGAGAACAATTTAAACAGCTTTCATATGCGGTGTATGCGAAGAATTCTTGGTATTAAGTGGCAAGACAAAATCACAAATACTGAAGTATTGGAAAGATCAGGTTGTGTGACAGTTTATTCCATGCTCAGTCTTCGTAGACTTAGATGGATAGGACATCTTAGGCGGATGGATGATGGTAGAATACCAAAGGACATCTTTTTTGGTGAATTACAGATGGGTAAGAGATCTCAGGGTCGGCCTCTACTACGATACAAAGATGTGTGTAAGCGGGACATGATTGATACAGGCATTGATAATGCACATTGGGAGCAAGTCGCCGCTGAACGTGTTGCATGGAGGGCAAATATCAGAAATGGAATAAAGTCAAAGGAGAAAATTGTTGCAGAAAAGTCACACACCAAGCGTTTGAGACGTAAGATGGTGCATGATGGTGGAAATGACCATGTGTTCACATGCACCCACTGTGAACGGACATTTACAGCGCAAATTGGCCTTATCAGTCACACTCGCTACCGCCATAGTTAAAAGTTATTATGCCTTTTTAAAGCACAAACTATCGTCTGTCAAGACGGCAAGGTGCCAATGTCATGTGTCAGTTATTTTACAAATGGAGATTTACTTGCGCCACGTCATTCACATGACGCTAGATTTAGTAAACAAACTACAATACTATCCTAGTCTTGATGTGTAATTAGCCTCTGCTACTTTATAGCAGCATTACCGTCTGAGATATTTCTGTTCACTATTCTGTAATTTAAATATGTCAATTCTGAGTAATGTCCTTTCACAACTAGGCTATATTCCCTTGGTGCGTTATTTATACGATTGAGGAGCATCAGTTCTGTCAGGATAGAAATATAGTCTAACTCTTGTTCTGTGACCTATCCACTCAATAAAGATGTGTTCAAAACACAGCGGCGACTGATTTGGCAGCAGACCGTGTTGCGCTGAGGTTTTAACATGTTGGTATGGGAGCCGGTCGTTCAGAAATCAATGGCAAACTACTGAACGTAAAACAGCAGACCCACATGACCGAATGGATAAGAACAGTGTTCTTAAACATCTGGTGTGCTGATGCAGAGGTTAGCGGTTCAGCCCCTACACCGACTGAATTAAAATGTTGGCCTGTCGTCCTTGACTTGGGGATGTAAATTACAAGTACCTCAAATGAACAAACGAACGAACGAACAAACTTTATTTTAAAAGGGTAACAAATTAGGCACGCAGGCCCGTCTTACATTCGGCCCTTTCAATCACTCATCTTTCATTCATCAAATGTGCATGTTACATTAATATAGGGGAAAAAAACATTGTCAAATGGATTTTGTAAGCATAAACAATGCATATTATGCATGATACATTCACATGAGAAAATGTGAAGTCGGAGTGGGTTCGCCTGATGGCAAGGGACACGATTAATAGGGAAAGCTAACTCACACGCAAAATTCAGTCCACTACAACTATAAAAATAAAAAAAATAGTGTGTATGGACTACGCTTGAGTTCAAAGCGAGCGAATGCAAAAAAAATAAAATAAAAAACCGTAAAATTTGCCAAGACATCAACAACAGCAGTACAATGCTGGTGTTGACAGCGATGTCCTGTAAATAGGATATGCAAAAAAAAAATAAAATCACCACATGCAAATACAGTTTGTTCTCCAACCAGAGGAAAGCCACAGTAACTGCCTCTACCTCCATTCTCAGACTTGAGGCTATGGTGTCATATGCCAAACTCTCATTTACTAGACGTCGGCCATTTTCTTTTGCTATGAATCCCCACTTTTTACTTTATAATATTGATCCCCACCATACAAATTGTTCTTTCTTAATCTTTCCTTGTAGCCCTCTAGGACCATCTATCTTTAGCATGCTTTCCATTGTCATAATTTTTTTTGCACTGGGTCATATATTCAGTTGGTGGTATCCTTTGCAGTTACATTTTCTCACATTTCAGTAAATAATGTTGCTTTTTATTATGCTTCAGATATTCAGCACATTTGCTTTTATTAATGGTGAAAAAAGACATTGTAAATTGTAGCTTTGATTCCCTGAGAGCATCCATCCTTCTCTTATTTATTTATCTTTGTTGTAAATATCCTGTCCACCCCTCCTAGGTTATATTTCGGATATATATTATATTTTGTAGAAAGCTTAGCATTCTTTTGGTGTATAATTTTTCACAGGTGTGCCTCATTAAAGTGTTTATATCTTGGGTGAACTTCATCTTCAGTAGCTCTGATGGCATAGTTTGATTCCCATTGCAACTTCCAAGGCCTTCACTGATGTCATTCTAGGTGAGCCTGCTGTAACACATAAAGCCTGATGATGAATTTTAAAAAAATTATATTTGTGGCGCTTGGCTGAAGAATCATATATAAAACTTCAAAAGTCCATCTTTCCTCTAATGTACAATTTGTAGAACATAATGATAATGTTAGCTCTAACACACACACCCCTTCCCCTCCTTTGAGGAACTTTACCATATTTAAACCAAGTTATCTATATGTTTCTTCCAGTTCAATTGTTGGTCCAGTGTCACACCCAGAAATCATGTAGTGTTAATGGGCTGTATATCTAAACTGCTGTCAATAATTCTATTTTTAATTACTCTACCTTTACTGAAGAGATTTCTAAGAGTTTTTGTTACATTTAATTTGAAACCCCACTTACACATTCAATTAGAAACCTTGTTTATTTGTATCTGTATTTATGTGCCTGTTTTCCATATTGCAGCATCATCAGGATTGTATGATAAACTGTTCTTCTCCAAGGTAATTTACCTTAACTGTAAAAACTATGGGGAAATAAGACAGAGCCATGAGGAATGCTGTTTTGTTGTTCATACATTTTAGAGTATTTGTTATTTACATTAACAGTGAAGAATCTTTCCTAGAGGACATTTTCTATATATGAAAACAGCTTCCCTGATATTCTCACCTTCTTAATCTTTATTAGACATCCCTCTCTCCAAAATACATCATATGCCTTTGCTATGCTTAAAAACATGAATGCATTAGGAAAATAGTGATCATCCACCTAGGGCTAGACAACAGATAAATAGCCATGTTAGGATAACAGATATGCACATTTTAATTTTTAAATTATAGAAGCCATCAGATTAGCCCCATTAAACAAATCACCAGGACAGGATGAAATACCAAATGAACTAATTAAAGCAGCAAGGGAAGTAGGGACAGCTTGGCTACATAGACTATTCAACCATGTTTGGGTAGAACAACAGACACCACGAGACTGGGGAAACGCCATAATTATCCCAATTTGGAAAAACAAAGGCAGCAAAAGAGATTGCACACAATACAGAGGCATTTCACTGTTGAGTCATACTGGGAAAATATTTTGCAAAATTCTTAAAAAAAGATTACGAACTACTTTAGAACCCCAGCTAAGCGAAACGCAGCTTGGATTTAGGAAAAACAAAGGCTGCACAGACACCATTTTTGCTCTTAGACAACTTATAGAAAAATCAATTGAATTCAATGAAACACTCTACTTAGCCTTTGTCGACCAAGAAAAGGCATTTGATAGGGTAGATAGAAACAAGCTGTGGGAAATCCTTAAACAATATGGAGTGAGTACACATCTAACAAACCTATGTAGAAGTTTATACAACAGTGAATGCATAGTGAGAGCAACTGGAGAACACTCAGAACCCTTCACCATAAGATCTGGAGTACGACAAGGTTGTGTCCTGTCCCCTCTCTTGTTCATAACATATATAGACAACATATGTAAAGAAACCAGCCAAGCAGAGACAGCAAGAATACCGCATGACGAGAACACAGAAGAAGAACCATCTGCAAATCTAACCATTAGAGAACTCCTGTTTGCGGACGACCAAGCACTAATAGCAAAATCAGAAGCTGAATTACAAGACCACATGAATAGTCTAAACGAAATGTGTAGGGAACATAACATGAAAATTAGCACAAGCAAAACAGAGGTAATGACTATAACTAAAGAAGAACACTAAAGAAGAACAAACAGCAACAATTCACCTAAACGAACATCCCTTGAAACAAGTAAAGAGCTTCAAGTACCTAGGAAGTATAATATCATCAAATGGCAGATCAGAAGACGAGATCGAAAATAGGTGCAATAAGGCAAATCAACTCATTGGACAAATGGCACCAATACTAAAGAACAAACATGTATCAATAACTACTAAGAAAGCACTTTGCAACACAATCTTCCTACCAACTCTGTGCTACCAATGCCAAACCTGGACAATGACAGAAAAAGAGAAAAGAAAAATCACAACAACAGAAATGAGGTTCCTGAGAAGAATACTCAACGTATCAAGAAGAGATAAGATCAGAAATGAAGAAATCAGGACTAAAGTGGGGGTTAAAGCTGCTCTAGATTTTATTAGAAAGCAGCAGGTCAAATGGTTTGGCCATGCAAGTAGGCTACCAGTCAACAGCATGCCTCAACAAGCAATGATGTACAGACCAGATGGAAACAGAGGAAGAGGCCGACCACGTAAACGTTGGACGGAGGGAATAACAGAATCCATGGGAATGTCGATATACGAAGCCCATAACCGGGCACTCTCACGAAGTTTATACTTCACCTCGACACCGCAAGGTACAAGAGGAACATGATGAGATGAGATGAGAATTGTGTTTATTTATTTAAGGTTTGATATTCCCTCAAATGTAATTTGCTACTGCATGTTGCAAGCTTTATCTTTTATCATTTGCGTTTTCAACTGATTTTTGTACCTGGTTAAAAGATGTGGGTGATGAGTGAATCTTGTCTGTGATTACTTTGGCAGTGTCAACTAGCTAATGTTAAACATGAAACAAAAATCACTTTACCATATCAGTAAAACCCAAGGCAGACAAATACTATATTTGTAAGGACAAGATAAAGAATACACCAGAAACTCAATTGAAATGTAATACAGAATATACAATTTTCAATATTCATGACTGAGTGCTATTAAAGTTATCAACTAAATTCAAACAAATGTCTATACTTACTGGTGAATTCCAATTTCACTCACAATATCAGCTCCACCTGCTTCAATGAATCTGCAGATACATGTTCATCAAATGTATTTGCATTTTAATGGAACAATCTAGATCAGCAGAAGTTAGTCACTAAACGGACATGCTCATTAGCTGAAATATGTAATGTGCATGTAGGGGTCACTTCTCAGTTAAAAGAAGCGGGCTCTTGATGAATGAAAGAACCATTTATTAATTTCTTGCATCAACATTGTCTATCAAAAATATCCAGACTGTAATATATTATAGTTATCAGTGTATAAGGACTGAGTGGCTCTGAAGTTAGGACGTTGCCCAAAGCAAGAGGGAAATGTTCTACAATCCTTTGTAAGGCAAGAGGTTTTTATCTATGAGTAGTGAAATAAAAATTCTAGCCTGTATACTGCCTGGGCAAGAAGCCGTTAATCTTCAGCAGGGAAAAACCTTATAACAGACATCACCAATGGTGAAATTGCTGTAGAGAATATTATTTTGTTTAATTGTATACCAAACTGCAAGCAATCAAACTTTAGCAGTACCATTGTTATGTATCAGAAGCAAACTTAGAAAGCTGATGTCTGTTGGCTAAAGCACAAAATATAATAAATAATGCCTTGAGGTGTGTAGGGTATATGGTGCTAACCACACATTTCTTATAGGCCAGCCGGCAACCAATTGGTAATGTCATCAATATCGTGCAGGTTGTCTTTACTGCACAGAACATTTTCTGGCATAAAATGCAGACTGGGTCGACCTGGTAAATAAAACAAAAAACTTCCAGCCACAATAGGGGTTTGTACACATGTTAACTAGGACAACAGGCAAGCATGTTAGTCACCTGCACTACCTTGGCTCCCTTATGTACTACTTATAGTCCATGCCATGTGGTGTCCAGACTTCTGTCTTGTCTACTGCCAATCATTGATGACATTGATGCTCTTCCATGCCATGTGGTGTCCAGACTTCTGTCTTGTCTACTGCCAATCATTGATGATATTGATGTTCTTCCATGCCATGTGGTGTCCAGTCTTCTGTCTTGTCTACTGCCAATCATTGATGATATTGATGTTCTTCCATGCCATGTGGTGTCCAGTCTTCTGTCTTGTCTACTGCCAATCATTGATGATGATGATGTTCTTCCATGCCATGATGTCACACAGTCCAGCACCTTCTCTCTTGGTCTCCTCCTGCCTCTTCTCCCCTCCAACTTTCACACTGTGACAACGTACTCCAACTTTGCCATTCATATCTGTGATTTCATAATGACATGTCACATGATTTGCAAATTGTAACTGAACTTACTGGCGTAAATATGTCATGGATCTTGAACATACACCAAGATTTGTGACATCAGGACCAAATAGATTATGGCCTTTGTACTGGGAATAATTGTAAATCAAAGATTTGAGTATTTTGAAGTCTGTAACTAGGTTGCTGGGACTAATGGAAACATTATAGGTACGTGCATAATGATCTGGCTCTGAAATAAAAGTTAAAAAATAATACTTTAAACAAAAACTCAACAAAACTAACTGTATAAATAACATTCACATATTTTAAATAATTGTAAACAAAAATATAGGAGCTATGGCATCTAAGTGGCTAACATCCTTGCCTTCAGGCTCGGTAGTTATGTTTTCAAATCCTTCTTGAGGTAGAGATAATTACACAGTGAAGACCGGCAGCATGACCCATTGGAAACTGACTGGTATATAAAAATAGTGGGTTACCACCATATACCCAATACACCTCAAAGCATGGACAAGAGTTGATAGCTTTTTTGTTTGTCCTTTACTTTACTGTATTTCCTATTCATAGCATAAGTCTTATGAACTCTGACAGAACTTTAAAAAACACATCATTCGGCTATAAACCTTAGAATGACTCAAAATTTTAATCAAAGTTGGTTACAGTACTGGGAAAACAACCATTAGCTTATTCTGAATGAAGAAGAGACATGGCTTGTAGTATAGGAAAAGCCAGAACATATCCTGGTACCTAGGTGGAGTTCGCCTGGGAGTCCAGATCAAATTTTTAAAAATCCCCATCTCAATGTAGATTCAAACACATGGCTCACAGGAAAGCAGGCTAACCACTGTTCTTACCATGGCTCCCACATCAAGCAATGCATCATACATTTATTGATTATTCCTTTCATGATATACTTTTCTTATCTTTTTCTTTCACAGACAACGTTAAATTAACCCAGTTTATTATAGTTATTACTTTAATTCATAGACCATTTTACATATCTAGGATCAGTGGTAAATAGCAAATTATCCCTAGATCAGGAAATCAACATCCGGATTGGTAAGGCAGCAACAACAATGAACAGGTTAAGAAAAAGAGTCTGGGAGAACAGGAAGCTTACTGCCAAAACAAAAGTCCTTGTCTATCAAGCCTGTGTCCTTAGTACTCTTCTTTATGGCAGTGAAACCTGGACAACTTACTCACACCAAGAGAAACGTTTAAACAGCTTTCATATGCGGTGTCTGTGAAGAATTCTTGGTATTAAGTGGCAAGACAAAATCACAAATACTGAAGTATTGGAAAGATCAGGTTGTGTGACGGTTTATTCCATGCTCAGTCTTCGTAGACTTAGATGGATAGGACATCTTAGGAGGATGGATATTGGTAGAATACCAAAGGACATCTTTTTTGGTGAATTACAGATGGGTAAGAGATCTCAGGGTCGGCCTCTACTACGATACAAAGATGTGTGTAAGCGGGACATGATTGATACAGGCATTGATAATGCACATTGGCAGCAAGTCGCCGCTGAATGTGTTGCATGGAGGGTGATGTTGCATCAGAAATGGAATAAAGACAAAGGAGAAAATTATTACAGATAAGTCACACACCGAGCGTGTGAGACGCAAGATGGTACATGATGGTGGAAATGACCATGTGTTCACATGCACCCACTGTGAACAGACATTTACAGCGCGAATTGGCCTTATCAGTCACATTCGCTACCACCATAGGTAAAAGTTATTATGCCTTTTTAAAGCACAAACTATCGTCTGTCAAGACGGCAAGGTGCCAATGGATGAATAATTCATTTAGATGGGACACCTATTGCAACAACTGCTGGGAAACAGGAAGCGTTAAGGCACAACTGCAAGGGATCAGATTATATCCATGTTGACATACTTATGTAAGTCTGACTGAGCTTGTGAAGTGGTTCAGTACACATGTGGTACATTCAGTGAAACAATCATGTTATGCATATACAAGTATGATACCATTTCCTAGTTGAAAGGCAGACAACTGTACACCCCTTGCTGCTGAATAGTTCAGTAACTGCTTTGCATTAGTTGGGTCCCAAACACCTTTAGTTCTCAAGAAAACATTAAAATCAAAAATGAGGTTCCATCCAACTGTCTTTACAAACGTTGTCAATTCGTCCCACTGTGCCCCTGTAAAATAAAATAACAATATATTGATAGAATTGAAAGATGATGTAATAACTTCACTGACTGATAACATATTATCTTAGATAATGAACAGCACAAAGTGAAAACAAAACAATCCTGATGTTGGTACAAAAAAACCATGAGAAAAAGAAAATGGCTGTATTCCACCCCACTCTTGTGCTGGTTAAGCAATACAGATGTGGAGGTCAACAAAAGTCATGGATCTGGACCTCTAGGAAGACCAAAACTGTAGTCCAGAAACAAACTGAAAGTTGTGGATTCTTAAGGGCTAGACATCAAGCAAGATTGAAAATACAGATGCATACATGGGTTAAGCACACATTTTCCACAGAAGAAGTAATATAATCATCTTTACGATGAACACATTTAATTTCTCAATTTCTCAGATAAATCTTGGATTCTCTATTTATGAGATTGGATTGTGCTGTTTGGGGCACACATCCAGCTATCCCACTACTAAGGACCTAAGACAGACAACTATGTGAAACAAACAGTTGCCCTCTATAATTAATCCCAGACAGACAACTATGTGAAACAAACAGTTACCCTGGATAATTAATCTCAGATAGACAACTGTGAAACAAACAGCTTCCATAGCAAATTAATCCCAGACAGACAAGTGTGTGAAACAGCTGCCCAAGCTAATTAGTCACAATCAGCTAACTGTGGGACAGCTGCCCTATGTAATTAATCTCACTCAGATAGCTTACTGTGTGAAACAGCTGCCCCAGCTAATTAATTTCCTGTTGGTTGACTTTAATTCCCAAGACATTTTTCCTGGTAGCCATTTAGGCAACAATTAGTAGATGCGGCTGTTGTACACAGTGAGCAACTGGGGTTAGAATTAAATTGTAAAAAGACACAGATTATGGTCGTCACTAGGAAGAACGAAATACCACAATGTAATATACAAGTAAATGGGAATATTCTTCAACAAGTGAATCGGTACAATTATCTCGGAACAGTCATAACATCTGATGGGAGATGCCTTGAAGAGATTAGAACAAGAATCACCATGGCGAAAGTAGCCATCAGCAAGATGAAAAATATTCTGACCAATAAAAAGATGTCAATTGAAACGAGAAAAAGAGTGTTGAGGGGATAGATAGAGTCTGTTCTTTTGTATGGATGTGAAACTTTGACAATGAGCAGTCAACCTGAAAAACATCTGATGGCTGCAGAAATGTGGTTTCTGGGGAAAATGCAAAGAATACCATGGACAGACAGAAAAACCAATGACCAAGTACTACAGAAGATAAATGACAATCGTAAATTGATTAGAGAAATTAGACGTAGACAGTCAAACTTTTTGGGACATGTTATGAGAAAAAATGGATTGGAGAACTAAGCAAGATCGGCAAGATCGAAGGGAACAGACCAAGAGGAAGACCGAGAGGAAAATACCTGGATGGCTTGGCCACATGACATGGACAAGACAGGAACACTGAGCTGATCCACGATTCTGGTGATCGAGTGAAATTGCAAGTCATGACCGCCCACGCTTTCCGACATGGCACATGATTGATTAATTGATTTAGGCTGAGTCAGCCTGAGAATCCAGGTCAGTTTATGCTCATTGTCGCGAGACGCTGCATTGTCATCCCAGAATACTCTCTGGTACACATATATGATGGACCACTCAGAGAAATAAACAAAAGAACAAACTGTTTTCTCTATATTCAAGGATATCTAGCTTGACATAAGCTTGCAAAGCCGGCTGTAAATGTATTATTCATCAGTCTATTTGGCTATGTGGAATGTGATCCAGATGGGCTATGACACCACACAGACGCCTTCTCACCCAGGTAACCCTGGCTAAATCAACAAAGAACTGGGCCAGTGGTTGAATAAAGGCCATTACCTGTAGAGAGGTGGAGAATGTCAGAGATAGTGAAATAAAACCACCCAGGCGTGAACAACATATTGACCCAGGTGGAGACAATAGCCCTAGGGCTGTAAACATGCCAAGGGCAGCT
The DNA here is from genome assembly GCA_963921405.1 of Cepaea hortensis. Lineage (NCBI taxonomy): Eukaryota > Metazoa > Mollusca > Gastropoda > Stylommatophora > Helicidae > Cepaea > Cepaea hortensis. The sequence goes on from OY992896.1 coordinate 32,105,575, forward strand.
AACCACACAGAGTGGCCTAGGGGCAATTAACCCCATGGAAGGGTGTGAATTGAAATTGCACAGACTGGCCGACTCAGTAGAGTGTGAAACAGACCTTGTTAAACCAGCCCAACACTTGAATAGAATTAATTATCTGTGTAGGTCAGGCATGTGTACCTCAACCCAGACAGAAAGGTGCCAAGGAGATAATTATGTCTACTTCTAGATTTAGTATAAAACCCCATGCTAGACCTGTTCCCTTTAGAATAAGTCAGACATTTGAACAGGTATGAACCCTCCTTGTATACGTTTGTATCCCTTAGAATGTTTGTTCTTAGTAACTATCTAAGTCTTTTAGATCTATGTACTGATTTTCAGTCTATATCATGCCTAGGTTATTTCAAGAAATATCATTGTCTAAGGTTACTTGAGTGTGCACTATTCTAAGTTCAGTGTACAATATCATATTGCTATAAGGGTTATTCTTACTATACAGTTGATACATTTCTTACTATACACCTTTTGTGAGGCAGGCTTTTGACTTTCATTTATCATGTTAGATGTCTGCTACTCTATGGAAACTCAGTCGTTATCTCAGTCGTTGTAGATAATCATGTTACTACAACTTGTTTGCATTTCATACTATGGACAGGGTGGGGCAAAATGATCTGACACATTTGTAACTTTAATAAAACTAAATTAGAATAAATGAACAAAAAAGAATTTGTATTTATCAAATGTACACATGATGCCATTTTGTTTTATGTTGTTTGAATAATGAAAAAAGTATTTTTATTTCCTAAATGTACATATGATGTCATTTTATTTCATTTTCTTTTAAAAATTACATCAGTCAAATGTTCATCGTTATTGTCCACACACCGTTGAAGATGTTCGCGAAAATTGTCCATAACTCTGCGGATCATTTCATGTGGAATAGACTCAATTTCTTGATGAATTGCATCTTTAAATTGTTCAATAGATCGGGGGCGATTAATGTATACCTTTGATTTTAGGTATCCCCAGAGAAAAAAATCACACAGGTTCAAGTCAGGTGATCGGGCAGGCCAACCGAGGTCACCTCGGAATGAAATTAAATGACCAGGGAACATCTCCCTCAAAATTTCCATTGAACGTCTAGACATGTGGGCTGTTGCGCCATCTTGTTGGAACCAAACATTATTTCTGACGTCAAGTTCATCCAATTTGGGTCGCAGAAAAGTATCCAGCAACACGCAATATCGTTCAGAGTTAACGGTCACTGTAACATTGTCTTCTTCAAAAAAGTATGGACCCAAAATGCCAAATTCTGCTATCACACACCATACAGTTACACGAGGACTGTGCAATTAGTGTGTGCAATTAGTTTGTGTAACTCATGAGGATTGTTTTGGGACCAATAGCGGAAAGTTTGCTTATTCACGCTTCCACACAAATGATAATGGGCCTCGTCACTGAAAATCACAATAGCAGTACAGGGAATCTGTTGTTGAATTTCCCCACACAAATCATTATTCAAACAACATAAAACAAAATGGCATCATCTGTACATTTGATAAATGAAAATACTTTTTTGTTCATTTATTCTAATTTAGTTTTATTAAAATTACAAATGTGTCAGATCATTATGCCCCACCCTGTATTAGGAATACCTTCATATGCCTAATGTTTAAGTATATGTGGGATGTATGTATTTGTAACTTCATATGAATATACACTGCTAGGACTATGCTTCGTACATATTCTAGTTATGTGTATACGTCTCATTTCGTATGCATACAAACTAACTCATGCATTATGATATTATGTTAAATATCATTATATATCTAAGTTTAATTAATATATGTTATGTGTATTGGGTGTTTGATATACTGATTTGTCATATGCAAACCTACCAATATGAAGAGTTATGCTATTGTGCGCACATTGGCACCTTGCCTATTGATCGCATTTGTAGCAGAGGTGTAATGGTACAGACATTATCCACAATTGGTATAGGGTATATGGTGCTGAACCCTTTCAGTGTATGGTGGACGAGCGTTCACGGTAATTCACAGAAGCATGGCACAGAGACTGGTCACGGCTTGTAAGCCCGGATGATCAGGTACTATTATAATACTATTACCAACCCTGTGAGCGGCTAAATAAACTTTGGACGGAGTGGCTGTATGACCCAGAATGTCGGTATTAGCGACATGGACATAGGATGGCAGAAATGTAATAATTACAGGCGTGTGAGACAATTGAAAAGCCTGTCCCAGACATTATGGAGAAGGAGGAGAGTTAACACACAGAAAAGCTGGAAGAGAAACTTGGCCAGACTAGTCATTGTATAGGGGGTGATAGAATGTATGTATTAATTAGGATTGTACTGATGTAGAACTAGATAACACACATTCTTGATGTTCTCTTCCAAGCCCTCAACAGGAGCCCAGTACCCGTGCTGTGACAACGGAGGAACTAGGGGGACAGGACAGACACTATTGTTCTGAACACCGTCCGGCTGTTCGCGGATCTGACCACGGCTGTGTGCTGATCTGAACATAACTGCTGTGAGCAGACCTCTCTTGGAGCCCGGACCCTGATCCAGATAGGATCTAGAGTTATGTATTTCATATTAATCATTTCACTGTCATGATTACTGTAGTGCATAAACTTATCATCATCATCATCTTGAAAATCATCAGATGTCTAATAATAATGATAGCCAATAAATGTTGTAGTTTATTTTAACTCATAGTTCAGTCGTTAAACTTTTTAATTCCAATTGTGCATACGTGTTGTGTGTGTACATTGGTGGGGGTTCACTTAGACCAAGGAAGGGAATAGTCAGGGGAGAAAAACCTGCACTGGGATAGTTGTCAATCACTCTTAAATCTAGACTTAAAAATCTACCTCAGCTAACCTTCTCCTTCCCACTCCTTGGCGAATATTCAGCACAGTTAATTTCATTTTGTTACGAGCCACTTGGAGCTGCACGTTGGATATTCTTGGGCTTAATCTGTAGTTCAGCCATATAGATTTTGTCCCTAGTCAATTTCTGACTATTTGGGGTTGCTCGCGGGTGAATAATACTTTCATCTAGGCGGTGGCCACCCCAACTTCTGACACTCATAAGAATCAGCCTCAATGAGGACTTGAACACATGAACACCAGCCTGGCAGACAAGCAAACTAGCCACTTTACTACAGCAACTCCAAACAGAGCCAGTTATTTAAGATTTAATCTCTCTATGTGAACTAAACCTTACACAAATGTATGCCAAAGTTAGATACTGATTTCTGAGAGAAATATAAAACTATGTTTGACACACTTCCCTCTAAGCGTGATTCAAGTTGAATGCAGCTAACTTAAAGGCTTCTTGTCCTGCCTTACATTAATGGTTGTTATGTATGTCTCACTTGCTATTCAACATCTTGCCCCTCTTTCTAGCCATAAGTATATCCTAATTTCCTATCAGCGGCACAGATTCACTAGCATGCGCAGCAGAAATCTTAATGATCATGTGCCATGACAGTGAGCGGTCATGTTTCGCCAGAGTTGTGGATCAACTCTGTGTTCTTGTCTCAACCTTGCCACCTGGCCAAGCCATCCAGATATTTCTTCTCTGCCTTCCCCTTGTTCTTTTCCTCTCAATCTTGCCAGTTGTCACCAAGTTCTCTAATTTATTTCTTCTTATACAGTACAGTAGTAATAAATACATGATATTTTTGTTTTAAAAATGCCATAGTAGATTTTATTTAAATACATATTTCAACCAACAGTGTTTATAATGTTCACTGCAATGTACCATGTTTTAAAAATTTTTAACAAGTTTTCTTGTTATATATGAACAATGTAGATAAGTTGTATTTTTTAAAAATAAAATTATTGTTCAATGGCTTGAAGTTTAGGGAAGTCAACTGTTTAAACATTTAATGGGCTAACAAAAGTCAGTAAAATTTATAATGAGGTATGACATGAAGAAATGAAGATGAATATATTGGTACTGCAGCCATTCATGCAATTAACCAACCTGACATGGTAAAATTGTTCTGTGCTTGCTGTAGCAAACTTATATTTGTTGAAGTGTTTGTGGAAACAGTTTGTGCCTGCTGTTTGACATCATTGGCTGTGATATTTGGGTTAAATATTAAAAAGTCAGCCATACTTCCACCAAAGCGTAAATCAATAGGTGCCAATGCCTCTGCAAGTCTCTGCAGCTTAGGTGAACTGAAAACAAAGTAATTTTTTGCAAATGAACACCTATTTAATCATGCTAGATAATAAGCTATGTTCTGAGACCTTAATGAGAAAGAAAAATTTCAGGTAAAGTAATGCAAGAAAAGAAGTGATCTGAGAAAGGGATAAAACAGTATTACAGAAGTGGTTAAAGAAATTAAAGGTAAAGACCATGAGTAGTGAACATACAGAACATACTTTCTCAAACAGTTCTTTCATTTCTAAATTTAACAAACGCATATCATCAAATTATGTCACCAAGATGTTCACTGATGACAAAACCTGAAGCTGTTCCTTTGTATATGGCTTGTAGGTTAATTTGTTTGCCTCTGGCTCATGAAGTCCTGGTTCATTTCATAATCTGAATTGTGTGGATTTTTAAAAATAAAATCAGAAAAGGATGATATACTCTCCCTGATCCTGGGGTAGTGAATCAGATATGTAGCCTTCTCAAGCGAGGGAGAAAAACTTGGAGAACCTGTGTGCATTTTCGCACACAGAAAATCTTTCAGAAATTAGAGATCTGAAAAATCAAGCCTCAGAAGCGATGTAGACAAAGGCAGGTGAGCAGACAGAAATATTAAAATAAGAATACAAAAGGCAACAGGAGTTTTCATAGGACTAGGAAGTTTGTGGGAGTCAAAAGAAATTAAACTTTGTAGCAGGCATAGAATATTTAACTCTTAATGCCAAATCAGCTTAGTGGTATGGATCAGAAACATGTGAAATGACATTCAAACAGTCATTAATTGTCGCCTGCCCAAAATATAACTAAAATGGTATGAATTATAAACAATTAGGTATAATAAGCTCCTGCGAAAAGAAGAGATATACTAAACACAGACACAAGATACATACCTTACAATGGACTCCATACAGGTGAACACAGAGTGAAAATTATCACACACAAAAAAAGAAATAATAAACAAATATATAATAATGAAGTAATAAAATAAAAAAGATTGACTGATTGATTGATTGATTTAGGAACTGACATCACAGCATTCGGGGGATTCCCATAAACACTCCGTCCCCATCCTCAGAATCCAGCGAAGAGTTCCAACCCCAATAGTATCAGTAGCAATCTGATTATATGTGCATCTCGCCTTTCCTCTAAGCATCGAGCATTGGCCAGATCCCCTCGCCATCCACGCTGTCGCATTCTTGCCAGACCATGGTGATCAATTTGCTCCTCCGAGGTGTACACATGCTCCCACAAGGCCGCAACCACGTCTGCCTTGTCATGTATCAATACTCCCCCAAGTTTTGCAGAGCCAGCCAATCTGTCTGCCTGTTCATTCCCCAACACACCAGCATGCCCCAGAGAAAATATCCAGACGATGCTTGCCACCCGTGACTTCCGAAGCGAAGCAAGCCATTCGGCACAAAGCTTGCCAGTCCTCACCCTACTCAGCATGCTTTCTGAGTAGTTACAATCACGATGTGTGTGTGTGTATCGTATTCTCCATCCAGCGGAAAGCTGCACTGACTGCCTCCACCTCCATTCTTAAGCTAGATGTTGTGGTATCATATGCCAGGCTCTCCTGCACCAAACGTCGACCATTAGCCTTTGCCAAGAAACCCCAGGCACTTCTACTACCTCTCAACACCAAACCATCTGTGTAGATAATCACATCACCTGGGCGAGCATTATCCTGAATTAGTTGCTGGATTTCCACTTCCATGGCCCCTGCTGGCCACTCACTACACTCCCGGCTCAATGTGATTATAACTCTGCACAAGTCTGACTGCTCCGCTGGCTACTCTGAGGTATGCCTTCGCCTGCATCACCTTGAGCCTACCAGCATCAGTCGGCAAACCAAGGATGTACCGCATACACACCACTGGGGTGTCTCTGGTGCATCCCAGAATGACCCGCATAGCCTCGTTCTGTATGCGCTCCAATCTCACCAGCTGACTCTTTGAGACAGTGAGCAGTCCTAGTCCATAATCAATCGCTGAGAGGATCAAGTGCTGGTATAGTCTGAAAAGCATTCTCTGCTATATGTCCATTGCAGCCATAGTTTTAAGTGCGTTAAGTCCCTTTTGAGATCTTGTCACAACCGTCTCCACATGATCCTTGAAGGACAAATGTGATTCCCAGATACTTCAGTTTGTTCTCTCTGTTGACGCTTCCACCATCTATCGTGAGGCATGGAACATCAGCTCTCACAATAAGATAAGTATTATAAGAATTTTATTACTTCATTATTATATATTTGTTGATTATTTCTTGCTTTGGATAATGTTCACTCTGTCTTCATCTGTATGGAGTCCATTTAAGGTATGTACACTGTGTCTGTGTTTAGTATGTCTCTTCTTTTCGCAGGAGCTTAATATACCTAATTGTTTGTAATTCATATTGTTATATCCTGCTGCAACCACTGCTTGTTTTGTTCAATAAAATGGTATGACAGAATCATTAATATGGAGAGAACTAAACATATTCCAGCGAATCAAGAGGTGAGGAAAAGACGCTGGTACTGGACAGAGCACACATTGAGAAAACCTGTTAATATGTCATTTCTCTGGATCTTACAGGGCAAAAGAGTGAGACCTACAAATACACTGAGAAGAGAATTATAGATAGAAGAATAATACGAAGAGGACATAGAGGAAGCTGCAGGAGATGGCAAATCATATGAGGGGATGGCATAAGTTGATTGTGGGACTATGATTCATTGCTGGATAAAATGCAGAAGAGAAGGAGAATACAAACAACAAAGTTTACAGAACTATATTTTTTAATACTTGGCTGAAATAAGCAAAATATTTTACAGTTTGCTGTTATTTTTCAAGAAAAAATTATTAGCATTTCAATGAAAAGTTGTATTATGTTCTGATAGTTGAACAAAATTTATAGTGAACATAAATCAGAGCTAGTAATGATTGAAGATATGTGGTCAGAACTTTCCACAATGTTTAATGTATGGTCACAACTTTTATCACGATTCAATTTATGTTTATGAGCAAACAGAATAATTAAGAATAATGATAATTTATAGACTACATAGTAGTAAATAGTGGTCACATTACTTACCAGTCTAAGCCAACATCCGTTTCAATGCAGCAATGAGACATTTAAAATGATTAACATATGTTTTAATAATAATAGTTCATGAAAAATTAACTCTTTTCCTTAATTACCTTCTGGAAAATTAATTGTAACGTCATTTATAACTACATATGTATGTGTGCAAATGCATGTGTGTTGCTTGTGCAGGTGAGCCTTGTGAGAGAAACAGAAAAATTAAATTGTAAGTGTTAAAAACACAAACAAGCTAAACCATATTTAAAACAATAAACCAATGTAAAATTGCCATTTTTAGATTAACTGATTAACTGTGTAATGTATATTGAAGACATGATAGGAATTATAATTTGCTCTCTTAAGAAAGATGGCCCAAATGTGCATACATGTAAATCATCCATTCATGTTGATATTTAGGTGCTTTATGGAGTGGATTGCTGGATGAGAGAGCATATGAAACTGGCCAGTGTTGATTGCACAACTCCTCTCTGGATCTCCACTAACTCTGAGATCCTCTGTCCGTTTATTTCTTTTCCTTTAAATCTTGCCAGTTGTTACCAAGTTCTCCAATTCATTTCTCCTCATAACATGTCCAAAAAATGTTGATTGTTTATGTCTAATTTCTCTAATCAATTTACGATTTACATTTGTTTTCTGTAGTATTTGGTCATTTGTTTTCCTGTCTGTCCATGGAATTCTTTGCATTCTCCTCAGAAATCACATTTCTACAGCCATCAGTTGTTTTTCAGCTTGATTGCTCATTGTTCAAGTTTCACATCCATACACAAGTACAGGCTCTATGTAGCACCTCAACACTCTTTTTCTCGTTTCAATTGACATCTTTTTATTGGTCAGTATGTTTTTCATCTTGCGCTAAAGGCTAAAGACAATACAATGTGTGTTTATTTATGTCATTGATAGCCATAATGGTAAGTTTAATGTCCCAACTGTGTCTATTGACAATGCACAAAAACTGCAGAGTGCAATAATACGGTCAGACAATCATTAAGACAGATATTGAGCATGGTGTCCCACAAGGTAGTCTTCTTTCTTACACAGATTTTTAAAAATTTAAACCATATCATAGATTAGGGTGGCTGTGTAGGGGCATCCCATAACAAAGGAGAAGTAAGGTGTCTCCTTCCCTTTGTTAGCCTACGGGACATATTTGGGCAATGTGGAGGTCCAATTTAGCACCCTTGATCTGGGTCATGTGATGCCATATGAGCAAGTGGTGGATGGAGCTGAGGAGCATCCTACAGATAGGTGTTGGTTATAGTCTCTGACCAGTATGGTCACTGCCAAGAAAGAAAGCAATAGCAAACTACTTTCTTTAGGATGCCTCACATATCATATCTGTACACAAATATCAATCAATCAATCATGTGCCATGCCATTTCACTCGATCACCAAATATATTCAAGGTAAATGACATTCAGGGGAGTTGAAGAACTGCCTTGTCCATTACATAAAAGCATATGCTACCCAACTGTCATTCAGCGACTGTATACAAATCTATAAATAATTCATTTGTAATTGGGACATGGAATGTGAGACCTCTCATGCAAGTTGGTGAGCTGGTAAGATGCAAATTAAAAGAATGAATGTTAATATCCGGGATCATGTAAGACAATACACAGTAGCAGAAGAATGGTACTCTGATGAAAATAGAATAAATTACTCAGCAGTGCATAAACATGAAAGGGGTGTGAGTGTAATCTTGACCAGACTGCAAATCTCCAAAATTTGGAGAAGAAAAAGATGATGATGTTACTGTGGAATATAGCCTTGGAGAGAAAAATTAGTGAGGGGAAAAACTGGTTGATTGGGCAAGGGCACATAATATGAACATCTAAAACACTATCCTTCAGCAACATTCTAGACACTTTTGAACATGGAAAAGCCCAAGAAATAATGTTCATAATAAAACTGATTACATACTAATAAACAAAATATGTTTTGATACGAGAAGCAATAATAGATAAGAGCAGTAATTAATTTTGAAACACCTTACTGTCAGTAAAAACAAGACCAGGAGCAGATTGCAAAAGTGACCATGCTTCAGTAACTGGAAAACTAAGAATAAAACTGAAGCAATTAAAAAGGGCTCAAAGAAATATCAAGCTAAATTGGCAATACTTGAATCAAAATAGGAAATAAGTGTAGACTTTTAAGCGACTTTACATCATTACTTTGCAGAATACATACAGTGCAATAGAACACATAGGCAGTACTGGCGAACAATGACAAAAGAGTCAATACAACGACAACAGACATCAAAGGAAATAATACCTGAAGAAAAGAAGGTTGCGAAGAAGAAACGTATGACAGAGGAAAATCTACAACTGATATACATCAGAAGAAAGGGTAAATAAGCTGTAGATGAATATAAAAGAATATTCAGTGCAGACCATATAAGGCCAACTCACCTGGGACTCAAGAAATAGTTATTTTTATTAGAAATTCCTCTCATAAGAGTTCAAGCATATAGTAATGCATTTATAACGTACAATACAATATTGTTCTTCACAACAGAAATTCACCACATCTGAGATCGACTTTAGCGGTTTGCACTGTATACAGTAATAGTACAAACATGTAAGGCAGTTAAAGAAGACTTACTGTATAGTCAGTGAAAGGATACTGAAGAACAATGAGAAGACACAAAATCTGTGTATAGAAAGATACAGGAATTATCAGGCATTAGAAAGAATACAGCAAGTAGTTGTTTGAAGAAAAAAAAGAAGGTAAAATATTAATGGACAAAGAAAAGATAATAGGAAGATAGACAGAGTTTATAAAACAGATGATGATAATGGTAGTTCAGAAACAAACCATTATGATCAATGTGAAAAACCCCCAATACTGAATAGCTGAAGATGCTAAGCAACATATGAGGAAAGTTAAATACCAGGGGCCAGAAAACCTTAATGTCAAAGACATTCAAGCTGTTGGTGAATTGGGTACAGAAGGGATAATAAAACAGTTGGATGTCTGTACATGCTTCTTCTTCTTCTTCAGCATTCCGAGCCATTGAGGTTCTTTGCTGCAGATACAAGCCGTCTCCATTCGTCTCTCTGGTTGACCTTCTCTTGCCAGTCGCTGATTCCAAGTGCTTGTAGGTCTGTATGTATATTATCTCTCCACCATCTTCTTGGTCTACCTCGGGGTCTACAGTAATTTATTTCTTGAGTGTAAGCGAGTTTTGTTTCCCTATTATCTTTCATTCTTTCTATATGCCCCAGCCATTTCAGTCTATTAGTCTTCATGTAACCAGTGATTAGCGGGGACTTAAACAGATCATAAATGTCTTTGTTACTTCTTCTTTTCCACTCTTCACTCTGTGTATTCCTAATGGGCCCAAAAATGCATCTTAAGACTTTGTTCTCAAGGTTTGTAACAAGGCTTCGACTCCTTTAGTTGTGCTCCAGGTTTCAGAGCCATACAGCACAACTGGTCTAATCAATGTTTTGTATATTGTGATCTTGGTGTTATGAGATAGCGCCTTTGATTTTAGCAGATGTTGTAGTGCATAGTATATCTTATTTCCAGAGTTGATTCTAGCTTGTATTTCTTCCCTTATTATGTTGGAGCAGTTGAAGATTGTACCCAGGTAGTTGTATGTTTCCGCTCTTTTAATGGTCATATTATCTATCTGTATGTGGCCAGAGTTTTTAGCTGTCCCTTCTCTTGAAATTACCATATATTCTGTCTTATCTTGGTTGATAACTAGCCCTATTTGTTGAGCTTTTTCCTTTAAGTGAGTCAATATTTCCAATGTCTTTTGTTCATTTTCCCCTATAATATCTATATCATCTGCATAACCAAGCAGTTTGGATGTTCCTCCAATAGCACATTCTTTCTTTACCTTCCTTACAACTTTCTCTAGAGCCAGATTGAAGAGTAGCGGCGATAGTGCATCACCCTGTTTCAAGCCAGATGTTATTTGGAAAGGGTCTGATTTCCTGCCTTTATATGTTACTATATTATAAGTATCTTCCATGCACAGTCTGGTCATGTTGATTAACTTCCTTGGCATTCCAAATTCCTGCATAGCATCCGTAGACTATTCTGTACATGCTAATCTCTTGAAATCTATTGTTACAACTCCACCAAAGAAATCTGGTGCAACGGTTTGTGGAGAACATCACACAATTATTTTAATGAATTAATATGACTAAAATATTAATGGGAAGAATAAGAAATAAAATTAAATTGGAGATGAACAGAGTGGATTTGTCAAAGGTAAAGCCATATATATATATATATATATATATATATATATATATATATATATATATATATATATATATATATATATATATATATATATATATATATATATATATATCTCTCTCTTGAGAACATTAACTGAAAGAATGATTAAATTAATAGAGATCTTCATTTGTGCTTTATTGACTACAATAAGGTATTTGATAAGTTAAACATGATGACATGATTTGGATGTTGGAAATGTTAAACACTGATGGTAAAGATCTAAGAATAATAAAGAACATATATTGGCAAAAAAGAGCAGTCATAAGAACTGACCATTTTTCAACACACTAAACAAGGTATTAGACAGGTTTGTGTACTATCACTTGATCTTTTCAATTAGTATACAAAATAAATAACGAGATTCACAAAAGACTGGGGCATATAGAAAGAATGGTATCAGCTAGTGGGCAAAATGAAAACAGCCCGCATTATGCTGATGACATGGTTTTGGTCACTGAAAATGAAATGCAGTTACAAGTAAATAATAGCTATAACTGCAATAGGAAGTCAGGACAAAGGTCAAATGTATATGGACAAGCATGTATTTACGCAAGCGCACATCCTGTATATCCAGCCTAAAATGGTACAGGAAATGTTTTGGAATGTGAAAGTGGCCAGCATGATATGGTCCAAATCAAATCCCGAATGCTTACTAGTCGATAAAAATATGTGTCTGGCTTATCTGTTGTTGGTTGGGGTATCATCTTTGCACTCTGGACAAGGAGAGGTGTGTGGTGTGTTGGTTGGGGATATTGTGTGGGTGGAGGTTTTTGTGGTGTGTGGGTTGGGGTATGTGGGGTGGATGGGTAAGGGTATCTGTGTGGGTGTGGTTGGGAATATTGTGTGGTATGTGGGTGGGGGATGTGTAGGTGGGGATGTGTAGGTGGGGATGTGTGGTGGTATGTGGGTGTGGGATGTGTTGGTGAGGGATATGTGTGTGTGTGGTGCGTGGGTTGGGAATATTGCGTGGTAGGGGATGATGTGATGTCCGGGTGGGGGATGTGTATGGTGGGGGATTGGGTTATGGCATGTGTGGGTGGGTGGAGGATGTATGTGTGGGTGTTGGGGTGTGTGTGAGTGGACTGAGAATGTATAGGTGGCTAGAGAGATGTGTGTACCTTGGGGTAGGGAGATGTCAGTTGGTGGGGATGTGTGGTGTGAGTGGATGTGCGATGTGTGGGTTGGTGGGGGATGTGTGTGCATAGGTGGGGAATAAGTGGTTGATGGAAGTGTGGCTGGGTGATGGGTGGTTGGAGGTGTGGGTGGGGAGAGGATGTGTGGGTTAGGATGTGTATGTGGATGGGCGTGGGATGTGTGGGTTGGTGGGGGATGTTTGTGGGTGGCGAGTGTGTTTTGGTTGGGGGAACAGGTAAGGGCAGTGTCTGTGGTTAGGGGATGTGTGGGAGGAGGATGGGTCGGTTGGTGGGGTATGTATGTGTCCCTGGGTGTGTTTGTGTGGGTAGGTGGGTGTGTGTGTGTGTGGGTGGGGTGATGTATGGGTAGGTGGGAGATGGGCCTCATAACATGGTAATTTGCCTTGTTTATGTTTACAACATTCATTTCACAATGTTTATTTTTCTTCCTATGTAAATGTATAATGCTCTTGATGAACGAAAGATGAGTGATTGGAAGGGCCGAATGTAAGACGGGCCTGCGTGCCCAATTTGTGACCCTTTTAAAATAAAGTAGATTTGATTTGATTTATAGGTGCTCAGATCCTTCACTTGACATATGTATCAGCGTCTGGTGGCTATTAGTGCTAGTTCTGTGTTGGCTGACGAAGTCGCTTGTACTCCCGATATGTCTCTCATGTCTGGCCATGCTAATTATTGCTCCCAAGTCTCTCATTCTGGATATGATGTGGATTAACTGGTGTCAAAGATCTCTGCTCTTGACAGCTCTCTAAGGGCATTAATAGCATCAGCACGATCCATGAGCTGGCCATCTGCAGGGGATGCAGAGCCAACAAGTTTATGAGCTCATTCATTTCCCTCAACTCTTGCATGTAATGGAACAAAGACGAAAGTGACTCTATGGATTACAGACCTCAGCAGCGATTCAGTCCAGTCTACATTCATTCATTCAGTAGCATGTCCTTTGCAGAACCTCGCTCCCATAACAATCTTCCGGAAAACCTCTTGATCATAAGCAAGATGTCCCGTGTCCGATACACCCATTTGGAGATCATCCGCCACATCCTGCACTCATCTTCTCTTTGGCCTTCCTCTTCCTCTCTTCCTAGACATATACCCCTCCATTATTGTTCTCTCCAAACTTTTGTGACGTTTCAAGTGACCAAAATATTTCAATTTTCTTTTTTTTATCATCTTTAATGCTGGTCTCCCTGGTCGAAGGGTTAACAGCTTTCTCTGTAACCCCGAATACTCTCATGGTTGATGTGAGCGCATGAGAATTGGAAGCGGTTCAAGTCGCACCAGTGACTTATGAGAGTATGGAGCCGGTCGCTCAGAAGCAATGGTAAACTACTGAGCGTAATCTTGCCAAGAAATCAATAATCAGCTGAAAGATGCTGATGTTGACAGCGATGTCCTGTAAAGGATATGCAAAACGTTTTTTTTTTAATCATCTTTAATAGCCAACCTTCTTCAATATTCAGCTCTTGAAGTATGGATGCATTTGTTCTTTTCTTTACCCAAGATGTTCTTAGAACTCGTCTATAACATTTATATTCAAAGGCATTTATGCAATGTTCAGCTTGTTTAGTAAATGTCCAGGTCTCACAGGTGTATGTTGCAATGGGAAAGATGCATGCTCTTAAAAATCTAATTTTTGTAGTTCTGTCTGTCCCACTCCATAATTTATTTAGTTGTTTTAGTCTTTGAAGAGCAATTGATAGTCGTCGTTTAATTTCTTTCATTGTGTCACCAATGTTGGTAATCAATGACCCGAGATATTCAAAATTTTCCACCACCTCCAATCTTTCCTCATTGACATATATTTCTTTCTCCATAGTAGTTTCATCTGTATACATTATCTTTGTGTTTGCTATGTTAAGATATAAGTTGTGATTTTCACTATTCAACTGGGTTGAGGCTATTAGGCTTTCTATACCATCCTGTGTTGTGGGTAGCAATACTGTATCATCAGCATACCGAATCTCTGGTATGTCATGACCACCGATATTTAGGGCATCATATAGCTCCCTGTTTATATCATCTCTTACTTTTCTCATTATATTTTCGGCGTACAGGTTAAACAAATAGAGGGACAGCAAACATCCCTGATGGACTCCTTGCTTCATGTCAAACCAATCTGATGTCTTGCCATCTATTCTAACCGCTGCTTGTTGGTCTAGATAGAGCATTCTTAAGAATTGTATTACATGTGATGGAAAGCCCATATTCCTCATGATTTCAACAAAGTTTCTGATGTTGTACACAGTCAAATGCCTTTGAATAATCCACAAAACATGAGAATAGGTTTACATTAAATTCTCAGAACTTCTCTATTATTAAACCCATGTTGAGAATGTGATATCTTGTTCCTCTTCCTTGTCTAAATCCAGCTTGAACCACGCTAATTTCTTCTTTCGTATTCTTACGAAGTCTTCCCATTATGTGTTTTAGTAGAATTTTACTTGCATAACTGATCAGGGCAACAGTCCTATAGTTGGTGCATAATTTTAGGTTGCCTTTTTTTGGTATTGGAATGAAGATAGTTCTCCTCCAATCATTTGGCCATATACCATATTTCCATATCTTTTTACATAATGTGTGATAGATTTGTATGCTTTCTTCTCCTCCCGCTTTAATTAGTTCAGCTGGTATCTCATCACATCCATGTGATTTACCATTCTTCAGGTTCTTTATTGCCCATACAATTTCATCTAATGAGGGTTCAGGTTCTGTCTCTGCTGTCATTGGTTCATGTTATCTCATTCATATCCTCACTGTCACTCATATCATACATTCCACTGCAGTACTTCCGCCATCTTTCTAGAATTTGAATAGATTCTGTTAAGGTATATCCCATCTTGTCACAGATAACATTAAATTGAGGTTGAACATTTCTTGTCAATAACTTCATTTCTTTGAACATTTCATAATCTCTTCCAGTCTTATGATTTGGTCTATTCTGGTACAGCAATCTTGTATATATTGATTTTTGTCCTTTCTTGTGTTCTTTCTTATTTCTCGAGTTAAAGATTTATACTTTATCCTGCTGTTATCGGATTCACCTCCTTTCTGTTTCAGTTCCTTTCATTGTTTTATTAATTCTAACGTGTCTAATGTAATCCATGGATTAAGTTGCTTTTTTTTGGTCGGAATTAAATCTTTGGCTGCAGTTATCAAGATATCTCTAGCTTGTACAGGCAGTTCATCAGTCGCCATTTCCTCTTGTACAGACATCAAGACCTCAAAACGATTCCTAACTTCTATGTTGTATGCATCTGGTATTTTTATGAGATCAAAACGAAGTGGCCTTGGTCCTCGGGTAAGTCTTTTGAGTTTTAATTTCAGATCTACTTCTAATAACTGATGATCTGTATCACAGTCTGCACTTCATAGGGTTTTGGCAGATGTTACACTTGATCTCCATCGTCTTTGTATTAAAATATTATCTATCTGGGTTTTGGTAATACTGTCCGGGGTCTTCCATGTGAAGAGTCGTCTTGGGTGTTGTTTAAAAAGTGTGTTGGCTATTGTTAATTCATTTTCTGTGAAAATTCAATTAATTTGTCACCTGCATCATTTCTATTTCCCAATCCAAATTTTCCTAAAACGTGTCTCTCATTTTCAGCTCTTCCTGTGCCTACTTTTGCATTAAAATCCCATTATTATTGCTATATCATTATGACCAATCTTATTTAATGTGTCTTGCAGTGTGTTGTAAACATCTTCAATTTTGTCCTCCTCTGCTGTTGAAATATATCTATATGACAGTTGTGTTTTTTGGATGGCCTTTAAGTCTAATAGTGAGGATTCTACCACTAACTGGGTTATATCCCATTAAAGCTTTTGCAGTTGTTTTATCTAAACAAAATGCCACTCCACTCTGGCCTCCGACGTCTCTACCAGAATAAATCAAAAGACTTCCATTTTCAGTTGTAAAATGTCCCTTGTCTTTCCATCGATGTTCACTAATTCCTAAAATTTGAATATTTAACCTCTCAATCTCATCACATACTACTTTAAGCTTTTCCTCATACAGACTTCTCACATTCCACGTTCCTATTCTCACTCTGTTTCTTACTCTGACACAGGGGATTTCCTTGGTAACATAGTCAGGATTAACTCTGTCATCACGATTACTAGTACTGGTCCCTGTGTCACACTCTTCCCCGGTGTTATCTGATCTGCCTGACCTGGGGGTCTCGCCACCAGATCTTTTTCTTATTATGTTTTCTTTCATGGTTGTTATAGTTTCTTGGCAAGTTTTGCAGAAGGTAGTTTGCCATTGCTTTCCTTCTGGGCAGTGACTGTATTAGTTGGTGGCCATAGCCATTTTCTCTACACTGTCTACATACAGAACCAAAAAAACTAACTTGACCTTTCAGATCATGCTCATTGAATCACTTAGCTTGATTTTATATTTATGATCATCAACATGTGCCATACCAATAAGCGTGGGCGGTCACGTTTTGCCATCTCACTCGATCACCAGAGTTGTGGATCAGCTCCGTGTTCCTGTCTCGACCATGCCATGTGGCCAAGCCATCCAGGTATTTACTTCTCGGTCTTCCTCTTGGTCATTTCGAAGTCATTTCTTCTCATAACATGCCTAAAAATGTTGACAGTCTACGCTAATTACTCTAATCAGTTTACGATCTTCATTTGTTTCTTGAACGACTTGCTCATTGGTCTTTCTGTCTGTCCATGGTATTCTTTGCATTTTCCTCAGTAACCACATTTCTGCAGCCATCAGATGTTTTTCAGCTTGACTGCTCATTGTCCAAGTTTCACATCCATACAAAAAACAGGCTCTATGTAGCCCCTCAACACTCTTTTTCTCGTTTAAATTGACATCTTTTTGTTGGTCAGTATGTTTTTCATCTTGCTAAAGGCTACTTTCGCCATGGTGATTCTTGTTCTAATCTCTTCAAGGCATCTCCCATCAGATGTTATGACTGTTCCGAGATAATTGTACCGATTCACTTGTTGAAGAATATTCCCATTTACTTATATATTACATTGTGGTATTTCGTTCTTCCTAGTGACGACCATAATCTGTGTCTTTTTACAATTTAATTCTAACCTCAGTTGTTCACTGTGTGCAACAACCGCATCTACTAATTTTTGCAGATCCTGCTCATTGTCTGCAATCAATACTGTATCATCTGCATATCTAATGTTATTGATGTTTCATCCTCCAATGCTGATTCCATTTATATCTTCTACATTTCTGAAAATATTTTCACTGTATAGGGACAAAAGATCTGGAGACATTACACATCCCTGCCTCACACCTCTCTTAATAGGCTGATATTGGCTTACTTCATTATCAACTCTTATGGCAGCTTGTTGTTTCCAATATATGTTTTTTATAAGTCTAATGTCTTTCCCATCAATTTGTAGATCTTCAAGCATATCCACCATGTTTACATGTCTAACTCTATCAAAAGCCTTTGTGTAGTCAATAAAGCAAAGATGTATATCCTTGTTTACTTCCATAGCATGTTCAATAACTGATCGCAGCATTACACAGCATTTACTGTACCCTTTCCTTCCACAAACCCACATTGTTCTTCCCCTATTTCAGGTTGTATTTTCTTCCTCACTCTTTGCATGATAATTCGTAGCCAAATCTTTGTGATGTGACTCATTATACTAATTGTTCTATGTTGATCACATTCCAAGGCTCCTGATTTCTTTGGGATTGCAATAAATACAGAGTTACATAATTCAGAAGGTATATCTCTGGTATCATATAATGCAGTGTTTCCCAACCTTTTTTGTGCTATGCCCCACCTAAGCCTTTCTAAAATTCTTATGCCCCTGCCCCTCCCAATATATACATTATTTTTAATATTTAAAAATTGAAATGTTCATTAAAGGAACTTGAATGATAGGTTTTAGGAAGAAATCACTAGGAAATTATTGAACAAACACAGTAAGTAAATTTTCAAAACATAATGGAGAACTGAAATTCAAGTACAAAATAATGTTAATGAATTATTTTTCTATATTATTTTAATTATTAGTAATTATTTATTATTTAAATTTAGTGAGATCCTTGCGCTTGATGCTTGCTACAAAGAGATCTTATGTCAGGTTCCAATTTAGTTAACTTCAGTCTCAAGTCTCCCCGTTTTGTTATATCCAGCTGATTTCTTCCATTTTCGAATTGCCCCCCTCAACAATCGAATTGCCCCCCGCGGGGTGTTGGCCCCACGTTGGGAAACACTGATATAATATGTTCAGCAGTCTGATGACTTGATCTATTCCATATTCTTCTAAAGCTTTACTCATTTCTGTTGTGATGTTATCTGCACCGGGGGCCTTGCCAGCTTTCATATGTTTAAGAACATTTTGAACCTCCATCTTCAAAATTGGCGGTCCATTATTAAATCGAATATCATACTGTTCCTCTCTGTTATCATCATAAAGGTTATTCACATAATCTGACCATACATGTAGATCCTGATTTTTTTCTATTACGATTTTGCCATCTTTAGTTTCTAGACAGTCTGCTGATGTACTTGTTCTTTTAATCCCACATACCCACATTCAAAACACAGCTATGGGCGATTTGGCAGCAGACTGTCTTACGTTGATTTTGTTACAAAATGGTTTGAGTGCCCGTCATTCAGAAAGCAATATTTATATTGTGTGTATGTGCTCGTGTGTGTGTTGGTGTGGGGGTGAGGGTTCTGAAATGAATGTTGCAAATTCCTTGGGCTGCCAGAGTACCTAATGACGATTGCTTGAAAGAGGCTAATGAAACTAGAAGATTATATACCACAATAAGAAAGAGACAAACAACTTTCTTTGGTCATGTGATGGAAGACAGACATTGGAGAACATCATGGCAATTGGGAAGAGAGGCAGAAGCAGACCAAAGGAAATGATGCTGGATGAACTGAGACAGTGGCATGGAGGAATATCATCAGCAGAGTTGATCCAGAACACCAAAGACTGAGATCTGTGGAGAGACATGAACGCCTATGTCAGCTGGCAAGGCACTTGATGATGATTATTATGATATATATCCACACACATACACACACTCACACACCCAAGCCAGCCAGCCAGCCAGCCAGCCACCCACCCACACACACACACACACACCACACACACACACACACACGCACACACACACACACACAATGTTTGTGTGTGTGCAAGTGTGAGAAAGAGAGAAAGAAAATTATGAATCTTGGATAAAAAAAAACAAAAAAAAACTAAAGACTAGAACAATGTGACTCCATTATATAAAGCTGTTACATGATAGGACCAACCTAATGAAGAAGGATATACATACCCTTTGACATCACAAAACAAAACCTAGAAGGAGCGGCCAACCACAACTCAACAAGGGAGGTTACAAACACCTAGATTAGGAATAAAACTAACAGCGGCCATTTAAGTAGTTCTTAAATTAATGTGACACGATTAAAACAAATCTGTCCACTAAGGCTAGTGTCAATCATATGAAACACACAGACTATAATTGTAAAATAAAAATGTTACCTGAAATCAAAACCAGCCCATTTCCTCCTTACTGCATTTGTATCAATAGTAACACTTAAGAACTCCTTGCTGCATACAGCAAAGCTTGCAGTGGTATGGACAGTAATACTGTACGTGGGGATATTTGAGTTTTGTGTTTGCTTGATTTCAAAATGTTCCACATTGTCTGATGCTAAGACATACCTACCCCAAACCATAATCAGTAACAGATATGTAGTTTCCATCCTCTTCCCTGTCATCATAAATATTTTTCAACTATCAGTTGGCGTGATTAATAAATCTGCAAATGAAAAGGAAACATCCAATAAAGATAGATGATTATGAAAGCTTTCTAACTGTTGCATTATGTATATTTAGAACAAATTTACCCTATTCAGTGACAGTGTTGTAAGTAACACACCATTTTTTATTCTTTGTGGCAAAGTAGGCATATAGTCCTAGCTCCATGTTTGTGTACACTTACTGGCATACGACAGACGATATGATCAGTACTTCTCAGAATATCTCCTGGGCCTAGGTCAACCTGAATCCCCACTAAAATATTCCCACTCCGATGGAGATTCAAACACATGACAGCAGGCAAGCATTATAGCCACTGTGCTACCACAACTACCAAAGACAATGTAATAAAACTAAATGTCAATACAAATATTTTGATGAAATTTGTATGATCTTCATCAGATAGAAACACACTTAAACACACAGCCTGATACTCAAGTTAAGTCACATTTGTTTTTACTGAACAGTTACATGTTTTACTGTACTGTTGCTGGTGATGCCACAATTTTCTATAAACAATGAACATGCATGTTGCAATGTGAGCTGATCCATTGTATTATAAAACTTCTGGATTTCTGAAATAGCCCATGTAGTGGCGCTCTTAGGTCTGGTAGTTCTGCTTTATTTCTGTCCTTCAGTAAAATACATTCTGCATTATTTCTATTCTTCATTATTGAAGCAACTGACCTCACAACTGTAAAGAAAGCTAAGTGTTTCTATTTATTTGTCACTGTAAACAGCATTTCTGCTGCAGTTTTCAGGGCCTCTATTACCACTTTGCCAGTATTTGAGAATATTTCAATTACCACTGACTGGTATTGTTGCTCCATTTTTTTTTTGGGGGGGGGGGGGGTGGGGGGGGGGGCTGGAAAAAAAAAGAAGGGGGGGGGGGGGGTCTGAATGTTTTTATGTTTAATGTTTTTTATTATCTCAGGCAGGTGCTTTTGTCTCCAAGATGGGTACTTGTGATCACTGTTAATGGGTTTAGTGTTTAGCTGCTAATATATTGTGTTGAGTATCTATCATAATCTTTCTTTCTGTGGATTTCACAAAGTTGTTTCACTTTAGTTTTCCCTTGTAAGACCATTAAACTTCTGATACATGAGGTCTATCAATCTTTCAAATTGTTCTTCTTGTTGCTGGGTTCTGCTATCTCTTCTATTGCACATTGGATTGGTGGTAGTGAGATACTTACTCAAGACTACTACCAGGAATGGTGAAGACACAAACTATAGGTTGCATAATTTATTGTCTGGCATAAATCTCTGCATCTTGACAGGTGTATACAGTATACTCAAGAAAACATGCAACAGAAATCAAAGTATAAAAAAAAAAACAATCCTTCAAACTGAAATATATTATTATTATTAATTATATATAAAATTACAACAAACATATTCCTACAGTAATTTTACTAATTTAAACTGTCTCCGCGGCAATTTTAAACTGCCATTGTAATTTGTATTGTAATCATTGTTTTGAACTCAACAACTTTACTTATAACTACGTAAATAGAAAACTAAAGTTCAGTAGATTTGAAAACATATTTGTTCATTACACTATCTATAGTATAGTATATTTACTATATTATATAGACTATAGAGTCTCATTAGAAAGTACCCAAATTGAATTCATTATCAAAGTACAGTACACTTGAATATACACCAGTACTAAATTAATTTAAATTTAAATCAATTTTTATTTAGTTATTAGTACCGGCCGGTACTAATAGAAAGTCATTTATAATTTATTGATAATAAATAAATAATCAATATCAATATTATATACGTACAATATTGTAACTAGTGTAATACTTCGTCTCGTACAAGTGCACATTTAGTCGATTGTTTCTACGTACGTTGTGCTACTTTTATGTTGTTAAACTGGCTTCTCCACTTGTTATCAGACTGCAAAAATTGGTTTTTACTTTTATTTATGTTCCCGGTCATGTGTCAGTTTTACAACATATCACGTGACAGGCCTATCGTCCGCTACTTACAGATAATAAACATGAAAATTAGATAGTTAAAGTGGCGTAAGCAGATTAGAAATATCGAATGTGATTATCGCACTTCATATTTGTAAATTTAATTGCGTGGGATTTTAAAGCTTATTGATAGCATTAACAACGAATGCCTGAAAGAGAATAAAACTAGAACATTATATTTTATTATGTATTCAACAATGAGAATGAGACGGAAGCTTTCATTTGTCATGTGATGAGAAGAGATGCATGGGAGAACTGGAAAGATCAGTGAGAAAAGTAAATCAAGAGAAACGATGCTGGATGTACTGTGACGGTGGCATGGGGGGATATCATCCTGTTCATCGACAACCAAATGTTTTCTATCCTCTTAATAAGTTTATCTCCCTTCATGTCACTCTGACTGTCAGGTAACCCATCTACTACGCGGGCCCTTCGTCCTCTTATTCTTATGTCTAACCTGCTTGCTTGCCGGTTAACTTTTTACTTGTCCCATATGGGTGGGATGGTATAAAGAGACAGCATTATCAGTTGCGATAATAGATGTTAGATCGTGGAACGACTTCCAGGACTGATGTGTAAACTATGATATTTATAAGCCAGGATTCTGCTGCACGTATAAGCATTCATGGACCATACGGTTGTGCTTGTCCAAATAAGACTGGTGAAAAACAAAAACAGAAAAAAGGGAAAGGGGGGGGGGGAGGGGGAGAGAGAGAGAGATGGATAGGCGGTGTTGCCATGTCACGCTGAAATGTTCCACTGCCCTGCGATCAAAGCATCATGCGAACCCCCCCCCCCCCCCCCATCCCCCTTCTTTTCCCCCCCCCCCCCCCCACACACACACATCCTATTACAGGGCCAGGACATCGCTGCCAACACCAGACATTTTACCGCTGTTGTTGATTTCTTGGCAAGATTAAGCTCAGTAGTTTGCCATTGCTTTTTGAGCGGCCGGCTCACATATCCAGTAAGTAACGGGCGCGGCGAGAACCGCTACTTATTCTCGTGCAGCTGCATCTGCTCACGTGGATAAACGGGAGTACGGAGAAAGTTGCTAACACCTAGGCCAAGGAGCGCGGCTCATGCGAACATGGCCTGCTATAAATTCAAACCACGGAGAAAGGAAACTTCCTTTGTAGGTACCATCGGTAGATGTCAAGGCTATGTGAAACAGCTAAGATAGAACGGAATAACTGAGTAAAGCTACCGATTAGATAAGTCTCCCCTCCAGAGAGTTTTAAATCAGACCAATCATAATGATGCGGACACCAGGGATGCAGTTAGAGAGGAGTTATCTGGCACCACGAAGAATATGCAGTATGAAGACATCATACGGGTGGAAGATGTTAAACACATTTTGAAAAAGGCAAAAGACACGGCACCAGGGACCGATGATGGGGTCAGGTATGGCGACATGAAGGGTTTGAGCGATGCAGACCTGGGGGAGATGACCGACTGCTTTAACCAGAGCATTAGGACATCATCAGTACCGCAGGATTGGGTGCACAGCTATCTCATCCCTCTCCCAAAACTATTCAAGGATCATTCAAAGCTCAGCGGCTTTAGAATCATCACCCTTCAAAATACATTTGGGAAGGTTCTAGAGAAGATAGTCGCTGTCAAGCTGCAAGAGATTTTGGAAAGGGGGAAGCTTCTTCCTAGTGGAAAAGATACCTGGTCAAATGCAGCCACTTTTGCCTTTGACGTTTATGAGGGGTTCCAGAGTAGACAGGAAACGATGGCGGCAGCGCTTGATCTCGAGGATGCGTACAATAGAGTTCGCTGTGATATTTTGATGACCGCACTGATGGAGAAGGGGTCAACCCCTGGTTGGTGAACTGGATTGCAGCCGTCCTGCATTCTCGTCGGGTTGCTCTCCGTCTGGGTGCATGGACCTCAGAGCCACATATTTTAACCCCGGGACTGCCACAGGGATCCGCAATCTCACCGGTGCTCTTTAACGTATATACGAGCAAGGTTGCAAACCTAGAAGCACCAGGGGTTGGAAGAATACTAACATTTGCAGATGATATTCTTGCATATAGGTAGGGGAGAGATAGGGAGCAAACAGCCCAGGAGCTACAGGTGAAGTAGACAAAGTGATTGACTGGTGCACAGAAATGAGTGCTGTCATCTACTTGGAAAAGGCGGCTGTTTTGTGGTGCTCTCTGGACAACAGGATTGTGAGAGCTGATGTCCCAAGCCTCGCGATAGATGGTAGATATGTCAGCCGAGAGAACAAACTGAAATATCTGGGGATCACATTTGACAGGAGCCTATCCTTCAAGGACCATGTGGAGACGGTTGTGACAAATTCTCAAAAGGGACTCAGTGCACTTAAAACTATGGCTGCAATGGACACAGAGCAGAGAATGCTTTTCACACTATACAGCACTTGATTCTCTCAGTAATTGTTTATGGATTAGGACTGCTCACTGTCTCAGAGAGTCAGCTGGTGAAGTTAGAGCGCATACAGAACGAAGCTAAGCGGGTCATTCTGGGATGCACCAGAGACACCCCAGTAGTGTGTATGCGTTACATCCTTGGTCTGCCGACTGTTGCTGGTAGGCTCAAGGTGATGCAAGCGAAGGCATACCTCAGAGTAGCTGCAGATCCAGACCACCCACTGCATGAGGCGCTGGACGCAGTTAAGGGTCAGCGACTGATCAGAAGGAAATAATGGATGGCTCCGGCGGAGGATACTATCAGACAGGTGTGCCCCTTGGAGAACATTAGGCGAGGAGAGGAGTGGATCGGAATGCCAGCGGAGCAGTCAGACTTGTGCAGAGTTATAATCACATTAAGCAGGGAGTTCAGGGAGTGGCCAGCAGGGGCCACGGAAGTGGAAATCGAGCAACTAATTCAGGACAATGCTCACTCGGGTGATATTATTATCTACACAGATGGTTCGGTGTCAAGAGGTGAGAGAAGCTAATCGTCGACGTTTGGTGCAGAAGAGCCTGGCATATGATACCACAACATCCAGCTTAAGAATAGAGGTGGAGGCAGTCATTGCGGCTCTCCGCTGGATGGAGAATACGACACACACATACATCGTGATTTAACTGACTCAGAAAGCATGCTGACGAGTGTGAGGACGGGCAGGCTTCGTGCGGAGGTCACGGGTGACAAGCATCGTCCGATATTTTCTCCGGGGCATGCCGGTGTGCTGGGAAATCAACAGGCGCACAGATTGGCCGGCTCTGCAGAACTTGGTGGAGTATTGATACATGACAAAGCAGACGTGGTTGCGGCCATGTGGGAGCAGATGTACACCTCGGAGGAGCAAATGGATTACCATGGTCTGGCAAGAATGAGACAGCGAGGAGTGACGAGGGGATCTGGCCGACGCTCAACGCTCAGAGGAAAGGCGAGATGGACAAATAATCAGATTGCTGCTGGTACTATTGGTGTTGGAACTCTTCGCTGGCTGCTGAGGATGGGGACGGAGCGCTTATGGGAATGCCCCGAATGCTGTGATGTCGATCCCAAAATCAATCAATCAATCAATCTCCTCAGTTACATGATAAAGGATAGAGAGTTCATCATCATCAAGTGCCCTGCCAGCTGGCGTAGGCGTTCATGGCTCTCCATAGATCTCGGTCTTTGGTTTTCTGGATGAGAGTTAGACAGAAAATTCCAGGATTTCTTAGGTGGGGAGTATAATGTTGACAATAGATCACTGAGATGGGCTGTACCAACATTAATGAATGGAACAAATAATGGTTAACATCACTTGAACAACAAATATTAGACATAACACATCATTAACAACAAGGACTAGATAAATAAGATAAGGATAATATATATGAGTCTTTATTTTGTCCATTATCGCAGCACGTATTCCTAACTGTGCGGATGACAAAGCACAACTCCCATTCATCATCATCATCATCATCTTCCACTTCTGCCGTCAAGCGCCGTGGGGAGGCATAATTTGCGTTCTAGCGCCCGGTGGACGGCACTGGATAGTGTCATTCCGTGTGGTTGTACAATGTCTCTGATGTCGTCAATCCATTTTCTTCTTGGACGTCCTCGTGGTCTCGTCGCAGATGATCTTTGATGTAAGGCCAGTGATGGTAGTTGCTGATGTTGCATTCTAACAACATGGCCAAACCACTTGATCTTCTGTCTTTCAATAAATGTGGCACAAGGTGTTGATCCCACAGTCTGTCTGATAATAGCATTTCTTACTCGGTCTCGGATTGTTAAGTTGGCAGCTCTCCTCAGGCATCTCATTTCGCAGGTGTTGATTTTGCGAAGGTGTAATTTGGATAAAGTCCAGGTTTGAGATTGGTAGAATAGCGTTGGTGTGAATATGCTGTTTATTATCTGTCGTTTTGCAGACATGGGTATATTTGAATGTTTCAGTAAAGTGATAGTTGATATGTAAGTGCACTAGCTTTTTGACATCTGATTTCGATTTCTCTGTCCAATATGCCATCTTCTGTGATACTTCCAAGATATTTGAATTCTTTAAATTGTTTCAGAGTTGTGCTATTTATCTGTATACTTAGTGGGCCCGGCGATCTGCTAACTCCCATTACTTCGGTTTTGGCTGTATTTATACTCATATTGTATCTCCTGCATGTTGAACTCAGATTATTAATATGGTTTTGTAGTCTGCCCTCGTCGCTGTAAAACAGGCACTGATCGTCTGCAAATAGAAATTCATTTATTTCCTGTGGATCAGTTGTTTCATCTGAAGTAAAGAGTTCTAAATTTTCTAAATCTGTTCTGTCAAGACTTGCTTCTTTGGATATTCTGTCCATGTAGATATTAAATAGCAGGGGAGAGAGCACACATCCCTGCCTCACTCCTGTATTGACTGTGAACATATCTGATATAGTGGTATACCTTCTTGTGTTCTCACTGCACTTCGGCTCGAGTGGTACATGGCTGTGATGTTTTCTAGCAGTTGGCCCTGTAGCCCATAGTCTTCAAGAATGGTCCATAATTTGTATCTGTCTACTCTATCGAAAGCCTTTTCCTGATCTACAAACACAATATTCTGCTGGCCACTATATTCGATAGGTTTTTCACATATTTGTCCAAGTGTAAATAATGCATCAGTGCAGCTTTTACCTTTCCGAAAACCGAATTGTACTTTGCTTAGCTGTTGTTCATCTATGGGTCTTGCTCTTTGTTCCAATAGTTTTGCATACATTTTCCCTATATGGCTCGGGACTGATATATCTCTGTATGTTTCGCACTCTACTCTCTCATGTTGCCTTTCTTTTTCCATATTGGTACTATTATTGCTTGTTGCCAATCATCTGGGACTTTTCTTTTTTCCCATGCTATATTAAAAAGTCTTGTTAGCCATTTAAATCCTGTTTCCCCACAGGCCTGAATAGCTTCTGTGGTTATTCCATCTGGACCTGGTGATTTGTTTTTAGGACTTTTCTGTATAACTGCTTTGACTTCTGAGGGTATGAAATTTGGTTCTTGCTGTCTCTGGCTTTTAGGCACAAAAGTGAGGTTTTCTATGTTATGTGTGGGGTTAAGTAGTTCTTGAAAGTATTCTGCCCACCTTGCTAGTCTTTGTTGTGGATTAAATATTGGTATACCTCTTTTACTGTGTATGATGGTGGTTGGGTTGTAGCATGCATTTCTGTTTCTCATTGTGTTGACACGTTTATAAAATTCTCTTGGGTAGTCTTTGCTAAGGGTCGCCATTTGTTCACCGTATATTCTCCAGGATTCATCTTTAGATGCACTAATTGTTCGTTTGGCATTATGTCATGCTATTCTATAAGTAACATAGTCTTGTTCAGATTTAGTTTTGATCCACTTTTTGAACGCTACCTTCTTTTTGAATATGCTATCTTTAACTTCGTTGTTCCACCAGGCTGTTCTTAATCTTTTGTCCTGCCCAACTTTCTTTGTTCCACATTTATTTTCCAGTGTGTCTTGCATGGCAGCCTTGAAAATTGTCCATTCCTTATCTACGCTTGAGTGGTCATCAGGGATGATTTTATGTAGGTTTTTGATTTCTTGATTGAATTCGTCTTTAACCGTATTTTCCTCAAGCCTCCTATAATTAATGACATGTGTTGTTCCCTTTTTGTTTATCATTTTCTTGTATGTCGAAATCTTTTTTTATTATGACTGGTTTGTGATTAGTATCAACATCTGTATTTGGGAGTGCTCTTGAATCTAGTAGTAGTCTTCTGTCTGATTTCCTAATTAGAGTAAAGTCAATTTGAGATGCCTGGTCTATGTCATTCCATTTATACCAGGTTTTGGTGTGGCTACGACGATGTTGAAAAAAAAAAAAAAAACTATTTGCTATTATTAGACGTTGTTCGGAGCATATGTTGAGTAGATGTTGACCATTGCTGTTACACCCAGTCTCTGTCTCGATGAATGGCCCCATGCAATCATCCCACGGTGTTCTTTGTGTGCCTATTCGTCCGTTAAAATCACCCATCACAATGAGTTCATCTGTCTCCCTGACATTATTTAACATGTCTGCAAGTTTATCAAAATACTCGTCTTTGTCGTCGTCGCTGTAAGTGTCGTTACATGGGGCGTATGTTTGTATAAAAGTTGTTGCTCTATTTCCTTCTTCGACCTGTACTAGTAGTATCCTTTCCTATATAAATTTAGTGTTGATAATGGCTTTCGCTTTGTCTGGATGTAACCAAAAAAAAACCCACTCCATGTTTAGCCGTAACTCGCTGGTCGACGTCACTCCATATAAGAACGTAACCTTCATGTGTTCGTTTCGTGTTCTGCCCCTTTTCCCTAGTATCTGCGAGTCCTAATCTTTGAATATTTCTTCTTCTTCTTTCGTTCGCTTGAAATACATCTATAACTGCAATGTTGTCTTCTGTATGAATCTAACAGTCTTTTTTAGTTCACTCAGCGGTCCATAGAGTTTATCTTCCACTGTTGTCTCTCTAGGCCAGAATGTTCGCCTGGATATGTTGTAGTATGGGCAGTCTTGGAGTATGTGCTCTGCTGTCTGCGGCGCCAAACCACATGTGCACATGGCTGAGTCACCAATCTTGAATTTTGTATACATGTGGTTGCGCAATCTGTTGTGTCCTGTTCTAAGGCACACCTTTTCTGGTTTGTCCATAACGTGGTAGTCGTCTTGAGCAGGTTTTGGTGGCCTTCTGACTGATTTGATCATTCTTTTCTTTTGAAGGTATGTAATGGGCACATCAGGCTGTTCCTCTTTTGCTCCTTCCTTAGCCAATTGATCAGCTCTTTCGTTTCCGGGTACTCCACATAAACTCTACAAGAGCTGGTACAACTCCCATTAACAAGGACAATTGATACTTCACATCACTTACAACACTATAGGCAGTTTGCCGCATAAAGCCAGACCTCTGCCTGTTGTGGTCGAGCCTAAAGGGTGCTCCTAGGACCCTGCTACGATACCTATAAAGCCGGCTGACCAAGACAACAGAACATCACTTGGGAAATAAAAAGGAACACAACTCTAAATCTGAGGATGAGCCTTACAGTGCGGAGACGGGACTCACCATCCTGAGACACAGAACACAACACTATGGATCCCTGTAGTTCACAGCGGAAATCAGTGGATTGAGCCCCAGATATTAACAAACCCCTGTGCCTCAGCCAAATCCAATATTGTGCCTGATGTCACCAGAGAAAGTCACGTCCCCAAACTGACCGGGACACAATACTATGACAGGACCGCCACTTCAGAAATAGAGGTCTAAACATGAGAATGAAAAGCTCAAACAAATCAAACAAGAAACTGTAGCCTTAACCATGCAGTCACAAACTAAGATATGAAAAACTCGACTATTGGATCAGTTGGGAGGGGAGGGGAAAATGGGAGGTAACGGAAACTGGGAGGTGAGGAAAAATGGGGATAAACAAAAACCCAGGAATGTTCCCTCCTATGATTGAAGGGTCACATCCTCCGGCGTCTTGGGGGAGTGTTTCTCACTGCAGGCCATAATCTGCGAATTCTCTTCACTGTTTCGCTTTTTCACAGGTTTATGCATCTGAACCAATATCTGTGATACAGTGTGGTCACACTTGCCACTCACTCTTATACTTATTCTTTGACGGAGGGTTGAGGAGGGCAATTCTATTCCTCTTCTGGACTTGGGGCCGATCTGGCCCGGCCAGGGCTCATGCGCCCGCCTTCAGCGAAGACTGCCTCGGAACTCACTTTTTTTTTTTTTTTCCCCCCGCGTTTCCATCCTGTTTCAGGATATTGCGGTCAACACCAGCATCTTTCAGCTGTATGTTGATTCCTAGGCTAGATTACGCTCATCAGCACGCCACGACTTTCTACGAAATGTGCGCTCAATTTTGACCATGCAAATTACTCAGCGTGCCTCAGCCAAGCAACAGCAACTAGACGTTATATCATCTCAACATCATCATCATTCAGGGCCGCGCTGAGCGGCTTCATATATATATATATATATATATATATATATATATATATATATATATATATATATATATATATATATATATATATATATATATATATATATATATATATATATATATCTTGCTTAACTCCACTCTTGATTTCAAACTCTCCCGAAGTTGTACAATTAAACTTGATTATAACCTTCATGCCTGTGTGGAACTATTCCACAATGGACAGAAGAGTTGGCGGGCAGCTAATCTTCTTTAGCGCCTTGAACAGACTCTCACGACTGACCAAATCAAATGCCTTTGTGAAATCTAAGAAGGCTAACTGGTTAATTCTTTCACGGCATTTTCTTGCAGCTGTCAGAGTGAAAATATCGTTTTCGCCGAAACAACAATATACATATAAGTTAGTTATGCTGATAACACCGTCTTGATAGCAACAAGTCAGAAATAACTGCAGGAAATGATAGTTACAGTGGTTATAGAAAATGAATAGTTGAGTTGAATTGAGCTAAGAATCGACATGACTGCACTCAGGACATTCCAGTATGCGTTCCGTCCCTTCGTTCAACAGCCAGCGAAGAGTCACTACTAATCGTTCACAAAACTATCTGATTGAAAGTTTTGCTGGTCGTCCCTCTCAGTGTTGAGATTCTACCAGAACCCCTGCCATTTCCCCGCAATCTCATCCTTTCCACATAAGGGTTCTCAATATGTTCCGCCACCTTTTCCACCTGGTCCCACAGGCGCACGACTACCTCTCCCTTGTCCATAGGTAATCGATTACCAAGTGGTGCATTCCCTGCTAGCATATCAGCCTGTTCATTCCTCTGCGCTCCCGCGTGGCCAGGGCATAAAAACATCCACACGATTCTTACAATCTGTGACTTCTGAAGCAAGGTGAGCCATTCCACACGAAATATTAATTTCTCCACTTTACTAAGCATACTCCATGAGTCCGTGATGAAGACAGTGTGTGTTGCAGTGGTCTCCTCTAACCAACGGGATGCCGCTATGACTGCTTTCTCATGATGGAGGTCGTAGCCTCATATACTATACTCTCCTTTTTCAAGAATCGCCCATTAGCCTTCGCAATGAAACCCCAACCACTCTGTTTGTTTCTCACCATTGATCCATCAGTATAGATCACTATGTCACCTTGATGTGTATTACTCTGGATCAGTTGTTGCACCTCAAATTCCGTGCGGCCCGCTGCCCATTCTCTGCACTCATGACCCGGTGTTACTATCACATTGTACCAGTCCGTCCTGTCTGCTGGTACTTCAACCCACACTGTTTCACGATTGATGGTCTCTAGATCACACACCTGACGTATTGATATTTCTACCTGTGTCATACTGGATTTGCCTCATCTATTACCTTTGACCATATCCATGGCTTTATGCAGGGGGTGATCCCTATCTGCAGCAACTCTCAGGTGCCATTTGACCTGAATTACCCTATGCCTATCCACCATTGTTGGTAGCACCAGGATATGACTCATGCAGATAACTGGTGTGTCCTTTGTGCACCCCAGAATCACCCGCATGGCTGCATTTTGTATGCACTCCAACCTTTCAAGCTGGCTGTTTGATACTGTCAGGAGCCCCAAACCATATTTAATGACAGAAATTATTAACTGCTGAAAGAGCCTGTGAAGCACCCACTGCTCTACCCTGGTTGCTGCCATCACCCTCAAAGCATTAAGTCCCCTACCGGGACTTCCAGATGATCTTTAAAAGACATACACCTGTCGAAGGTGGTGCCCAAGTACTTCAATTTACTCTCTCTACTAAGAGGACATCCATTCAAAATAATACATGGGACATCTGAATTCACAATCCGGTTATTCAGGGAGTACCACACAACCAATGCCTTGTCTGGATTTATAACAGCCTCTGAGTCCCTGCACCACTCTGTCACCCTGTTTGCTGCCACCTGTACATCTCGAGCCAAGCTTTCCTTTCCCTATCTCTGCCCTGTCTGTACACCAGCAAATCATCTGCAAATGTCAAGATTCTACAAACACATGGTATCTCAATAGCTGCAACTTTGCTGGTGTAGACATTAAGAACACTGGGGACAAAGCAGATCCCTGTGGCAACCCAGGTGTAATCGTACAGGGATCAGAAGTCCAGGAATCTATGCGCAGTGCAACCTTACACTCATAAAGGACTGCAGTAACCCATCTGACAAGGCAAGGGCAGACCTCCATGTCCATCAGAGTGTATATCAACTGATCATACCTACCCTGTTATACTCATCCTCCAGGTCAAGGGTTACCACCACTGTCTTTTGTTTATCCTGGAAGCCCTCATAGACATAAAATATGCAAAAGTAGCCACATTGGCCAAGGTGTCCTTCCCAGGCTGATAACTCCTGAACCCTTTGGGAAGCAGATTACGACTTTTCAAATGTCGCTGGAGCCTGCGGACTACTATCTTTTTGAGGACTTTGCCAAAGGTGTTTTGCAGGGTTATTATGATTCGGTATGCATTAAATCTGGAGTGATCCTTATCTGGCTTTGGAAGTGGGACCAGGTAGCTGTGCAGCAAATCCTGAGGTATTTCCGCCATATTAATGCTTATGTTGAAACAAAGAACCATCTCCTCCAAGTCCCCATCCTTCTAGTTACTCATATGGGTGTACCTCACCCTGTCCAGGCCTGGAGCTTTTTTTTTTTTTTTTTTTTTTTTGTTTTTTTGTTTTTTTTGCGTATCCTTTTACAGGACTTAGCTGTCAACAGCAGCATCTTTCAGCTGTCTGTTGATCTCTTGGCAAGATTACGCTCAGTAGTTTGCCATTGCTTTCTGAGCGGCCGGCTCAGTATCCGCAAGTCACGAGCGGGGGTCGAACCACCTCAGTTCTCGCTCCGCTGCGAGACTCTGCGTGATAAACGGGATTACAGAGAGAAAGTGTTGTAACCCCACAGCCAGAGAGACCGGCGGCCTGGAGCTAGGAAAGTAAAAAACTAGGTCTTAGCTTGAATAATAGAAAGACACAAGTCATGGTGATATCAGTGAAACAGATTGTGCCTAAATGCACAATAAAGTAAATGACATTATCTTGGGACAAGTACAGAAATTCAGATGTCTATAGATAACATAAGATCGAAGATGCATTACAGAGATAAAAAAACAGAATAAAATAAGCAAATACAACTTTCTATCAAACGAAGAACATTTTGTGCAATATATTCTTACTCTTGAAAGTTAGAAAAAGAGCTGTTGCATGTTACATGTTTATATCGGGCACTCTCACGATGTTTATACTTCACCTCGACACCGCAAGGTACAAGAGGAATAAGATGAGATGAGATGGAAGCTAAGTTGCAAAGACAACTTATCACAAAATCAGAATGAAACAGTCATCATGTTTTGGCCACATTATGAGAAAACAAAAACTGGAACATGTTGTGACAACTAGAAAGATTTGTAGAAAGAGAGATAGAGGATGTCAGGGTGAGAAAATTCTTGACAGTCTTGTGACATGATATAAAAGGGAGTCAACACATGGACTGAGTCTTACGACCTGAGATCGCAATTAATGGCGAAGCATGATCACTCACACTAGTCAGCAAGGCACTGGATGATGATGATGATGATGATGATGATGATGATGATGATGATGATGATGATGATGATGATTGATAATACAATGAATAAACAATTATCCAGATGTCTGTAATTCTATTTATTGTGTAAACATTTTTCTTCAAATATTATTTGTGATAACAAATGGTATGCATGTTTGAGAAGCTGGTCTTCATAAACGTTATTCACAAAACAAATTGAATGACTCAAAAACAAACAAATATTTTGTATTAACAAGGTGCATGTAAAGAAAAAAACTTGTGTCTGCTGTGTTTTTGCATCTAGCTATGTTAAGTTATCTTGGGTATAGTTTAATCAGCATTTTTTCTATGAACAGAAAATCACATATGCACTCCACTGAATTTCTATAATTAGGAGATATCATACTGTCCTAATGGTGTAATGAATGTCTATGCAATCCCCGCTGAACAGATATATCTGTCTATACATTATTAATTACATTGCAGCATTGCAAGACCATAGCCACTTTATAGCAAAGTCAAAGCACTCACAAAGCTGCTCAAAAACCACTATGAAAAAACTAGACAGAGTGAAACATCCGAGTTTTCACACAAAGGCTGATTTATTGTGAACTTCAGTCATGGTGACAGTATAACTAGCTCAATATATGGTGATTACACTGTTTCTAACATTGTGAATGAGTGTGAGAATTCCATAGCAAATCTAGATAAGTGCCCAAAAGTGAACTACCTGTCCCTATACAAGTGTGTTTCTAGTGAACGACACAAAGGGTTTATATTCTTTTGTGAGAGAGACTTATAAAATAGTCCACAAGGCAAAAAATCTCTGAGCAACGTATATCCTTTACAAATTATTATTTTTTTGGGGCGATTCCTTCCTGTATCAGGATATTGCGGTCAACATCAGCATCTTTCAGCTGTATGTTGATTCCTATGCTAGATTACGCTCATCATCACGCCACGACTCTCTGAGCGACTGGCTCCATACTCTCATAAGTCAGTGGCGTGACTCAAACCACTTCCAATTCTCATGCGCTCACGTCAACCACAAGAGTATTCGGGGTTACGGAGAAAGCTGCTAACCCCTCGACCAGGGAGACGGGCATCCTTTACAAAATATAGTTCAAAAGCAATGTTGAACAGAAAATTGTAAATCAGTTTTATATAATGAAAGAATAATATGGTGTAAAGAAACCACCAGCTTAATCCGTCTGCAAAACCTAAATTTTTCTTGAGAAAGCATTTTAACAAGTTCAGTCACTTATAATCAGTAAGTGATTACAATGTGGTCATGTCATCAAAATACACGGATGACTGCCAAAGCCTATTTAGTGTGTCTGGTGGGGTCAAAGCGAACAAAAATCAGCTTCATATTTGTGCGAGCCATGCAGGTGTAAGAGGAAACAACCAAGCTGATAGCTTGATGATGGAGCTACAATGGAAAACAGTTGAACAATAGACCAGACTGATATACTGAATGTCTTTATAGAGGCAGGGCAATTAAATAAACCAACTGATGACTGTGAATCTGTAACCTTAACCAGACTGCAAGAACATCAAGTCAAAAGCAAGTGGTGAAGTCAGACAAGAGCACTATGTAGAGGATCAAAGAAGAACAGTCAATCAAAACACAACAGGTGTTGTCAGCAGTTACATTCTGATGGGGTTATTGAGGAGGAGAATCTGAGCACTTATGGACTGAATGGTTTGATGTGCAGTCAGGATAATCTGTCTGCTAACTAAGCAATCATATGGAATGGTGTGTGAACAATTATTATTGATTGCTGATTGAAATACTGTAAATAATTTACAAATGACATAATACATAATGCACGTAAATATACAGTTCTGTTATCATGAAGACTAGGCAGTAAATTATAGTTGTGACACAAGGAAATAGAAATAAATGTGAAACTAGTAAATGTAAGGTTGATTCCCATGACAGATACAGCACATTAATAGTTAGACTTCACATTTACTAGACCAGAGCGCAACAAGGTTGGGTGACCAGCGTCCAGCTTTGCCACCTTTCCTTTCTAGAACATTCTAGAAATTATCACTACAAATTCTATGAGTAGATCCCAGATCTGCACTTATTGCAAAACATATCTAAGGTTGCCATACAGGTGAATGAACTCTGAACATCATGTTTATACAGGTGAATGAACTCTGAACATCATGTCCAAATAAAAATACATACAAAAAGTACAAGAAAAATGTCATGATAGCAGACATAATCTGGCAGTTGTCACTGGGAGTATTCATTGTGGTATTAGAAGGGAAATAAAGAAGAAAAGGAAGTTAATGTAAATTATATGATGCAGTGATGTAATATGTAGTTACACCCTTATATGTATTACTCATTAACATGCTACGCTGATCACGTAATGACACTGTTACACCCCCAGTGAATTTAGCACCAGAACAAAAGTGTAATATTTACAAAACATACATAATAGCAAGCTAATGCAACTACACATTTGTGATAAGTTATATGTAATAGTTCATATAGTCAGTATTAATGTGGCTGCATTTGAAAATTATTTGTTAATTCTTCTTCTTTTGTTTGCTGGGAAATATGTCTATAACTACAATGTTATCTCTTGTATGAATCTGTCTTTTTTAGTTCACTCAGCAGTCCATAAAGTTTATCTTCCACTGTTGTCTCTCTAGGCCCCAAGGTTCGCCTGGATATGTTGTAGTTTTGGCAGTCCTGGAGTATGTGCTCTGCTGTCTGCGACGCCAAACCACATGTGCACATGGCTGAGTCAAAACTCTTGAATTTTGTATACATGTGGTTGTGTAATCTATTGTGTCCTGTTCTGAGCAAAATAATGACCTGTTCTGGTCTGTCCATAACGTGGTAGTCATCTTGAGAAGGGTTTGGTGGCCTTCTGACTGATTTGATCATTCTTTTCTTTTGGTGGAATGTAATGGGCACATCAGGCTGTTCTTCGTTTGCTTCTTCCTTAGCCAATCAATCAGTTCTGTCGTTTCGGGTACTCCACAGTGGGATGGTATCCACTGTATGGTGACCTTATGCTGACTGCTAAGTTCAGAAAGTAGTGTTCTTTTTTTAAATTTGTTAATGAATCAAGTCATCATCATTGGCACCTTGCCGTCTTGACAGACGATAGTTTGTGCTCTAAAAAGTCATAACTTTTAACTATGGCGGTAGCGAGTGTGACTGATAAGGCCAATTTGCGCTGTAAATGTCCGTTCACAGTGGGTGCATGTGAACACGTGGTCATTTCCACCATCATGCACCATCTTACGTCTCAAACGCTTGGTGTGTGACTTTTCTGCAATAATTTTCTCCTTTGACTTTATTCCATTTCTGATATTTGCCCTCCATGCAACACGTTCAGCTGCGACTTGCTCCCAATGTGCATTATCAATGCCTGTATCAATCATATCCCGCTTACACACATCTTTGTATCGTAGTAGAGGCCGACCATGAGATCTCTTACCCATCTGTAATTCACCAAAAAAGATATCCTTTGGTATTCCACCATCATCCATCCTCCTAAGATGTCCTATCCATCTAAGTCTACGAAGACTGAGCATGGAATAAACTGTCACACAACCTGATCTTTCCAATACTTCAGTATTTGTGATTTTGTCTTGCCACTTAATACCAAGAATTCTTCGCAGACACCGCATATGAAAGCTGTTTAAATTGTTCTCTTAGTGTGAGTAAGTTGTCCAGGTTTCACTGCCATAGAGAAGAGTACTAAGGACACAGGCTTGATAGACAAGGACTTTTTTTTTGGCAGTAAGCTTCCTGTTCTCCCAGACTCTTTTTCTTAACCTGTTCATTGTTGTTGCTGCCTTACCAATCCGGATGTTGATTTCCTGATCTAGAATGAATCAAGTACATTAGAACTATTTGTAACACAGTCATGCTGGTACCAATATCCCCTGGCTAAGTGTTCATTTTTACTGGTCAACTCTGTTAGCAAGAGCAATGAAAAAGAAAGATTAATGTTTTGATAAGATCAATATATTTTCCTACTAATTGTCTACCATGCTTGCTTTTCACAAATTTAAACATTTTGCACGGAAACAGAGAGAATTCTTGTTAAATTATAGCTACATGTCAGAAAAAAGTACTGACGTTAATCACAAAAATAGAAGAAAGAGAACGGGTAATAGCAAACCAGCATATGTGGTTTTCCTTTAAGTTATTTACAAAATAGTTACACAGAAAATAAAATCTACAAGAGTTACAACAGTATTTAATATCACGGGAATTTATAATAACAAGGACACCCCACAAAAATCACTCAGATGTGTAACTACTACACATGCACATGTATGAACTTAGAAGTCATATACCAGAAAATGGGCATGGCACTGTGGACCAAGATTGGGCTAACATCAAACCAATTCTTGGAAATGGATAACAACTTCAGCCTTGGCTAATGAAGCAAGCAGCTCAAGACTTCAACTTGAGGTGTTTTAATACTCAAAAATTCACCAACTTATTTCTGAGAGTCCACAAACATAGGATCTACCCCAGAAAGAAACAAAAATGTAGATATTAAATGTTTAAACAAATTGTAATAATTTCTTTAGTATTTAATGCTAAAATGTGTGGTCCATCACTCAGTCAGTATATCAGGCATATTAATTTTATACATTGCGCATCAATGACCCTAACATTTAATTAGCACTGGACTTGAATGGATAACATAACAATTAAGGGACAATTAATGGCTTGTTTTTAAAATTTCTAAAGGTTTCTATAAATATCCATGCAAATTTAAGATGCCCATCATGGTCATCTCACTATGTTGCGTAATATAAATCTGTCAGCCATATCAATAATTCATTCTAAGATGCTTACACTTTAAAAGCCATGCATCCAGCAGTAGTTTCTTTTTTTTTTCGTTCTTCAATTTAATGAATTATCCCTAACAATACAGTTTCTTTTGATACATTTTATAAACTACACTAGGTTAAGAGGTGACAATAATAATTTAGATGACATTAAATGAAAAAGAAATAAACTGTAAAACCACACTGGAATTATAAATAACTGGATTTCTGAGACTTAATGAATGATCAAATAGATGAACTATCAACACAATTTTCTTAACAGCATAATGTCTTGGAAACAATTTGGTCATATTAAACATCACAGTGCTTGGAAAGAACAGGGCATGGTTTCAAAGAGAGCAGGCAATTGTCAACCAGCATAAGGGTGGACACAGGACAGTGCAGACACCCTCGACATGAGGATGCATGACTCTGGAGAGCTGGCAAGGGATCAAGAGATTTTTCAGCTGACCATAGTGAGGGTGATATTGTGCACTGAATCTACATAGCGATGACTATCTGAAACAGACATAGTTAACTTATTAAAGCTCATCATATTCAGTGAAAGAAGTGATTGTTTGCGGGACTTAATGTGTTTACAGAATGGATTCACAGACAATAATCAAAATTTAGTTCACTTAGATCAAGAAAGTATTGGCACTGAGTTGTCTGAACTTTCCAAACATTGGTTCAAGCAACAATATTAAACAGATTGCTGGCCATATTTTTGTGTAGTGTATTTGGTGGTATTCATGCTACAGCAAACTTGTTTTTATTGTTATGGACAATAAAACCATCATCATCTATATTAGTATTGGTTTTCAGCTTTTTATATGTGTCTAATTCACAAATTTGTAACACATTTTCATTTTAAAAGAAAGTAAATATTATTTTGCACTGATTCATAATCAAACTCCTGAAAGTGAGATTCAGACCATTGTTCATAAGTTTGTTCGTGATCAAAATCTGTTATTAAACATTGTGTTTGTATTGTTTTGAATAAGTTGAAATCGAACATCATGAGGCACTTGACAATGACAAAGTTATTTACACTATTGTCATTACACACATTTTTGTAAACTGAATTTTAATTTACCGCAGTATCGTTACAAAACAAAATCTTACAAATTATGTTTATACAAAGTGTGTATACAAGGCCACTTTAAAAGTAATGCATTCTTGATTAGTTCTTTTTGTGTGGCCATTACTTCCCTTGCAAATCTGCTGCAAAACTTGATTGAATTAAATTATTAAATTAATTTTTATTAATACAGACGATACAGATGTTAAGTAAAGAAGCATACCAACATTTCTAAGAAACCTTCTTGTGTTATTTTATAATATGTTGATCTTCTTTGCTGGCCATTTCTTCCCTTAAAATCTACTGCAACACTTGATTGAACTAAAAGGATCAGTTTATTAACTGGCTACAACTAATGATAACAATGATACATAAAGAAGCATACCAACATTGTTAAGAAAAGTTTCTGTGTTATTTTATAATATTATGTTTATGTTCTTCATGTCTTCTAAACAGGCTAAAATAGTACACTAATCATTAATATGATAATCTAATCTATTTGCATGACAATTAAAGACTCACAAGAATATATATAGCAAAGAAGCAAAATCAAAACATTATCATTAGCGATATTCAGATTTATATAATCTACAGCATCCAACTTAACATCTTCCCCCCCCCCCCCCAACTTTTGCATTGTACTGTCCTACCATGTAAATCTGTCACAGGTAATATGGTTGCAAATTTTGATCTAAAAGTAAAACTTATATGTGTATAGTTGAGTTGAATTGAGTCAAGAATCGACATCATAACATTTGGGACATTTCTATATGTGCTCCATCATCATCTTCAACAACCAGTGAAGGGTCCCAATACTAATGGTACCGGCTGTAATCTGATTATGTGTCCGTCTGACCTTTCCTCAGAGCACTGAATGTCAGCCAGATACCCTGATCACCCACTGCCAAATAATTCACTCCAGGAATGATGGTGTATCTCAGTGGTTCTCAACCGGTGGGGAATTAAACCCCCCCCCCCCCCACCAGAGGGAATTTTAAGGTTTCCAGGTTGGGGGGGAGGGGGGGGGGAAATTAAGATTATTTCAAGATCATGTTAATACAAGAACCGATTACTTGATATTGCTTTTCCCTCCATACTTTACAGTTCTGTACTTCTAGCCCTTCTGAAATTTGTTTTATAACGCAAGCAGACCAGCAAATCACGTTTTATGCAGACGTCTAGACTTGCTCTAGTATGTGTTATTAAATTTAGCTTCCATTTTTACCATACTGTGTAGGGGGGGATTTATAGGGAGGAAATACAAAGAGGGGGGGGGGAATTGACATTCTTAACAAATGGTGAAGGGGTGCATGGGCCAAAAAAGTTTGAGAACCACCGGTGTATCTGTTCTTCCACACTATGCTCAACCGGTGGGGAATTCCCCCCCCCCCCCCCCCCCACAGAGGGAATTTTAAGGTTTCCAGGTTGGGGGGGGGGGGGGAATTAAGATTATTTCAAGATCATGTTAATACAAGAACCGATTACTTGATATTGCTTTTCCCTCCATACTTTACAGTTCTGTACTTCTAGCCCTTCTGAAATTTGTTTTATAACGCAAGTAGACCAGCAAATCACGTTTTATGCAGACGTCTAGACTTGCTCTAGTATGTGTTATTAAATTTAGCTTCCATTTTTACCATACTGTGTAGGGGGGAATTTATAGGGAGGAAATACAAAGAGGGGGGGGGGGTGGAAATTGACATTCTTAACAAATGGTGAAGGGGTGCATGGGCCAAAAAAGTTTGAGAACCACCGGTGTATCTGTTCTTCCACACTATGCACATGATCATGAAGGGCCCAGACCACATCTGCCTTATCTTGCACCAATACCCCACTCAGCGATAAATGTCCAGTCAATTTGTCTGCCTGATTATTTCCCAACACACCAGCATACGCTGGAGAAAAAATCCAAAGAATGCTCCCTATCTTTGAATTTTTAATTGAAGCATGCCACTCTGCACAAAGCATGCCTGTCTTCACTCTTCTCAGCATGCTTTGTGAATCCATTACAAACTCTATGTGTGTAGGCTATACATTCTCCAGCCAGCAAAATTTCACAGTGACTGCCTCCATCTCCATTCTCAGACTAGATGTGGTATCACACATTAAGCTCTCCCTTACTAAACACTGTCCATTGCTATGAACCCCCAGGCACTTCTTTTCCCTCGTAGCACAGAGCCATCAATTTAGATGATTACATTGCTTGTGCACAAACTGTTGTTTATCAATTGTTGCACCTCCCATTCAACAAATGCTGCTGGCCAATTCCTGAACTTCTTATCCAGTGTGATGAAGATCCTGCACAGGTGTAGTATTTCCTTTGGCATTCTGACCCAATCCTCTCCCAATGGAGAGTAACATTCTTACATGTGTATCATACACCAGTATCATAATTAAACCTGTATCATACAACAGTAACATTCTTATATGTATATCATACACCAGTATCATAATGATATCTGCATAATATACAACAGTAACATTCTTACATGTGTATCAACACCAGTTTCATGCTTATACATGTATCATAGGCATGTAACATTCTCAAATGTGTATAAACACCAGTATTGTGCTTACACTTGTATCGCACAACAGTAACATTGTTAAATATTCATCACATCACATTAACTTCATTACATATACACCATACAAAATATGGCTGTCCACGAAAGTTTGTCCAAATAGTGCGGCTATTTCATGATGGTATGCAGGCAAGAGTACAGGAAAATGGTGAACTGTCTGAACCCTTTCCTGTCACCAATGGAGTGAAGCAAGGATGTGTCCTGGCACCAACACTATTCAGCCTCATGTTTTCAGCCACGTTGATGAATGCCTTCGAGAACGACGACATTGGAATAGACATCAACTACCGTATGGATGGAAAGTTATTCAATCTCAGAAGGC
This sequence comes from Cepaea hortensis, assembly GCA_963921405.1. NCBI lineage: Eukaryota > Metazoa > Mollusca > Gastropoda > Stylommatophora > Helicidae > Cepaea > Cepaea hortensis. The sequence continues at coordinate 32,148,757 of OY992896.1, forward strand.
TGAAAGCTAAAACCAAAATTAACAGCGACACCGTCAGAGAGCTCCTGTTTGCTGATGATTGCGCTCTATACGCCAACTCAGAGGCGGACATGCAACATAATGTTACAGCTTTCTCACATGCCTGTGCCAACTTTGGGCTCAATATCAACTTGGAGAAGACTGTAGTTATGTACCAGCCAGCTCCAGGGAATAATCACACTGTGCCGAATATCAAAATGAATGGTCATAGACTAAGTGTTGTGGACAAATTCACCTATTTTGGCAGCACTGTGTCACAAGCTGCCACAATTGATGACGAAGTGAATGCAAGAATCTCCAAGGCCAGTGTGGCCTTTGGCAGACTGTACAAGAATGTATGGGACAGAACTGGAATAAGCCTGCAAACAAAGCTAAAAGTCTACAAAGCAATTGTATTATCCACACTGCTATATGCTTGTGAAACCTGGACTGTTTATCAGCGACACGCTAGGAAATTAAACCACTTCCACACAGTCTGCCTAAGGAAGCTACTGAAGATTAAATGGCAAGACAAGATCCCAGACACTGAAGTCCTAGAAAGAGCATCCATGCCCAGTATCCACACTCTACTGATGAAGAATCAGATTCGTTAGGCTGGTCACTTGACTCGCATGCCAGATCACAGGCTCCCTAAATGAATTTTTTACAGCGAACTGCGCTGTGGTAAACTCTCACAAGGTGGCCAGAGGAAACGCTTTAAAAACACTCTGAAAATCTCCCTGAATGCTTTTGGAATTCATCATGACACCTGGGAGGTTGCAGCCAGAGACCGACATTCGTGGTGTGCATCATTACACAAGGGTGCAGTCATGTGTGAGGCAACCAGGACTGCAAGAGCTGTAAAGAAAAGGCAGAATAGAAAAACCACTGCAGGAAATCCTCCTCCAGAAATGTCAAGCATTCTTTGTCCACATTGTCAAAGAACATTTCGAGCCAAAATGGGCCTTATCAGCCATCTTAGAACCCACGGCTCCATACTTTCAACCCCACTGAATGAAATGAATGGTCATCATCATTCTTGATGGACAAACAACATACACCATACAATAACATCGCTGCATCTACAACTTACATTTCTATCATTCTGACTGTTTCTGTTTAAAACTGTATTGTAGTACATGCATGCAACATTTTTATTATTAAGTCACAGCAACAAAAGAAAACATATTTCTGCTGACAAAAACAAGGAGCATCTTATAAAATACAAACAGTTCAGAAATTAATTGTCAACTACCAGTAAATTATGGCACATTTCTGTAATTTGAAATTTGTCACTGACCCTGAATTATCAATAGCCCTGAACAAAGATACATAATATGTATAGTAAGAATATTATAGTGAGTATTACATAAACAACATAATGTGGTATTAACCAACAACTTATCCAGCAGTAGATTTTTAAAAAAAATGAATACCTACAGTTTTACAGTATTGATGTTGTTAACATTTTGTGTGATGTTCTTTTATAGGTAATATTAAAATTTAATAATTGAATTTATTATGATAAATTAATAAACTAAAACTATTTGAAGAAATGTTCCAAATATCTAGGTTTATGTGAAAACAACTTCAACTCAAAGAGTTAAACGTGACTTAGTCTTTTTTGTTCACCCTTAGCTTGCTTCTGGCTATCTTTGTGTATTTGATGAGACTAACACATAGACATTTTATTTAGTGCTTACTCTATGTTTGTAAAACAGATATGCTAATAATTAGTATAGAAGCAAGTCTTGACAGAACAGATTCAGAAAATTTAGAACTCTTTACTTCAGATGAAACAACTGACCCACAGGGAATAAATGAACTTCTATTTGCAGATGATCAGTGCCTGTTTTACAGCGATGAGGGAAAACTACAAAATCATATTACTAATCTGAGTTCAACCTGCAGCAGATACAATATGAGTATAAACGCAGCCAAAACCGAAGTAATGCAAGTTAGCAGATCGCCAGGCCCACTAAGTATACAGATAAATAACACACCTCTGAAACAAGTTAAAGAATTCAAATACCTTGGAAGTATGATCACAGAAGATGGCATATTGGACAGAGAAATCGAAATCAGATGTCAAAAACTAGTGCACTTACATATCAACTATCACCCTTACTGAAACATCCAAACATACCCATGTCCGCAAAGCGACAGATAATAAACAGCATATTCACACCAACCCTATGCTACCAATCTCAAACCTGGACTTTATCCAAATTACACCTTCGCAAAATCAACACCTGCGAAATGAGATGCCTGAGGAGAGCTGCCAACTTAACAATCCGAGACCGAGTAAGAAATGTTACTATCAGACAGACTGTGGGATCAACACCTTGTGCCACATTTATTGAAAGACAGAAGATCAAGTGGTTTGGCCATGTTGTTAGAATGCAACATCAGCAACTACCATCACTGGCCTTACATCAAAGATCATCTGCGACGAGACCACGAGGACGTCCAAGAAGAAAATGGATTGACGACATCAGAGACATTGTACAACCACACGGAATGACACTATCCAGTGCCGTCCACCGGGCGCTGGAACGCAAATTATTCCTCCCCACGACGCTTGACGGCAGAAGTGGAAGATGATGATGATGATGTTAACAGTGTTATTAATGTGCTAAATCATGATCACTTGCTAATAACTAGAACAATAAATATCAAACCAAACCTTTGTTCTTCCAGAACAATAACATGCTGAATCAGCAAAATCTCAACAACAGTTTAGTAAACATTTGTGCTGCATATTTGACATTGCATATTTCTTTACTTAACACCGTAAACAACACTTCATTCTAGTTTCAAGAAACAGTTTGAAAAACATATATCACTTTCACATACATGATCCTATAAACATTGTGAAACACATGAATATCTTACTTAATATAAATATAATGACATGTTAAAAGTGGAAACCGCAGACCAATATATGCTGGGATTTTAAACAGTGAACTTGTAACTTCAAAGATATCATCACAAAACTTATAAATTTTGAATAAAGGTTAGAAACTTATTTGCTGTTATTAAACAGCATAATTATAGCTCTTGCCTCTTTTATTGTTAAGACAGTAAAGCACAGTTTGGTAAATTATGTGACTCATATTAAAATTGTGTGTAAAAATAAAGTGCAAGCTGAGGAGTACATGGTATGCTACACTATAATTCTTTTATAAGTCAAAGAAATATACTATCAGCTTCCAAAAGTTTATGGTAAATATTGTAAATAATGTTTGTTTCGCTATTACTGTTAGCTCAATTTTGTGAACAAGAAATACGGCAGGGATGACAAATTCAATAGAAGTGATGTAAATGACAAAATTGGGAGTAATAAACCTGGCTAGTAGATAGATATAAATTATGGACCATCCTTGAAGACTACGAGGTACAAGGACAATTAGTTGAAAAAAATCATAGCCATGTACCACATGAGTCAAAGTTCGGTAAGAACACAAGAATGTATATCAGACACATTCACAATACATACATGAGACATGAGAAGGGAAGTGTACCCCCCTGCCAGCTATTTAATGTCTGCATAGACAGAATATCCAAAGAAGCAAGCCTTGACAGAACCAAGTCAGAACATTTTGAACTCTCTTCTTTAGATGAAACAACAGACAGATCAACCAGCAATACATTTGCAGATGATCAGTGCTTGTTTTATAACAATGAGGGCAATCTACAAAGTCATATTATAAGTTGAGTTCAACAAGGAGCAGATACAATATGAAAATAAATATAATTAACACTGAAGTAATGCAGGTTAGCAGATCTCCTGGTCCACTAAATATACTGATAAATATTACACCTCTGAAACAAATTAAAGAATTTCAATATCTAGGAAGTTTGATCACAGAACATAAGATGGCAGAATGGACAGAAATTGAAATCAGATGTCAGAAAATTAAGTGTGCTTATATATCAACTATCACAAATTCTGAAACATCAAAATATACCTATGTCCACAAAATGACAGATAATAAACAGCATATTCACACCAACCCTATGCTATCAATATCAAACGTTGGACATAATTAAAATCACACTTTTGCAAAATCAACACCTGCAAGATGAGATGCTTGAGAGAAGCTGCCAACTTAACTATCCGAGAATGAGTAAGAAATGATGTTATAAGACAGATAGTGCCACATATACTGAAAGGCAGTATATTAAATGGTTCAGCCATCTTGTTAGAATGCAACACCATCAACTACCAGCACTGGCGCTACATCAAAGAAGATCTGATGCAAGAGCAAGAGGATACGAGAGAGAAAAATGGATTGATGACATCAAAGGCAATGTACAAATACATGGAATGACACTGTCGAATGCTACCCATCAAGCTTTGGAACATCAACTATTCCTCCCCACAATGCTTGAGGGCAAAGGTGGAAGATGATAATGTTGATGATGACACCTGGTTAATGTATACATTACTTTAAAACTTGTTCTCATCTAAGTCTCCTTTTTCTGTCCAATAAGAACATCTAGGAGTGCCATAAAGGATGTGTTTATAGTCAATATATCTCACACATATATAAGAAACCATGTCTCCGACTATCAAGTCCTTTCAACTCGTTCAGTACTAAACATATGTTTGAAACTTTATCTGAAAATATGCTGACCCTAGGAATTACTATATCCAAGTCAAATCCTGAATCATTGAAGTATTACAATATTCTATTTATTTCAAGACCTTTTTAATTTAATAAAGCAGAGGTACTTTATTTCTCATCATACAAACATATGTTTACACTTTCTGATAGATGACATAATAATTTTCACAGGGGGATAAGTAGCATGGAGGTTACCCCATTTGTCTCAGACTTGTTTAGATGTTGTTTTATTCATCGTGTGGATTTGTACAAATAAGTAAGTCCTTGATGGATATCCAATCTTCTCAGACAAGGGCAAAAAACTTGGAGGCCTGGTGTGCATGTTAAATAATCCCTCAGCAGTTGGAAATAAAACATAAGTAGGCCATTGCCCCAGCGACATTTGACAATGAGAAAACTTCCCACAAAAGAATATGTATTGCATATGTAATTCTGGTATGCACACATTTGCATCCTTTCTGGTGCCGCAGAGTTCATGCTCAGTGTGAGATTCTCCTTGTGTGATCTATGGAAAGAAACTGGAGCACTTGTAGAGATATTCTTATGCAATGAAAATTATTCAAAAGCATTGCCTACAATTATCAGTGAATAACAAAAATAGAGAATGCAAATGTGTGCATTACTAATAAAACACATGGGTAGCAATGCCAATATATATAATATGTGCAAACAATTCTATTAACAGCAGTATAACAGTCCATCAGTGACAATTAATTACCCAATATCTTGCACACTGATGTTCCTGCAAATCAACACACTCGATTTCAAGGAAGTGATGTCAGTGTAATAATTGTTCATCCTGATGATGCTTTACCAATTTTTTTCAGTTTCTTAAATTTGGATTTTGATTTGTGTTTTCCATGAGTAGGTTTCTTAGTTTCTGAAGGTTGAACTTGAACACAGTCAATATAATTCTGAAAATAAAATATATTAAAAATAAATGGGAATAGGGAATAACATCAGTAGTTAAATATATGGTTTTCCTTGAAATGAATATTAATTACTGGACGTGTTTTAAAAGATTAATGTATACAGTCTATTTACCAGTGCAGAAGAATTGGTTAACTATTACAACAGTTGACATTTACAACATTGCAATGAAAAGAAATTCTTATGAGAAACAACTAGAAGCATTCAAGATGTGTTAGTTAGTTAGTTAGTTAGTCGACAGATCATCCTCGTTGCACATCGAACCATTCAGTCCATAAGTGCTCGGATCCCCTCCTCAGCAAATCCCGCAGCGTGTAGCGGCTAACGACGCCAGTTCTGTGTTGGTTTATCAATCTTCTTTGGCTTCCTGCAGTGTTCTTGTTTGGCCACCTCTCTTTTAATTTGCTGCTCTCGCAGTCTGGCCATTGTTGTAGATTCAAGGTCATCACTTGGTTCTCGCAAAAGTCTCACTTCTCGTAGAGCATTCAGAATGTCAGCCTGGTCCATGGCGCGTCCGCCCTCCACAGTAGCCTCACCTGCGAGCTTGTCAGCCCGCTCATTTCCTTGTACTCCCACATGCCCTGGCACGAAGATGAAACTAATCTTTGCCAGCCGAGACCGCTTCAGAGGCAGCAACCATTCTCTTCGGATCGACCCCTCCTCTATCCTCTTGATCATGTTCATTGAGTCGCTAAGGAAACAAGCCCTAGTGAATGTCTGTGTCTCGAGCCATGTTATTGCTTTACTTACTGCCATGACTTCCATGGTCAGGCTACTTGTGGTTTCAGTGAAAGCACCCGAGTCCTCCTTCACAATTCTCCCTCCGGCCCGAGCTGTAAAGGCCCATGAGCTTCTCACATGTCGGACGACCGACCCATCTGTGTAGATTACCGCATCACCGTCTAGCGAATTCTCGAAAATCAACGCTTGTACTTCAGCCTCAACAGCAGCCGGATTTTCTTGTCTGCATTTTCTATCTAGTTGGATGCAAACTGAAACGGATGTGCAGAAGTCTGTTGGCACTTGCACCCACTCCTCGCCAGGTTCTAAGTCCTCAAGTGAACACACCTGTTGAAGAATGTCTTCGGCTTGACCCATCCACGACCGTCCTCTTTTTAACCTGCTGCCCTTCACCTTCCTAATTTCACTATGCAGTGGATGTTGTGTGTTTGCGTTAATTCTGAGGTAGGCGCGTGCCCTGCAAACTTGTATTCTCTCTTTAATGGTTGGAAAATCAAGAAGGTAGCGCATCGCCCTGCATGCTGTATCTCTTGTACATTCAAGAATAATGCGCATAGCTTCATTCTGTATCCTTTCCATCCTTTCTATCTGCTTATGGCTGAGAGTCAGGATTGCCATTGCATACTCCAAAACCAGCTTCCGGTTTCAAGATGGCGATGGACGGTCGTGTTGTTTTGTGTTCGTTAACTTTTTCGCGTAGGGGATGGATTTATTCATCTCTTGCGTGTAATTGGTGTGCCAGGATGTAAAACCAGGAGTTTCTACTCAAGATCTGCACGGGTGCTACGGAGTTCGTGCATCGAGCGAAGCCATCCTTGAGTGAATTTTCAGCAGCGTGTGTGGTTCTCAGCAGTCTGTGTTTACGTTTTTTCAACATGGCGGAACAACGTGTGTTCTCCAAGCGGTCAGCAGTCAACATAACGAAGCGGCGTGGTAGCCGCGCAGGGAGAAAGAAGCAAGGTAAGCGCGGTGGTTTGAGACGTTTTAGACTCAAGTGTCACCGTCTAGGACTCAGGAACATCCATATTCTATATTGGAATTGTGCCAGTGTAAAACAACGGGGCTCTATTTTAGAAACCCTAGTTTACAGGAACGACATTGTAGCACTCCAGGAGACGAGACTGGGCGATCTGCTACTCCGAATTGCCGGCTTCAAATGTTTCATTCAAGATGTGTTATTAACATCATTATAAACATGATTAAGTGCTTTGTCAATTTGCATAGGCTTTGAAGAATCTTCTCTCACTGTTTTCCTTTATATGTATTTCCTAAAACTTTTCAAGTCATGACATGTTCCTATGAAATGTATTGCAGCAGTTCTATATGAATGCAAGGATACTCTTTCCATAGACTCTTGGAGCTCTGAACCCTGTACTATTGCACCAGCAATATTGCTTCTACTCAGAATTATAATGAGAAGAACAAGAAAGAAAATAAAAATGGAAATTAGTGAAGAACAGTATGGTTTTATGGAAGGAAAGGGAAACAATGCAATATGTATATATATTACAAACACTAATAGAAAGGTCAACAGAGAAACAGAGAGACATATATTTATGCTTCATAGATTATACTAAGGCATTTGATAAAGTAAAACATGATGAGCTGATTAAAATATTGGAAGATACCAACATTGATGGGAAAGACAGGGTAGTTACGAACAGATAAAGCTAGGAGTACGACAGGGGTGTGTTTGTCACCCGATCTCTCCTCCCTATATAGCGAAGTAATAATGAGAGAGATCAAAGAGAAGCCAGGAATACTAATCAGAGGATATAATATAAACAATATACGCTATGCAGATGACACAGTATTGGTGTCGGATAATGCAACAGACCTACAACAATTATTGTATATTGTAGTATATTGTAGTATCAGAATATCAAGAAAACAGTAACAATGGTGATATCAAAGAAAATGGGGACACCAAAATGTGACATAGAAATAGAAGGGGAAATTCTCAACCAAGTGGATAATTTTAAATACCTAGGGGCACTTATAACATCAGATGGAAGATGTACAACAGAGATTAAGAGCAGAATAGGGCAGGCAAAAGCCTGAGAATGTAAATGAACAAATTAGGAAGAACTAGAACACTATATACAGCAATAAGAAAGAGACAAACAGCTTTCTTTGGTCATGTGATGAGAAGAGAGGCATTGGAGAACATCGTGACAACTGGAAAGATCGAGGGGAAGAGAGGCAGAGGCAGACCAAGAGAAATGATGCTGGACGGATTGAGACAGTGGCATAGAGGAATACCATCAGCAGAGTTGATCCAGAACACCAAAGATCGAAATCTGTGGAGAGCCATGAACACCTACGCCAGCTGGCACGGCACTTGATGATGATGATGATAACAAACTCTACTTTTAATGAAGAAAGACACAATGGGAAACAATTATATCATGAAGCAAGTGAGAATAACATCTGTACAAATTAGATGGTTTAGCCATGAAACAAGATTTACCACATAACAGTGCTCCACAGTGAGCCTTAACAATAAGACATGATGGAAACAGAGCAATAGGTCACTTTTGTGAACAATGCTGTGAAATGTTCTGATGGGACACTTAAGGCTGTAAATATTGCTTAAAAAAGTCGCTTAAAAGTCGACAGGGTCGACTTCATTGCACCGGGTTTTATCCCATATGGCTCGGTCTCTTTCCGCAGCGCTAAAAACGTCGCACCAAGCATGAACTCCATAGCTCTAGTGCCCCAGGAGTCTCCAAACAATTTAACTCGTGAACTGAAGGACGCAGCCTGTAATTGAACCCACAGCCTTCGGAGCCCAAGTCAAACTGCTTGACCACTTCGCCACAGAGACTCCCCTGTAAATATCACTATGTATAAAGCACATAGAAGAGCTCTCACCAGATGTCTCTTCTTAAATGGTGCAAAAAGGCAAAAAAGGGATGGAGAAAAAGAAAAAACAACAATCTGTTGAGACATAAAAACATATCTTCATAAATATAAATAACGCCTCTGATGTGTCTGTCATTGCTTTCTTGATGATGATGTGTTTGTGTATTTGTTAATTGACCTATTCTTAGTTAATATACATTTCTGCAACCTTTCATGCTATAAAAATGGCTGAGTACAAATTTTGTCCCTATTCCATAGTTGTGAGTTTAGATGAATGATAGACCTAGCTAATGATGACACCTTTACTGGGGTGTCCAGCTGAAATAAAAGTACACTTGTTCTTCAGCAAAACTATGTCAGGTTAAAATCTTGGTGCACCTATAGATTTCAAGTGTTATATTGTCCACTCTGTCATCTGATTTCTGCGTCTTTCCTTTGCTTCTATTAGGGCTTTTAAATACCTATGAATTTATGTCTTATGCTATTCCAGTGTCCTCAAAGGTTTCACACCAACTGTTACTGTTATTACATACAACACTTGTTTTATTATGCTTTATAAATTGCTTTCTCAAATGTATAATTTTCTATTTCGGAGTAATTGTGTCATGTTATTACCAATACTTCACAGCATCCATGTTTTTACCTGTATAATTTTAATATCATGTTCAACATCATTGGCAGTTCTCTCCAGCTTGGCTAACTCTTTCTCACACGCTATTTTGTCATCAACATTCAGCATACTCTGATGTTTATCATGTACAACCAATCTGAAAAAGCACATGCATCAATTTTGATTAGCTGGCTGTTTTAGAGCTTTGAGGAAGCTGTTACAAGAAACTAGGAAAGGAGTTATACAAGACAAAAATTCATTCACTGACAGACATGAATAATCACAAATTTCTGACAAGTGAAAAAATTATCTTCGCATAAAATGGTTGCATATATTTCTGTATTTCAGTTTGACTGTTATAAATGAGTTCACTTAATGAATGTCAATTTAATTTCTATATTTCACTGTCTAGAGAATTTGCACTCTCTAACTCACATTTTTCAACAGAGGTGGCTTGAAACTTGTTTTGGTTACACTTTCCTTTATGAATTACTAGCTGACCCGGCCCGGCTTCGCCCAGCCCCTGGTGGGGATCTGTCTATCTGTCTGTCTGTCTGTTTATCTATCTACTTACCTACCTACCCACCCATCCATCCTCCCACCTACCTACCTACCTACCTACCTACCTACCTACCTATCTATCTATCTATTTATCTATCTACCTACCTACCTGCTGGCTTCGTGGCTTAGAGGTTAGCGACTTTTCTCCGTAATCTCATATACTCTCATAGATAACGTGATGATGGTGAGAATCAGCAGTGGTTCGAATCGCATCGGTAACTTACGGGGTATGTGAGCCGGCCGCTCAGAAAGCAATGGCAAACTCCTTCTGCAGGATTTTCCACTGCCAAGAAATCAACATACAGCTGAAAAATGCTGGTGTTGACAGCGATGTCCTGTAAAGGATATGCAAAAAAAGAAAAAAAAAACCCTACCTACCTACCTACATCGATCGGTCGGTCGGTCGGTCGGTTGGTTGGTCAGTCGGTCGGTCTGTCTACCTACCCACCTGTCTATCTGTCTGTCTGTCTGTCCAGAAACTGCAGATGTTTGAATTTGAATGGCATATCTGTTGGAATCTTCTCCTTTAAATTTCACACGTAAAATTGTAGCTTTGATGATATTGTTCAGAGTTAGAAAATTTTCACGTATCTAAAATAGATTCATTATTTTTACGAAAACTTTGATTTTTTATCTTTAGCCATCTAACGGCCTGCAAAATTTTGTTTTATTCCGAATTCTTGAGGTTCTAAGTTTTTATCACTTAGTTTATACGTGATACGACAGTGGTGGACAGAGTATATGTTCGGCCCTTTCCCATTTCGGTTGCGGGAAAAATGGGTTAGAAAATTTTCACGTATCTAAAATAGATGCATTATTTTTCCGAAAACTTTGAAAATGCCTTAAAGTTTTTATAACTTTGTTTATAACTCATGTGACTGTAGATAACTTCTTTAAACATTTTATAAAACTTAAGAAAAATACAACAATTATTTAAATTACATAATATAGCAATGCTACTAAAAGTAATGTCCCTTGATATACCTTTTCTTAAGTTAAGTCCCCTTGCAATATTTTAATTAATGTTAATTTATTATGTAAATAAGTGTTTTTAAACTAACAAACTATGACAGTTGGCTGCGTGGGAATGAGAAGAACATCTTTAGAAAATTTCATCTCAATCGGATGGACCGTTCGTGAACACATAAAGGACACACAAAGACACAAACAAAGACACAAACATACTCTTTTATATATATAGATGGTGAGGAATTTCAAAGTTCAGATAGTTAGAAAAATGCAACCTTCCAAATATGGTTAACACATAACTTCATGTAAGAAACTCAAGATATGATCATTATTTAACTTCTCCTTAACTAGTAATTTCTTTGACCGAGAGAGGGATCATGCTGCATGGGCAACACATGATCTCTATATTTTAGCCCAGGCTTTGTGCTATGGAGAGGCAATAACTCCATCCCTGGTCTTAACTGGTCTCGGAATCAAAGCGAGAGGCAACTGTTACGGGTTATAAGTCCCTGTCAGCTGGCGTAGACATGGGGCACCACGCGTTGCCTCTGACGGTGGGAGACACCTACAGGTGTCACTGATCAGCTACCGCCCGCCTCAAGCTGGGCAGCCCCCGGCCAATTGGGTGCTGATCCGGCACAGCCTGCCTGCTTCAATGGGTGCTTGGGGCTAGGACAAAATCTGAATCGCAGGCTGTAAAACCAATGCACCAGGTACAAACAAAAATAAAAATAGAAACCTCAAGCTACGGCTTGCAACCTGGAACGTGAGAACCATGTGTCCAGGATTTTCCACTGACTTGACCAATATTGACGATGTGAGAAAAACGGCTGTGATTGATGCCGAACTCAATCGTCTTAACATTGATATTGCTGGCCTGCAGGAGACTTGCCTCACTGAGGAAGGGTCACTCAGAGAAAACAATTACATCTTTTTTTGGAAGGGTAGAGGGCAGGCAGAAAAAAGACAACACCGTGTGGGCTTTGTAGTGAAGAATTTGCTACTTGGAATGATTGAAATTCCAGCAGGAGGAAATGAAAGACTATTATCCCTGCGCTTGGCAACCTCTTGTAGGTTTGCCACCATTATTACTTCATATGCACAGACACTCAATTCCTCTGATGATGTGAAGGATTCGTTCTATGAGGAGTTAGACTCCGTGATCAAGGCAGTTCCAAAATCTGACTACATTTATATGCTCGGTGATTTCAATGCTCGTGTGGGCAAGGACTTGAGTTCATGGCCAGTGTGTCTTGGAAAATACAACATTGGTCGCATGAATGAAAATGGGCAAAGGCTGCTGGAGCATTGCACCAGTAATGACCTATGTATTACAAACTCCTTTTTTAAAATAAAAGAGATGCATAAGGTCACATGGAAACATCCAAGATCCGGCCATTGGCACCAGCTGGACTTCATCATCACACGGAGACAACATCTGAACCATATATCATTGACTCGAAGTTACCACATTGCTGACTGTGATACGGATCATTCTTTGGTTGTTGCAAGGGTTAGACTGAGACCAAAGAGAATCTACACAGCTAAACACAAATCTAGCCCCAGGATTAATATTATTAACACTCACGATCCTGAAAAGTGCTTTCAGTGTCAACAGCAACTTGAAGACGCTTTCACTGATACACCAGAAAATTGTACAGTAAATGAAAAGTGGGGTCAAATTAAGGAAACTCTTTATAAAACTGCTGTAGGTGTTTACGGCACTGTAGATCATAAGAGGCAGGACTGGTTAGCGGGAAGCAGCGAGACTGCAGCCCTTGACTGATAAGAAGAAGAAAGCTCTCTTAAGAAACAAGGAAAGACCAACGCGTAACACTCTGAGTGAACTAAGGCAAGCTAAGAAGGACGTGCAAAAGGCTGCCAGGCAGTGTGCAAATGATTATTGGATCAAGTTATGTGAGTCCATTCAAATCGCAAGTGATAAGGGAAACATAAGAAGCATGTATGAAGGAATAAAGAAAGCCTGTGGTCCAGTGATCAAAAGAAGTGCACCATTGAAAACCTTGACTGGAGAAATCATCACTGACAAGAAACAGCAGATGGACAGATGGGTAGAGCACTATTTGGAGCTTTACTCAAGTGAGACCAAACTAGCGGATGATGCCCTCAACACCATAGAGGCTCTACCAACTCTTGACCACCTGGACACACTTCCCACCATAACAGAAGTTAAGTGTGCTATAAATGAACTTGCATCTGGTAAGGCTCCGGGTAAGGATGGGATTCCAATAGAGGTTATAAAGAGTGGGCAAACCACACACTCACTCTACGGATCCACCAGCTAATAGAGCTATGCTGGCGAGAAGGACAAGTCCCACAGGATTTCAAAGATTCAAGCATCATAACACTGTACAAGAACAAGGGCGATCGGAGCGGCTGCAACAATTATAGGGATATCTCACTTCTGTGTATTGTTGGAAAAGTATTAGCCAGAATTGTTCTGCGCAGACTTCAAGTCCTAGGAGATCAAGTCTACCCCGAATCACAGTGTGGCTTTCGACAGAACCGATCTACCATTGATATGATATTCTCATTGCGACAAATGCAAGAAAAATGCCGTGAGCAGAATCAACCACTGTTTATTGTCTTCATCGACCTCACAAAGGCATTTGATTTGGTCAGTCGTGAGGGTCTGTTCAAGGCACTAAAGAAGATTGGCTGCCCACCAACTCTTCTGTCCATTGTGGAATCGTTCCACACAGGCATGAAGGGTATAATCAAGTTTGATGGTGCAACTTCTGAAGAATTTGAAATCAAGAGTGGAGTTAAGCAAGGTTGTGTACTAGCTCCCACCCTCTTTGGAATATACTTTTCACTTCTACTGAAATATGCCTTTCGTGATCAGGATGGTGGTATATACATCACTCACGCTCAGATGGCGGCCTTTACAATGCTCAGAGATTGAAGGCCAAGACCAAAATTAGGAGGGTACTGATCAGAGAGTTGCTTTTTGCAGATGATGCTGCAGTTACGACCCACTCTGAGGAAGAATTGCAATGTCTACTATCTGCATTCTCCAATGCTTGTTCTGAATTTCGTTTAACAATTAGCAAAAAGAAGACACAGATTATGTCACAAGGTGCACATGGGGTACCATCAATCTTTATTGACGACGCCGAACTAGAGATGGTAGACCATTTTACATATCTAGGATCAGTGGTAAATAGCAAATTATCCCTAGATCAGGAAATCAACATCCGGATTGGTAAGGCAGCAACAACAATGAACAGGTTAACAAAAAGAGTCTGGGAGAACAGGAAGCTTACTGCAAAAACAAAAGTCCTTGTCAATCAAGCCTGTGTCCTTAGTACTCTTCTTTATGGCAGTGAAACCTGGACAACTTACTCACACCAAGAGAAACATTTAAACAGCTTTCATATGCGGTATCTGCGAAGAATTCTTGGTATTAAGTGGCAAGACAAAATCACAAATACTGAAGTATTGGAAAGATCAGGTTGTGTGACAGTTTATTCCATGCTCAGTCTTCGTAGACTTAGATGGATAGGACATCTTAGGAGGATGGATGATGATAGAATACCAAAGGACATCTTTTCTGGTGAATTACAGATGGGTAAGAGATCTCAGGGTCGGCCTCTACTACGATACAAAGATGTGTGTAAGTGGGACATGATTGATACAGGCATTGATAATGCACATTGGGAGCAAGTCGCCGCTGTACGTGTTGCATGGAGGGCAAACATCAGAAATGGAATAAAGACAAAGGAGAAAATTATTGCAGATAAGTCACACACCGAGCGTTTGAGATGTAAGATGGTGCATGATGGTGGAAATGACCACGTGTTCACATGCACCCACTGTGAACGGACATTTACAGTGCAAATTGGCCTTATCAGTCACATGCGCTACCGCCTTAGGTAAAAGTTATTATGCCTTTTTAAAGCACAAACTATCGTCTGTCAAGATGGCAAGGTGCCAAGGTGCCAATGGAACTAGTAATTTACCAAATACTTTCTGATTACTCTGTATATTATATACTTTCCTTAATGACTCCTGTCCCAGACATTTTTTGAGTTAAACCACTCCAAGTTGTTACTTTAACCACTTCTACCCCATAGCATTATGATTTTAACCCACATAGACTAAAACACTGTTTTATAGCAGAACTCCCGGAGGAAGAAAGAGTCAAAGCAACAACTACCAGGGACAGAAAAGGTTAATAAAAGCACCATTGTCCTGTGGTACAACTTTCTTCTTGACAAATAATAATTTTAAAAAAATATGAGAAGAAAACTGAACCTGTTTCTTTTGATTTCTGACTGTTGGCATTTCAAACACTCAACCATGTTCTTGAGTTCATTCACTGATGTATCTGGGTTATTAATCAGTGCTATAATAACATCAGAGGTGATGGGCCTTTGACCTGAAACAAATGTTATCGAATAAACCAATTTTTGCAGAAAGCTAACACAAACACAGTTATACTTCCTTTTAAGTAACATTAGTCAGTATTTTCCCTTTTGTGTGTGTCCTAAAGTCCCACAAAAATATGCAATATTTTCTTGACTTAGAATTCTTCTTCACATTAAAGTATGCTTTCTGTTCCACTTTTATTAACACTGTCTTCTCTCAAACATGTTTAAAGATGGAGCCATTCACTAATGGTGAGACTAAAACATAGTGGCACGTCTTCAATTTTATTTATATAAAGCTAAATTGAGAATATTAGCATCATTATCAACTCATCTATTCTTCTCTTAAAAAAGATTTGGCTGCTCTGCTCACATGTCTCAATATATCTGGCAAAAAATTGAAACCTATTCTCCACTGTTTCCTTCTTAAGATATCTGTGTTCTTGAGGAATGGCCAGGCGGACACATAATCAAACCACAACCTGTACCATCAGCATTGGGACTCATCACTGGTTGCTAAAGATTGGGACACATATAGGAATGTACTGAGTGCTGTGATGTCAGTTCTTGACTAAACTCAAATCATATCAGTGCTCTTGACTGCATGAGCAGTTCTGGCTTGTCATGTAAAACTTCTGATCTTTTCTTGAATTGCAACAGATGAACCATGACTAGTCATGCACGTATTATTATTAATATTATTTGTTGTTGTTGTTGTTGCATATGCCTTATACAGCGTTGCAGTCAACACTAGAATTTTTCAGCTGTTGTTGATGTTCTTGGCAAGATTACGCTCAGTAGTTTGCCATTGCTTTCTGAGCGACTGGTTCACATACCCCGAAAGTAGCCAATGTGATGCGATCCGCTGCCAAATCTTGCGCAGCTGTGTTCCTCACGTGGATATACAGGATTACGGAGAGAGTTGTTAACCCCTTCGCCAGGGAGACCGGCAGTAATTATTATTATGACTATTATTATTATTGAACTATTGTAAAAGTTGTATTCCAATATCTAGGTACTCTGACAACATATAAATATCAACTGGGGACCCCTTTAAGGCAACTAAGACAGCTCATAAATAAACACAAATGTATTTTTTTGGGGCTCATAGAATCAGAAGAAAGAAGTAGAGGCTTGAGGATGGACTAGACAACATAAAACTTTAAATCTATAGTTACTGACAGGGATTTGAACCTGTCACATCCAAAATGAAGACAGTGCCTCACTGCAAGAACAAGTGTACTGTAATGCATGATCAACTAGACACCCCCAAAAAAGAGAGTTCATTAGTCAGATCTATTATCCACATGAACCCACAATGTTGGAATAAGGACATATTTCATATCTAACAATTGAAATAGCACTATAGGTCTCAGAATTTTATATTAAACCAGCATAGATAAAAGAACAAACACATGGACCGTAATGCTGTGTCCAGTGTATTCACCATCATCATGTGTCATGCCGATAAGCATGGGCGGTCATGTTTCACCATCTAACACAATTACCAAAGTCGCGGATCAGCTCTGTGTTGTTGTCTTGACCATACCATGTGGCCAAGCCATCCAGGTATTTGCTTCTCTGCCTTCCTCTTGTTCTTTTCCTCTCAATCTTGCCAGCTGTCACCAAGTTATATAATTTATATCTTCTTATAATGTGTCCAACAAATTTTGACTGTCTATGTCTAATTTATCTAATCGGTTTACAGTTTGTATTTTCTTCTTGTAGGACTTGCTAATTCGTTTCTCTGTCTGTCCATGGTATTCTTTCTCGGAAACCACATCAATACCATTAGATGTCTGCTCATTGTAAACATTTCACATCATACAAATGTATTGGTTCTGTGTAGCACTTCAACACTCTTTTACTCATTGCAATTGACTTCTTTTTGTTGGTCAGTATGTTTTCCATCTTGCAAAAGGCTATCTTTGCCATATTGATTGTAGTTCTAATCTCTTCAAGACACCCTTTATCAGATGTTATGACTGTTTAGAGATAGTTTAAGAATATTCCCATTTACTTGTATATTACATTGGATATTTCTTTCTTCCTAGTGAAAACAATAATCTGTGTCTTTTTACAATTTAATTCTAACCCTAGTTGTTCACTGTGTACAACCACTACACCTACTAAATGTTGCAGATCCTGTTCATTATCTGCAATCAATACTGTATCATCTGCATATCTAATGTTTTTGATGTTATGTCCTCCAATGGTGATTCCTCTATATCGTGTACATTTCTAAAAATATGTTCACTGTATAGGTAAAAGAGAGAGACACTACACATCCTTGTCGCACACCTCTCTTAACAGGCTGATATCGATCTACTTCATTATCAATAATTATGGCAGCTTGTTATTTCCAATATATGTTTTGTACAAGTCTAAGATCTTTCCCATCAACTTGTTGATCTGTAAGCATCTTCATCATGTTGATATGTTTTACTTTATCGAATGCCTTTGTGTAGTCAATAAAGCAAAGATATAGATTTTTGTACACTTCTATAGACCGCTTAATAAATGTTTTCAGCAAATACATAGCATTTACTGTACATTTGCCATCCAGGAATCCACATTGTTCTTCCCTTATTTTAGGTGGTATTTTCTTCCTAATTCTTTGCATGATGATTCTCTTGATTTCTTTGGGATTGCAATAAATATAGAATTACATAATTCAAGAGGTATATTCCAGTATCATATATTGTATTCAGAAGTCTGGTGACCCGATCTATTCCATACTCTTCTAAAGGCATTGATAATTTATGTTGTGATGCTGTCTAGACTCAGAGTCTTGCCAGTTTTCAAATGGTTAAGAGCATTCTGCACTTCTATCTTTATAAATGATGTCCTTCATTATTGTTCAGAATACTGTTTCCCATCTTTCCCATCTTGCCACACATCTAAAATCTGATCTTTCCCTATTATGCTGTTGCCATCTTTGGTTTTTAGGCAACCATTGATGTGCATGTTCTTTTCTTAGTGATGTCATGAATCCTTTGTGCATTAATTTGGTATTCCAGGTGTTGTGTTGTTTGTCAATTTCCATGCAATTTTCCTCAAGCCATGCTTCTTTTGCCTCTTTGCACAATTTCCTAATTTTCCTGTGAATCTCTTAATTTTTTTCATGGATATGTTTGTTATTTCTTCTTATTTCCATGAGCTTCTTAATCCCATAATCTTCATTTTTGGGATAGTTGTTGTTCCGCTTGGCTGACTACTTCTTTTATATTTCTCATTGGTCACTGACATCTTGAAATAGAATTTCCAGATTGGACAATGCAACAAATCTATTTTTTTACCTCTATGTTGAATTTATCTTTTATTTCCTCACTCTTCAGTACACCTAGATCAAATTTTGTGTTCTTTTGGTGTCTAGTATACTAACAAACATTTGAAAAAGAGAAATGGTTGATTTGATTCCAATGTTGTACCTATATTACACATAAATATCAATTGGGGAATACCGGTCAGTAACTTTTATCTGTTTTTTTTTTAAATTGTCATAATTGTTATTTTCACACAGTGATTTCTGTTTGCCAGATTTGAGCTCATTGCAAGGTATGTAGACTACGTTTATTATCTCTCACTTTTTTTTTTCACAAAAGTTACAAATACTTAACTATTTTCATTTTGTATCTATCTAAGGGAATAGATGGTGAGACATCAGACTGGTTTGATATCAAGAAAAGAGTCTATCAGGGCTGTATGCTGTCCCCTTATTTGTTTAACCTCTACACCAAACATATAATGAGAAATGTCAGAGATGATATAACCAGGTAGGAATATGATGCCCTAAATATCGGTGGTCGTGACATACCAGAGATTCGATTTGAGAGTTTACATATTCAAATTTTAGGAAGTAGTGAACATGGCTAAAGAGGCAAGGGATATTTTAAAAATGAAAATGGAAGTCTTTTCATATATTCTGGTAAAGACGACGGAGGTCAGAGCAGAGTGGCATTTTGTTTAGATAAAACAACAAAAGAAGCTTCAAATGGATATAATCCGGTTAATGATGGAATCCTCAGATGTAGAGGCCATCCAAAGAACACATAATGGAAGACTTTGTAAGAAAATAGCAGAGATTAACATGGTTCAAGCTGGATTTAGACAGGGAAGAGGAACGAGAAATCAACATGCATGCAGAGAATTTAATGTAAACCTATTTTCATGTTTTGTGGATTATTTTCATGTTTTGTGGATTACTCAAAAGCATTTTACTGTGTACAACATCAGAAACATTGGGAAATCATGAGGAAAATGGGCTTTCCATCACATGTAGTACAACTCATAAAAATACTCTATCTAGACCAAAAAACTGCAGTTATAATAGATGTCGAGACAACAGATTAGTTTGATATCAAGCAAGCAGTCCATCAGGGCTGTGTGCTGTCCCCTTAATTGCTTAACCTCTATGCAGAAAATATAATTAGAAATGTCAGAGATGATATAACCAAGGAGAAAAATTATGCCCTAAATATTGGTGATCATGAAATACCAGAGATTCAATATGCTGATGATACAGTTTTACTACCCACATCACTGAATGGCATATAAAAACTAATAACTTCAACCCAAAAGAATAGTGAAAATCAAAACTTATATCTTAACATAGTAGAAACAAAGATAATGCATACAGATGAAACTACTATGGAGAAAGAAATAAATATTAATGAGGAGAAATTGGAGGTGGTGGAAAATTTCAAATATCTCGGGTCATTAATTACCAACAATAGTCTCATAATGAAGGAAATTAAAAGACAAATATCTATTGCACTTCAGAAACTAAAACAACTAAAGAATTGTGGAGTGGGACAGATAGAACTACAAAAATTAGATCTTTAAGAGCTTGCATCTTTTCCATTGTAACATACACCCGTGACACCTGGTCACTTACTAAGCAAGCTGAATATGCCTTTGAATATAAATGTTATAGATGGGTTCTAAAAATATCTTGGATACAGAAAAGAACAAATCCATCCATATGACAAGAACTGAATACTGAATAAAGCTGGCTACTAAAGAGGATAAAACAAAGAAAATTGAAATATTTTAGTCACTTGAAACGTCATGCAAGTTTGGAGAGAAAAATCATGAAAGGGTATATGCCTGGGAAGAGAAGATGAGGAAGGCCAAAGAGAAGATGGGTGCAGTATGTGGCAGATGATCTCCAGATGGATGTATCAGACTTGGGACATCTAGCTTATGACCGAGACATTTTCTGGATGGTTGTTATGGGAGGAATGTTCTGCAAAGGACCTGATACTGAATGAATGAATCTATCTAGTAGCTTCATCATAACTGCTCACTAGATAGTTGAGTTGTTGAGGTGAGTTGAGTTAAGAACCGACATCACTGCACTCAGGACATTCCCATATGTGCTCCGTCCCCTCGTTCAACAGCCAGTGAAGAGTCATACTACTAATCGTTCCCACAGCTATCTGATTAAAAGTTCTCCTCGACTTCCCTCTCAGTTTTGATATTCTTCCAGAACCCCTGCCGATCCCCCGCAATCTCATTCTTTCCACATATGTTCCTCCGCCTTCTCTACCTGGTCCCACAAGTGCATGACCACCGCCCCCTTGTCCATTGGCAAAATACCACCAAGAGGTGCCCTCCCTGCTAGCCTATCAGCCTGTTCATTCCCTCACTAGATAGATCATTGTCTATTATTTCATATATCCTTCATCTTGGTATACCAAGTTCAGCTAATTCAAAACTGTCTTTGAATGATTACAAACTAGGTTGATTCTTGAGTATCTGACAAATTTGTCTATTTATCCTCAATAGGAGAGGCATTAGTTACAATTTTCTTACATTAAAGTGGAGTGCAGGGGACTTGAACCTACACCTACCATTGAAGACCAGAGTTGATCAGTAAGTTGATCAGTTATCAGTTGGGGTATCTACATTGCACTCCGGACAGATAAATAGGTGCTCAGACCCCCCCCCCCCCCCCCCCAGCATAATATGCATCAGAGGTCAGAGTCCGGTGGCTAATTGTGCCAGTTCTGTGTTGGTTGACGAGGCACCTCGTTTTCCTGATGTACCTCTTGCGTCTGGCCATGTCAATTCTTACTTCCAAAGTCTTTCATCATGGACAGCGATGTGGATTCACAGATGTCAAAGTCCTCTGTTCTTGACATATAAAATTAATAACATCGGTATGATCCATGGGCTGGCCATCTACAGGGGGTGCAAAGCCAGTCAGTTTATCAGCTTGTTCATTTCCCTCAACTCCCGCATGTCCCTGGACGAAGATGAAGGTGACTTTATGGACAACAGACTTCCGCAGCGACTCAGTCCACTATTTACGTATAGATCCAGCTTCAACCTTCTGAATCATGCTCATTAAATCACTTAGTACACACACGTTGGTATAATGCTGTGATTCCAGCCATCCATTGGCACCTTGCCGTCTTGACAGACGATAGTTTGTGCTATAAAAAGGCATAATAACTTTTACCTATGGCATTAGCGAATGTGACTGATAAGGCCAATTTGCGCTGTAAATGTCCGTTCACAGTGGGTGCATGTGAACACGTGGTCATTTCCACCATCATGCACCATCTTACGTCTCAAACGCTCGGCGTGTGATTTATCTGCAATAATTTTCCCTTTTGTCTTTATTCCATTTCTGATGTTTGCCCTCCATGCAACACGTTTAGCGGCGACTTGCTCCCAATGTGTATTATCAATGCCTGTATCAATCATGTCCCGCTTACACACATCTTTGTATCGTAGTAGAGGCCGACCCTGAGATCTCTTACCCATCTGTAATTCACCAAAACAGATGTCCTTTGGTATTCTACCATCATCCATCCTCTTAAGATGTCCTATCCATCTAAGTCTACAAAGAC
The DNA here is from genome assembly GCA_963921405.1 of Cepaea hortensis. NCBI lineage: Eukaryota > Metazoa > Mollusca > Gastropoda > Stylommatophora > Helicidae > Cepaea > Cepaea hortensis. The sequence continues at coordinate 32,171,312 of OY992896.1, forward strand.
TGAGCATGGAATAAACTGTCACACAACCTGATCTTTCCAATACTTCAGTATTTGTGATTTTGTCTTGCCACTTAATACCAAGAATTCTTCGCAGACATTGCATATGAAAGCTCTTTAAATGTTTCTCTTGGTGTGAGTAAGTTGTCCAGGTTTCACTGCCATAAAGAAGAGTACTAAGGACACAGGCTTGATAGACAAGGACTTTTGTTTTTGCAGTAAGCTTCCTGTTCTCCCAGACTCTTTTTGTTAACCTGTTCATTGTTGTTGCTGCCTTACCAATCCGGATGTTGATTTCCTGATCTAGGGATAATTTGCTATTTACCACTGATCCTAGATATGTAAAATGGTCTACCATCTCTAGTTCGGCGTCATCAATAAAGATTGATGGTACCCCATGTGCACCTTGTGACTTAATCTGTGTCTTCTTTTTGCTAATTGTTAAACAAAATTCAGAACAAGCATTGGAGAATGCAGATAGTAGACATTGCAATTCTTCCTCAGAGTGGGTCGTAACTGCAGCATCATCTGCAAAAAGCAACTATCTGATCAGTACCCTCCTAATTTTGGTCTTGGCCTTCAATCTCTGAGCATTGTAAAGGCCGCCATCTGAGCGTGAGTGATGTATATATTACCATCCTGATCACGAAAGGCATATTTCAGTAGAAGTGAAAAGTATATTCCAAAGAGGGTGGGAGCTAGTACACAACCTTGCTTAACTCCACTCTTGATTTCAAATTCTTCAGAAGTTGCACCATCAAACTTGATTATACCCTTCATGCCTGTGTGGAACGATTCCACAATGGACAGAAGAGATGGTGGGCAGCCAATCTTCTTTAGTGCCTTGAACAGACCCTCACGACTGACCAAATCAAATGCCTTTGTGAGGTCGATGAAGGCAATAAACAGTGGTTGATTCTGTTCACAGCATTTTTCTTGCATTTGTCGCAATGAGAATATCATATCAATGGTAGACCGGTTCTGTCGGAAGCCACACTGTGATTCGGGGTAGGCTTGATCTCCTAGGAATTGAAGTCTGCGCAGAACAATTCTGGCAAATACTTTTCCATCAATACACAGAAGTGAGAGACCCCTTGTTCTTGTACAGTGTTATGATGCTTCAATGTTTGAAATCCTGTGGGACTTGTCCTTCTCGCCAGCATAGCTCTATTAGCTGGAGGATCTGTAGAGTGAGTGTTTCCAGCCATATGAAAGCCTATAATTGCCATCACCTCCATCGGCATGCTGCTCGTGGTCATAGAGTGGTCACCACTGGATTCTTGAATGGTTCGGCCTGCTGAACAAGCTGTAAATGCCCACACACCTCTCTACTGCTTTACAACAGATCCATCTGTATAGATTAGCACTTCGGGGCTATCTGAGTGTTCATAGATGAGCGCGTTGACCTCTGCATTGACAGCGGCAGGGTTCTGCTCTCTGCACCGTTTGTTGAGTGTGATAATGCAGGAGAAATTGCACTTAAAAGCTGGAGGCACCGCCACCCATTCCTTGCCGGGGTTGATACTGGTAAGACTGCAGACCTGTCTGACAACATCTTCCGCCCGACCCATCCATGATTTGCCCCTCTTTAGCCTGTCGCTCTTTTCTCTGAATATAGCGTCATGCAGAGGGTGCTGCTCATCTGCACTTATTTTTAAGTATACAAGAGCTCTTCAGATCTTGATCCTGTGGTTCATTGTCAGGAAGTCAAGGAGGTATCTCACTGCTACACAGCTGGTGTCTCTCGTGCAGCCCAAAATGATGTGCATGGCTTCGTTTTGTACCTGAGCAAAACAACATGCAGTATGGAGAAGCAAAAGCAGAAGACCAGAATTGGAATATTATGTAATTAATACTTACTTGTCAAAGAATGATCAGCACCTACAAAACTGCCTGCCTCTGAAGTTGATATTTCTCCTTTACTTACAGGCATGCACATCAAAGCAGATAAATTGGCATTTCTGTTAACATTTTCCCTTGAATTTACTATGTTTGATCCACATATAGCTGCATTCTTTCTGGGTTCTGACCATATATCAGACTGCTCGAAAATGTGTGTTTCAGATTTTGATGATGTAGTTGTATCTGCATGTGGAAATATGGACCCCAGATGTGGAATTGGTGAAGTAGGAATAGGAGGTGAGTAGTCAAAACCTTTACTGCCAGAAGTTGTCTTGGGAGATGCAGAGTTATTGTTGCTGAACCTATTAAGATTATCATCTTCTGAAGTCCTGGCAACAAAGCCAAGTGCACAGATAGGTTCATAATATGATGCTTCATTGTCACATGTAGCTAAGGAGCATTTCTCTACGTCATTAACATTATTAGCACAAATGGCATCATCATCGTAGCTATTATTACTATCATGTTCACATTTCATGTTAATTGTTGCTTGTAACTCATTGTAAGATTTTGAAGACTTAAATGACCTTTCAGATCTTTTCAAAACCATAGAATACTCCTCTCCTACATTAAGGTTTGTATTAATTGAGTTGTCAGCTTTCATCAAGTCTATATTGCTCGAAGGATGTGGATTATCACAATCACTAATATTACCATCAGTGTACTGGAAGACTGGAGTGCTGCTACAAATGTGATGCTGTAAATGAGATTCTGATGTTGCCATTCCCGATGGTTTTGAGCTTGCTATGGCAGAAGGTAATGAAGGTGAGGAATGAGATATACAAGCACAGAGAGAAGGTGCTGAAAGCCTACTACACTGAATACAGTTATCATGACTGCCTATTTTTGCCAAGCTGGTGTCTTTATTTCCATCAAATTTCTTTTCAGTGAATGACAATGAGGTCACCTTTTCAAATGTAATTGGGTGCTGAGTACTACACAACATGTCTGAGTTTTTATCTGCAAGTCCTAAATTAAGATCACAAGTCTCATGACAACTGTCACTGTCTGAGTTTGCTCCCTTGGCACTGTAAAATCCACTGTCTGTTGTATGTTTATTCTTCTGGTGCACTGGTAAACTGTCTTGAATTTGATTGACATGTCCTGACATTAGGACATCCTGGTGGAAAACTGTATTGGTGTGCACTGATACTTCCGTCTCTGCAATATTCTGAGCATGTAGTTTTGCTGCAGCATCAGCAGTATCTGCTGGATCTTCATAATCATGTGAAGATGGATTCTTTGTAGGCACTAAACAATCCATGTCCTAGAAATGGAGTAAAAGTACAATTATAATGTATACAAAGAAATCATTATAATATAACTTGCAAAATGACAAACGTTTTACTTAGAATACTTCTTCATCTTTTTACTCTGTAGTATTTTCAGCATGATGTTAGTAAGAACTTTCTGGACAAGACTTTCATGTGGACTGCAAACAAGATGGTGATCATTACCAGTGAATGAAAGGGTGAGAAAAAGATGCTATTTTGCTTGTTGTTGTTGTTGTCTTCCACTTATGTCGTTAAGCATCACGGGGAGGGGTAATTGAAGTTCCAGCACCTGTGACTAGCGCCTTTCCCCCAATTTCCTCCATGAATCTTGAGCAGAGTTAAAAGATCAAGTAATTTACTTACCGGTTTGCTAGATCAATCATAGGTTCCTTACCTACTTAACCCTTGTATACTTGCTACTACCACCATGTCACACCAACCACTGGTCACCTACTGGCGAGCTTCGAGCTGTGCCATGTAGAACCAAAACTTCTTCTTCTTCAGTGAAACAAAGCCATTGAGGTTCTTTGCTGCAGATACATTCCGTCTCCATTCGTCTCTCTGGTTGACTTTCTCTTGCCAGTCGTTGATTACAAGTGCTTGTAGGTCTGTATATGTATTATCTCTCCACCGTCTTCTTGGTCTACCTCAGGGTCTACGGTCATTTATTTCCCAAGTGTAAGCAAGTTTTGTTTCCCTATTACCTTCCATTCTTTCTATATGCCCCAGACATTGTAGTCTATTAGCCTTCATGATACCAGTGATTAACGGGGACTTAAACAGATCATAAATGTCTTTGTTACTTCTTCTTTTCCACTCTCCACTTTGTGTATCCCTAATGGGTCCAAAGGTGCGTCTTAACACTTTGTTCTCAAAGGTTTGTAACAAGGCTTTGTCTCCTTTTGTTGTACTCCAGGTTTCAGAGCCGTACAGCACAACTGGTCTAATCAGTGTTTTGTATATTGTGATCTTGGTGTTACAAGATAGCGCATTTGATTTTAGTAGATGTTGTAGTGCATAGTATATCTTATTTCCAGAATTGATTCTAGTTTGTATTTCTTCCCTTATGATGTTGGAGCAGTTGAAGATTGTACCCAGGTATTTGTATGTTTCCATTCTTCTGCAAATTCACATTAATTCACGCAGCTGGCTGTGCTATTCTGCAAATCCATCATTTGGAGAGCCTTCTTCTTACTTAGGCTAGACCACATTAGTATGCAGCTTTGTGTCTGTTTGTATCAGGCAATTTTAGTTTTAATATTAAGATTTTTTTTTTGCATATCCCTTACAGCATTGCTTCCCAAAGTGGTGGTCCGTGGACCGGTGCCGGTCCACGAGCCTTTCTTTGCCAGTCCGCAACGTGAGTTGAAAAAAGTAAGAAAAAAGTTAAATATTTTCACCTTTGAGGATTCTTTAGAACTTTTTAAAAACAAGATTGTCCTTTTCTCAAAACATGATATCCGCACCGTTTTTATGGTGATTCAATTGTAAAATAAATTGAGCCTGCAGCCATATAGCCCAAGGAGTATTTATTTTTAAGGAGAAGCGAAATCATTGGTTCATTGGGAAAATTAAAAATAGTAACCAGCTGAGACAAATACTAAAAGCCGGCCCGGCCGACAACATTTTTGTTTGTTGACGACGTGCGTTTCTTTTGTTTCCTATGGATGAAAAGTGAGATAGATGCACATTATAAATTGCTGATTGTCATAAGATGCAGAATATACGTGATTTTCGTTGTACGATTATAATGCGTTTTGCCATCGTCTGAGCGAGTGAAGGTGTTAGATACATCTGCAAAGTATTTTTCATTACAGCTGGATGAAAGCACAGACGTTGCCAACTTAGCAATTCTGATGGTGTATGTGACATATCGATACAACGACAACTTGAAACAAGAGTATTTCTTTTTCGTAAATGAGCATTATTAAGACAAAATACAGAAACAGTATGGAAACGTGTTCTCCTTTGTGGGTAGCGCTGTCTACAATCGAGCCACGATTTGATAAGCTTGTAAATAATAAACAGGCCCACCCCTTGCAGTAAATAGTTACTGTTAGCAGCTGATCATTAAATCATTTTATTACATCCATCCATCCATCATGTGCCATGCTGGTAAGCGTGGGCGGTCATGTTCTGCCATCTCACTCGATCACCAGAGTCGTGGATCAGCTCCGTGTTTCTGTCTCGACCATGCCACAAGGCTAAGCCATCCAGGTACTTGCTTCTAGGTCTTCCCCTTGGTCTGTTCCCCTCGATCTTACCAGGTGTCACCAAGTTCTCCAAATCATTCTTCTCATAACATGCCCAAAAATTTTTGACTGTCTACGTCTAACGTCTCTAATCAGTTTACTATCTTCATTTGTTTCTTGAAGGACTTGTTCATTGGTCTTTCTGGCTGTCCATGGTATTCTTTGCATTTTCCTCAGAAACCACATTTCTATAGCCATCAGATGTTTTTCAGCCTGACTGCTCATTGTCCAAGTTTCACATCCATATAAAAGTACAGGTTCTATGTAGCATCTCAACACTCTTTTTCTCGTTTCAATTCACATCTTTTTATTGGTCAGTATGTTTTTCATTTTGCTAAAGGCTACTTTTGCCATGGCGATTCTTGTTCTAATCTCTTCAAGGTATCTCCCATCAGATGTTATTACTGTTCCGAGATAATTGTACCTATTCACTTGTTGAAGAATATTTTCATTTACTTGTATATTACATTGTGGTATTTCGTTCTTCCTAGTGATGACCATAATCTGTGTCTTTTTCAATTTAATTCTAACCCTAGTTGTTCACTGTGTGTAACAACCGCATTTACTAAATTTTGCAGGTCCTGTTCATTGTCTGCAATCAAGACTGTATCATCTGCATATCTAATGTTATTGATGCATGTTATTGATTTGAGTTGAGCAGCTCAAAATGGCAATAATTGAAGAATGGAAAAATCTGGGGCAGCGCTTTATTGGCAGTAGCATAAACGAGTGGTGTCGCACTGAGAAGCAAGGAGGATACATTGATTTTTGATTAGCTAAATACTTGGCAAACAAAATTACATGAAACAATATAATTAATTGAATTATATTTTTAAATAACTCATATGCTACAAGATGTTCTCACTTTTTTGGCCCACCCTGTAGTTATACTGTTCTCAGCATCTATGTCACCCCTCTTCATTCACTGGTATTTGTTTAGTTCTCTCCATGAGATCCATAGTGGTGATTCTGTCATACGATTTTAGTCCTCCTATTCTGCGCAGGCACCAATTAATGAATGAAAGTAGTTGCTTTAACATTAGAATTACATATTTTTGTGCTAAGGTTAATTTATTTTGGCTTCCACTAATTTCCTAGCACTATAAAAGCTTCTCTTGCATTTTAAATTCATATTTTTGTATCTTTATCTATTCTATCTTTGTATATGTTGCTACCTAGATAGATATATGATTCCATATCTTGAAATGAGGTTTTACCAAGGAAGATCAGGTTATCATTTTCCTGATTTTCCTCATTATCTTTGTTTTCCCCCTACAGTTTTATCAACCTAATTTTTTTTTGACCTCTCATAAAATATCTTTAGTTTGTCTGTTATCTAAATTTGTATGTGAGACAGGAGGGTAATGTCATCAGCAAAGTCCAGATCATGAGCTGCTTTGTGAAAAGTCTATTAAATTTCATTTCTGGCAGCGTTTGTTGTTTTCTTCATAATCCAGTATATGGTCAGTACGGATAGCAGAGTTGACAAAAAGAATTGCTGTCTCACTCTGGTTCTTATTTCAAACACCTCTGTTAGGTTTTCCTCATAGGGGACTCTACACCTCATGAAACTATATGTTGCCTTTATTAAAATAATAATTTTCTGCGGAAACCCATATTGCCTCAGAATTTTCAAAGAGACTCCATATCACCTATCAATGCTATTAATGGATTCAATTCATTACTTTCCTCTTTTATGAAGCACAATGTGACTATCTGAATAAAACATTCACTGAATAAACATAGGGGAAGACAAATCTAATGGTGCAAAGCACATTACTTTTTTTTAATCTTAAAAAAAAAATGGTTCCAGAATCATTTAAGGAGAAGCTGGACCAGGAAATGTCCAGGCAACAGACCCAGAAATCAGAGTGATGATATACTGATGGAACAGCATTTTGAGAATGCTGGAAGATCATCAAAACTAATACAAGGGGTGGAATGTGGTAATAATCATATTTCTATCATATGCAGTCTGAGAGTGAAATCAAGAAATACAAAAATAACACCAGTGTTTCAATAATAATATAATACAATATATCAAAAACTGATGAGAAAAGTTCCCTACATCTGTCGGAAACAAATTTAAAGCACTAGAATGCCTAAGTTCATCATAAGAGAGATAACAAGGCTTCAATAAAGATATTGAGATAACAATGCAAGATCACATTTTCACATATGCAAACAATGAACATAGCAATAGATCACACAAGAAATTTAAGATCTCATGGGATCAAGAAAACTGGATCTTGAAAAATCAAGATAACAACAAATATAAACTTCTTAATCTTTATTCACCTTCACACATCATGCGTTGAATTAAGAAAAGTGAAATAAAACAGCAAAATATAGTGTATAAGTACCACTCCGAGTAGATGCTGACAATAGTTTTTTATGACTAGGTTAGTTCAACTTTGGGATCAGCTCAAAGCCCACAGATTAATATTCCAGGTGTTAACTGATTGCCTGCTGTGAGCTGATAGGTCAGCTCAATGAAACGGTTCTGGCAACCGCGAGCCGCTAAGTTTGCTTGGTGTAGACAGTGCGTTATTTGTTTCATTTCTCTTATTTTCCACAATTTTCAGTGCCCAGAAATGACGATTCACACACATAAAAAATTTCCCTTCGACCAGTGATAGACAAGGCGTGCGGATTCATTGTGTTTTAGGAGAAAATGAGTGTTTAAGTAGTTTGTTTTTATTATTTTCAAAATGACAACACCTTCTGGTTCTGGACCTCATGTATTTTAATAAAATTACCGTTTTAAACAATTTTATATTATAGTTATTGTAATTTAAAGGACTTTGTGAAAGATTCTAAAACTAATACTACGTGCAATATTCAGTTAATTATTCAGAAGTCGGTCATAATTGGAAACAAAACTAACAGTGAAAGTTCCTCATAATGTGATGGCACATGTCGACTTATGCTTATGCTAATGGGCCACACTTATGCCACTAAATTTGCTTTGCCTGACACAAAGTATTTAAGGAGTATTTAAATAATTAAATTTAAAAGAAATAATAATTATAACTAAATATATTGTTTATATTGTTTCTCAGTACAATGTGCCTGGTGTGTTCCAGACATTTTCCATTTTGTGTGAAAATTATGAGCGGATAACAAATAACGCCTTGGTAAGTGGAAATTTGTCATAATTGTCACCTATTTAATTTAAATATTTATTACTAAACCTCTCATTATTGTCATATTTCTAACCTATCAATTAATTATTAACACTGTCGGGTTCCCTGTGAAATTTCCTTTAATTTGATATATCATGCAATATATCTGCTACAGTTTTAACCATTTTCACAACATTATTGTCACACACCCCAACTTCCCATTTTCTGCCATGAATTTCTGTTTGGTTAGGACTCACTTTTATTTTTTGGCAGGCAATCTGTTAAGCAGTTTTAATTGGCACTTTATGCTGATAAAGATTATCAACATACTTTCCATATTTATATAAACTTACCCATTGTTTCAAAACAGAGAAGCTTACTACACTTATGCTGTCACCATCCGAATGTGTTGGTTCCTTCATGTATTCCTCTAAACCCTCTGGAATTTTGGGGGTAGATGTTTCATGTAGGAACACTTGAACCCACTTTCCCATTTCTTCTTTTGAAAGGGGCTAAGGAACAGAAATAAACATTTCTCAATTTGAATTATTATGTCCTCCAGATTATTATATAAACTAGACAAAAACTGTGTGATAGCAATGCTCTTGGTCATTCATATCTATTGTCTCGATGAGATAAGCTTATCATAAATAACTGAAAATGTGTTTTATTTTCCATCTTTTAAAGAGATTTCAGAAAGGATATAAATTATAGATACTAAAATGTATGATTTCAAGCCATGATTTATATTTTGAGATAGTCAATAAAAGAAATGGAAAATGTGGCTTGTAATTAAAGTCAATAACAACTTTAATACATAGTTTTTGTGCTTATTTTTTATTTCTAGAGTTATGTTGAATAATATAGTTGTTAGTTACCTCCACAGTTATCTTTTCTCTTCCAGTATCCATAATCATCAATCCATTCTCACTGTTTGTTTCTGTTACTGCTCTGCGTAATACACAAGGCTTAAGAAGAAAGTTGAGCTCACACTGCTTACTGCTGTCACTTTTATAACACTCAAACATGTTCTGTCTGACCAAACACCAGCGTTTCCCCCAGCAACGCTTGTTGAAACTACTGAAGATTAACAGGTAACCTGGGTCAGGAAATCACATTTGGATTATTTTCAGTGAAAAAGTATTCTTATGGAAAGGACATTAGCCTTAAGAATACACATATATACAGAATGTTAGTAAAAACTGAGATTTTGTTAAGTTAAATCTCATATTGGTAAACTTTGGCATGATACATTTGAAACAATTTTCATAAAATTTAATATGCACATTTAAAATTTCATTCATAACTAATATTCTATGTGACAATTAGGCCTGGAATATTGTCTACTGTGCTTAAATTACTATATAACTGTACAGAGGGGCATGAGATCTATGAGGACCAATGCAATGAAATCTTCCGCAGCTGTGTTTCGAGCGTGGAACGAGAAATTGCTAATTGCATTGTGCGTCCGCGACATCTTCGCATCCTATTTTTAACTTTCGCCCACATGGGCACCTCTCCACCCCAACCCCTACCCGCTGAGTTGTTTAGCCAATACCTTTCTGATGGTATTGACCTTTGACCTGTTGACTATACATCTGGTCCATACAATCCACTGATAGCCGTCGAACGCGTGTCAGTCATCAGTCAATCCAAGCCAGAATACAGATTTAGATAAGTACACTTTATATTGTCATGTAGTTTATTAATATTGTCATGTAGTGTGTTTCATGTAGTTTTGTGTCGGTTTTGTGTTTGTTTATTCTGTGCTGACGAAGGCTTTAGCCGCAACGTCCAATTTTTTTCTTGTAATCGTGTGTTAGTAAAGCTCACAATCTACTTCTCGTTTTTGGGTGATTCATTCATTGCCTTTTTAAGCTTTACTGCAGTTCCCCTTATTCTATGTAATTTTGTAGGATTTTATATTTGTATGTGTATATATATATATATATATATATATATATATATATATATATATATATATATATATATATATATATATATATATATATATGAGGCATGTCTATAGTACAATACGCCTAACAGATATCCCTAATTTTCTAATTTTTGGGTATAAATATACCACAAGGGGATAGTGGGAAAGTTATTGTGTACTAGTTAGAGTACCTTGAAGAGAAAAGCAGTCGATAATAAGGTGATTTTAATGGCTAGACTAGATCGTTCATAGCATATGTAGTAATGGTAGTTTACTCATGCTACGCAGGGACAAGGGTAAACGAAACCACGTCAGAATTTAAATTAATGTGGGGTTTAGAACGACATAGGCAATGGGTGAAAGCTGGAACACTAGTAAAGTCATTTAGAACACATTTTCAATTAGTCCTTATAAAAGTAGAGTACGGCTATACTAATCATGCGATTAGTTTAGGAAATAACATAAGGCATTTCAGTATTGTGTGAAATTCAAAGGATGTAGTGGTGATTTTGAATAAATATATTTAATAGTGAATTATTTCTATGCTGCGCAAATAGGGAATCTGACTATACACACATGGGAAGGTCAAATACTAGCGTAGGCGACCTGGGGACCCTAGGCATTTTCACTATTCCTCATCGTTGACTTCTCACAAATTCTCAGTACTGATCTTGCTTGTCACTACCTTAACTTTCAGTCTATCGTTAAATTCTATAATGATAATTAAGTAAATTGTGTGTACCTGAAAATATGTGTTACAGAGAATAATTATTAAAGTTATGCTAGGAATATAATTCTTAAGTGTGAATTGTCACATGTGATGTTCCGTAACTGAAGTTGTTCACACCTCCAAGTACATTGTGACATAGCAGTGTGACGTAAGATGTGCTCGTTCTCAAATTAATTCGTTGGATATGATGTGGTGTACAATGTGCTACATGTGGGTAGAGAGTTTTTATAATTACTCTTAGAATATAAATGTTATTACATCAGTAATCTGTGTAATGGAATGTATGTGTGTCTATACCTATTAGATTCACTTATAAGAAGAAAAAATTGAATAATTTTTGTGTGCTGTTTTCCTTAGGCCAGTGTGCTGTTAGTGATAATAAATTAAGGAATTGTAGTTAGCCAAGGCTAAGAGCAAATGATATTGTTCTTTTAAATATATGACATAAATATGGGCCTCAGGAATTAGTCCAGGGCCAAATTTTAGATGTTGGCTTGATAGAAAATTCATTTTCTCTTGCTGCATTTATTTCACAGATTCGACACCTTCAGCATCAAGCTTTGAATGAAACAAAACTGTGCCTTACTGTGAAGGACCACTCAATATACCACTCATTATGCGACCCACAAATTGGGTTATTAACAAATTTGTATTACAAAAGAACTTTGTTTTATAGATAGTGCCGTGCTGCACCTTATAAGATATAAACACCTGACCTTGAGATTGACATTAATGAAATAAGTCAGCCATCCGGTTGGGAGTTGTGTAGGTCAATTCACCCGAAGATGAGAAACTGAAGGGAGGGCTGTCAAACTGATTGCCAACCTCGAGGACAAGATACTCAAGATAAGTGGCCACGCTTACCGTTGGCCAACACAACATGCTCAACATTTATAACATTCCAGGCCCTGGCAGTTTATCCATGATTTGAATGTGTCTTCAGTTTGACCAGCAGATAATAGGACAGACATTGTTATTTTAGTTAGTATAGAGTAAGACGAGGAATTGCTCAACCCAATTTATGTCAGGGGGAGTCCAGTGGATCTCCTGGAGTGTTTAATCAAATAAATTTAATTGTTATCATCTAGAAGTACGAACAAGCTAGTTTGTTATTGTGATAACTCTGGTTAGTACTAGTAGAGAGTGAGAAGATATGAAAGACGTGTGACTTTATATACATTAATCTGTCTTTTTCCTTGTCGGTGAGAGTGATCAGATAAAGGGGAGAGGGGGTGTCTCGTCTACTCCAGTGTATAGTCTTTCTATTCTTGGTAAGTCTATTTGTATCTACATTGGTATATTTCCTATCATCGTAGCATACGCTACGCTACAGCCATCTCCACAATGAAGGTTGGCTGCAATGGATCCCAACACTCTATCTCTTGCCCACTGTACATTCTGTCAGGCTGATGTTTATCCATCTCTTGATGTTATCTTCTCACTTATATCGTTGTCTAGCTCTTGCTCGTTTGCCCTCAACCTTGGTTTGGTTTTTATAAGAGTGTCATGACTTTTAACGTCGCCGAAATATTTCACTTTCCTCCTCTTTATTTCTATTATCAACTCTCTCTTCATTCCCAGTGTTTCTAGAATCTCTGCATTTTATTGTTTTTGTTTCCATGAAATACAACATATTCATCTGTATATCCACATCTTGAGGGCCTCTATGCGACTTTCTAGTTGCTTGTTCAATGTCCAGCTTCTGCGCCATACAGTAGCATTGAATATCCATAGCATTTGACAATTCTCATTTTTAATGTGTTGTTAATCTCTCTAGATATTAATACTGATTTCATGCCGTTGAAAGCATTTTTGGTCATTCCTGTTCTCTTTTTGATTTATATTTCACTTCTGCCATCATCTGTTATTATATGTCCAAGATAGGAGAAACGTGTTACTTGTTCTAGTATCTCCCCGTTTACTGTGATGTTCATTGAAGACCTTTCTTTTCCACTGCTAATTATCATAGTTTTTGTTTTGTGTATGTTAATATCTAAGCCACATTCTGCACTATGCCTGTTTACTTGTTCCACTAGGTCTTGTAACTCTTGCTCGCTATCTGCTAGTTAGTAATATTAGTAACACAGTATCATCAGCTTACCTAAGATTATTTATGATTCTTTCATTGATGTTAAGTCTAGGCAGTTCAACTTGTTTAAAAATTGTTTCTGTGTATAGGTTGAAGAGGCTTATAGACTGGCCTAAAATCCATACTGGCTTTATGGTTCTTATGGTTCGTTTATGGTACGACTGGGTGCTGTCGGCAATCAGTGTTGTAAATAAACCCATGCGAGGTTTGTTATTTTCCATAATAGCGTGTTTTTCTTCCTCTGATGTAATCTAATAACACATATTTATAATCACGTCTGTGTGTCTATGTATGATTTTATATATATATTTAACACTGAGATAATGTTCAATTTGATGTTTGATATATGCACATGTGGGGAAAGTATCTTGTTATGTTATATAATTACTGCTCCATTGGTAAGACATATCAAGCCAGCTGTCTTGGACTGAGGATTCTCTACATGAAAGTAGAAGATATAAGATAGTAAGATAAGATATAATAAGACATAAGTATAAGATAGTACTTGATATTACAATACTATGATGAAATCGGAAAATAATAATGTTTTCAAAGTAAGAAATTCTATTTATTATCATCATCAAATGCACGTAAAAAATCCCTTGGCAGTTGGAAATTGAACAAGAGTGGCCTAATGGCGCTGTCCGGGCAAAATTTTGAGTTAAAAATCTACCCAAAGTATTTCAGGATCCTTGCCGATGCAATGGAGTTCGTGCATTGAGCTGAGTTTCTCCAGACTCAGGTTTGAGTTAGGAAGAAAACGGAGCACTTATGGGTTAAACTGTGTGCCGTGATGCTGATCCAACGACTAAACTAAACTAGGCCTTTCCACCTTGCTTAAGAATTCAAGTCTCTCCATAGTTCTCAAAGTCAATCTTTGGCCGCCTTGTGGGAGCATGTGTACACCTCAGAGGAGCAAATGGAACACCATAGTCTGGCAGGACTGAGGCAGGGAGAAGTGACGAGGGGATCTGACCGACGCTCGACGCTCAGAGGAAAGGTGAGACGGACATATAATCAGATTGCTACTGGAACGATTGGTGTTGGAACTCTTTGCTGGCTGCTGAGGACGGGGACGGAGCGCTTATGGGAATGCCTCGAATGCTGTGATGTCGGTTCCTAAATCAATCAATCAATCAATCAATCAATCAATCAATCCTTGGCCTTGGGAAAATTGAGTGGGCTAGTTTAGGTTAATCAATTACCAATCATCACAAATTCTTACAACCCATGATTTTCGAGGAAGTTTCAAATGAAAACCTTAAAAGTGTGATTCATTCATTCATTAATTCAGTAGCATGTCATTTGCAGAACTTCGCTCCAATAACAACCTTCCGGAAAACCTCTCGATTACAAGCAAGATGTCCTGTGTCCGATACAACTATCTGGAGATCATCCACCACATCCTGCACCCCTATTTGGCTTTCCTCTTTCTCTCTTCCTAAGCATATACCCCTCCATTATTGTTCTCTCTAAACTTTCGTGACGTTTCAAGTGACCAAAATATTTCAATTTTTGTTGTTTTATCATCTTTAATAGACAACCTTTTTCAATATTCAGCTCTTGAAGTATGGATACATTTGTTCTTTTCTTATCCAAAATATTCTTAGAATGCATCTATAACATTTATATTCAAAGGCATTTATGTGGTGTTCAGCTTGTTTAGTTAGTGTCCAGGTCTCACAGGCGTATGTTGCAATAGGAAAGATGCATGCTCTTAAAAATCTAATTTTTGTAGTTCTATCTGTCCCACTCCACAATTTATTCAGTTGTTTTAGTCTTCAAAGAGCAATAGATATTCATCTTTTAATTTTTTTCAATGTGTCACCATTGATGGTAATCAATGACTCAAGATATTCAAAATGTTCTACCACCTCCAATTTTTCCTCAATAACATATATTTCTTTCGTGATAGTAGTTTTATCTGTATGCATTATCCTTGTTTTTTTGGGTGCTATGTTAAGATATAAGTTGTGTGATTTTCACTATTCAGTTGGGTTGAGGTTATTAATATATATTAGGTTTTCTATACCATTCTGTGTTGCGGATGGTAATACTCTATCATCAGCATGTCAAATCTCTGATATGTCATTGCCACCGATATTTAGGGCATCATAGTGCTTCCTGTTTATATCATCTCTGACATTTCTCATTATATTTTCGGCGTACAGGTTAAACTTAAACAAATAGGGGGACCGCACACAGCCGTGATGGACTCCTTGCTTGATGTTAAACCAATCTGATGTCTCACCATCTAATCTAAGTGCTGCTTGTTGGTCTAGATATCTAGATAGAGCATTCTTATGAGTTGTATTACATATGATAAATAGCCCATATTCCTCATGATTTCCCAAAGTTTCTGATGTTGTACACAGTCAAATGCCTTTGAATAATCCACAACAGATGAAAATAGGGTTACATTAATTTCTCTGCACTTCTCTATTATTAAACTCATGTTGAGTATGTGATCTCTTGTTCCTCTTCCTTGTCTAAATCTAGCTTGAACCACATTAATTTCTTCTTCCATTTTCTTAAGAAGTCTTCCCATTATGATTTTTAGTAGAATTTTATTTACATGACTGATCAGGCCAACAGTTCTATAGTTAATGCATAGTGTGATAGAAATTACAATAATCATGCCATTGTCTTGTAACCTGTCAATATTGTTGTTAAGGATGTAATGTAATGAGTGCTAAGAACGTGACATTACAGTGCTAATGAGCATGGTGTGACAAGCTGGCCCGCATCTCAGATAGTTTTCACTAGATTGAGATAGCCCTCAGTAAACGCCACTTAGATATTTATGTATTATTTTGTATTGTTATCTATATATCCATATATTAGCTAAGATCATCGGTGTTTAGTATATGTATATACATAAAACTATAGAGAGAGATAAAATATGATTTCTTCTAATAGTTAGAAGTAGATGTAGTGTAGAGATTGTTTACACGCCAAGAAATCCAGTCAGGCTGAATTTTATATTCAGTTTGGCTGGGAATTTGATTTGGCCACAGGAAGTCAAGGAGAATTCTCCTGCAAGGGAAGTTAACTTCTGTTAGAACCCTAACATCTGCCATTTTGACATTCGGCTCGAAGGTGGCAGGAGCTAACTATCACGTCAACTGGCTAGAATAGAACACCTGTCTGTGTCTTAGACATTTTTTTTTTGGCTCTTGTTAAGCCGAACTACCAACTAAAACATAGAAAAGCCAGTGATAGTCTCCACACCCGATAGGCGCAATCAAAACCAAGTTGCAGGAGCCTACACCCTGATCAACAGTAGCCGTAGTCACGACCAGTGATTGAGCTACACACCACTCACATTGATGCAGCAGAGAGTGGAGTCCATACCACTAACCAGTCAGCACCTTTCAGCTTACCATCCAGGAGGCCAAGGATAAACAGATGAGTGGCTAACATCCCGTTTGCCACTGCACAGCAATCACCAATTTATGTCCGCTATTGGCTCATATACAGTTCGATGATTAATACCTCCAATAGCTGATTAACGTATTATTGATGTACTCTTGTAGAAATTTAGACTAACCAGGGATCTGCGTATCTCTTATGTGTCAGTGAGTTCCCCGTGGGTCTCACGTAGTGTTCTTAGAATTAAACAAATAACATCATCAGATTGTGTGACGAGTGAAAGAACTATATCTATACTTATAAATCTGTCTTATCTCCTGTTGTGTGAGAATACATTAGACGGTGGGGGGCTCATTATTCATCCAGGCACTTTAGCAGGAATCACTTGACATACTGTCTTCGTTTGTTAGTACAGTTAGTCATCATAACTTTCCACCTGGCACTGTTTAGAAGTAGTGATCCATTCTGGGACTTTGAAAAATCATCCTTCTTGAATTGCGAGCCTTTTGATCGCTTCTTCAGCAGTGGTTAGGCTCTCTATTCATAGAAGTCTATTTTGTATCTACTTTGATCTATTGTCCATCCTAGTAGTATACGCTACGCTACACATGGTGAAGTCATAAGAACAGTTTAAAGAAGGCCACCTGACTTTTGACAGGCAGCAAAGAGGAGCAGCGTTCTGTTATCTGTTTTTTGATCAGTGAAGGGATGCAGGGGCGTCACTAGGGGGGTGCGGGCCGCACCGGGTGACACCATCAAGGGGTGACACCAAAATAAAAAAATTGCAAATTTGACAAAGCAGACATAGCTCTGTCTAGTTGGGTTTCATAACCGTTCATTGTTAATTTTAGAAATTTTAATGTTCATCATCATCATCATCATCATCATCTTCCACTTATGCCGTCAAGCGTCGTTAATGTTAAATAACCCAAATTTAACTTTGTCCGAGTTTGTCGAAGTTCTTTATTTATGTTTTACCTGAAGTATTGAAGTTATATTGTTCAATTTGTTTTCTTTCCTTATTAACTTTTTGACTTATTTTACAAACATTACTATATGCGATTATATATGGTACAGGAACACTCGGAAGAAGACCATGGTGAAAGTCTAGAGGGGTGACACCAAGAGTTTACCGCACTGGGTGACACCAACCCCAGTGACGCCACTGAAGGGATGAAACCTATAGAAATTCATCTTCGAATTAAGGTTCAGTATGGTGATGCATGCCTGACAGTCCAGCAAGTGTATGAGTAGAGTAGGAAGTTCCAAAACTTTGTGACTTCTGTGACAGACTGTTCACGAAGGGGTCAGGCACACCGAGTAGAGACCTCAGAGTCAATTTATCTACAGGAATCCAAGCACTTTATCGGTGCAGGAGGACTTCCATTGAATACAGTGGTGACTACATTGAAAAATGATGCATTTGATAATTATTATCACTATATGTACTAACTAGTTCAATTGTTTCCACAAAAGATTGTGATTACAATGAACAATCAACATCAGGATAAGCCCACATGGGCTCAGTCTCTCCCAGCTGATGTTTTGAAGTGTGTGAAGGCCAAATTTCCTAGGGGCAGACTATTAAGACACAGCAATATGATATAAAATGAAATTTCACATACAATAATGAACCAAATCTATATGTGAATGAATTACAACTTGTTTCTTGCTACCATTTTTATCTTCTTGCATGCTGGAAAATGTAATTTTATAGAAAAATATTACAGCCATTTCCTTTTTTGAATTATTTATATTTGCTTATTTTAAAATGAAGCACAAACTAAGATCTTATCTGCACGCTTCACAGTTCTTTGGAATATGTTTGATTTTTCTATTAGAAACTTCCAAACAGCTAAACTTATCAACATTCACCATGTTGCAAAGAGAATGTTTTTGCATCTGTTACCTTTGTGAGTGACATGAACCAAATCTTCATGATCAGTTGCCTCTAGGTGTGCAGGTAATACATTTTCAGCTTTTGTCAGTGCATATGATGAATTACTATCAGAACTACTAGTTTTCCTGTTCCTGGCAAGATTGCCAGCTGAGCTAGAAGTAGATATTGATGCTTCTTCAATAATGCCATCACGGACATCAGTGAAGTCACCAGAGTGCCTGAAGTTTGAAAGTGAGCCATGGTGTGACTTCTTCTTGTTTGTTGTTTTCTTTCCAATGTTCTCAAAGAACTGAGTTGCTCGAAAGGCAAAAGAACCCATTCTCATTACTCTGCTGCCTATAATCAAGAAGAAACAAAATATTACAATATGTAACTTAATTCCTATATAATGAAGTTTATACATTATACAAATATCCAAGTTATTTATTTACATCAGTGTTAACTCTCAAAGTACAAAGGTAATAAAACTGTTTTTCAACTACCACCAAAGAAATCTTATAACAAGGTCTCAGTATTTACATTAACAGTGTAATTATTTACACTGTATGTGAATGAATTATAACTTTTTTTCTTGCTACCATTTCTAAATGTAATTCATCTATTCCATATATTTATTTATTTATTTTCGCTTATAGTATCCTATTCAGTCCTCCTTGGTTATAATTCATATATATATATATATATATATATATATATATATATATATATATATATATATATATATATATATATATATATATATATATATATATATTCTTCTTCTTCAGCGTTCCTAGCCATTGAGGTTCTTTGCTGCAGATACAAACCATCTCCATTCATCTCTCTGGTTGACCTTCTCTTGCCAGTCGTTGATTCCAAGTGCTTGTAGGTCTGTATATATATTATCTCTCCACCGTCTTCTTGGTCTATATATATATATAATATTTGGTACATATTTTAGCATTCTTTTTGTGTATAATTTTTCATAAATATTGTTTTTTAACACATGTTGTAAAATTGATCTATAATGTGTGTATAATGAGACTGCCATGTGATTTAGAACGTTACTGATTATCATATATTATTCATTAATTGTTTATTTAATTTTTCATTAATTTTTTTATATAATGTAACATGAATATCATGTTTCGACACGTGTTATTGTTATATTAATGTATAAAAAATGTTGAATAAAGTTATATATGTCCATCATATAGTTGTCAGTTTATCTTTACCGATCATCATATGTCATGTATCGTTAAGTATTCCTTTTGTATATAATATTACGTAGACTTCATTTTAATGTATGTTATAGTATTAAGAATTTATGTATAAAGAGGTTCTGTCTTTTATATATTTATGACCATTTATACTAAACATCACATAGTCAAGCATACATTTGTTTATACTTTCGCACAGACATTGTTTTTTAGTGTTATGTTATTTTAATCTATAATTTATGCGAAAAGAAGCTTTGTCAATCAAACACTTTTGAGAGTTTATGAGTTTATGCTGACCATTTTGGTGAAAGCCTGGCTGCACCCTATCCCGTTGCTTAGTACTCAGTGTGTTATAAAGGTTCTTTAAGATATGCTCATATTAATGTTATGCGTAACCATATACGATGTATATAAGATTAACTGTAGCGAGTTTGGCTCACTTAGAATTAAACCATTTGGTCTAGAGTACCTAATCTGGCAAGTGGCCATGGACCTGGTTACATCAAGTACCAAACTGCTAGTTTTCGCACATTGCTAACCACGCCATAGACTGGGCAAGTCACATCAGTTTTGACAGTCAAATTTAATGAGCATTCAGCATGAGTCAAAGAAACAAGACCAATGCCTTCCCGTACGACACCACTGGTCAAGACGCCATAAGCAAGATCAGAAGAAGGAAACTAACTTCCTCCCGTAGGAGACAAGAAAGATGACTGCAGCCACCATGGTGGAATGGAGAGGTCGAGAAGGTGTGGCTGGGAAAGAGGCAGGCTGTCAAAGACTGGCAAAAGGCCAGGAAGGCTAACATGCCACAGGTTGAGTTGGCGAACCTGAAGACTGAGGTCGTTAGGACGACGACTTTATTCAAATCCTGCGCCAAACAGGCCAAGGCCGACAAATGGGACGAGTTCTGCAGGAAGGTGTGCTCCGAGCAATCTCTTACGACATTCTGGCGCCTCCACAAGAGCATGAACGGTGCTGCACAACGTAGGGGTATTCCAGACTTTCAAGGCACAGACCTCGCATGGAAAAAGTCGGATGCGGATAAAGGTAAGGCCCTTCTTGCACGCTACATAGAACAGACTGACCAGAAAGACGAGCCCGCCAGACAGAGGACCACAACAACACTCTCTCAGTTGTGCGAGGGGGTCGGGACAGACGAAGAATGGACAATCACAGTTGAGATATTGCGTGCGATGCTCAAGAAATCACCTAACACCACCCCAGGCCCAGACGGCATCCGATATGGTGACCTAATGGTGATATCAGATGATGACATGGAAGAACTGGCCAGAGAATTCAACACCAGTATCCAGAGGGGTCAGGTCAAAGAAGAATGGCTACACAGCTACTTGCTGCCGCTGCCAAAACCGAACAAAGACCACTCCAAGATAAGCGGCTACTGAATCATTACGATGCAGAATACTGTTGGCAAGCTACTGGAGAAAATTGTAGCACACAGACTTGCTTGGGACTTGGAACAGCTCGGCTGCTTCCCGCCCACACTTGGAGGATACAGACGCAACAAAGAGTCATGGCTGAATGCGGCGGTCTTTGCTCAAGATGTTTACGAAGGATTTCAGGTCAGAGAAGAGACATGTGCGGCCGCCATAGACTTAGAGGACGCATATAACAGAGTATCTTTCGAGCAATTGATGCAAACCCTTCTCAGACTGAAAGTGCACCCTCACCTTGTACGATGGATAGCTGCAGTTCTACTCCAAAGGAAGGTGGTGCTAAGATGCGGGAGTTGGTCTTCTGAGCCGATAACGATATGTCCAGGATTGCCGCAGGGTTCACCACTGTCACCAGTACTATTCAACGTGTATACGGTGCCGATCACTGAAAAACAGTTGGATGGGAGGGGTAGGACTCTATCATTCGTTGACGACATCCTCGTGTATCGACAGGGTCGAGATAGACAGGCGGTTGCCAACTATATGCAGGGCGAACTAGATCGAATTTCCTCATGGTGTGCTGATGCCGATGCCCTTGTCAACCCTGCAAAGGCAACGGTTACATGGTTCTCACTAAACAACCATATTGTGAAAACAGACCTGCCGGCAGTAAGAATGGATGGGAGCATTCTGAGTAGAACCCAGTCAATGACATATCTTGGCGTGAGGCTTGATCGTAGCCTGTCCTTCAGAGATCATGTCGATTATGTCATAACGAAGGCTCGAAAAGGTTTGGCAGCAATGAGAGTCATGGCGACTGCCAATATCGAGCAAAGACTGCTATTACTTCTGTTCCAAGGACTTGTGCTTTCACGCATCGAGTATGCCCTGGCCATCCTCACTGTCAGCCCTACACAGATTGGAAGACTTGAAAAGGTACAAAACGAAGCCATGCACATCATTTTGGGCTGCACGAGAGACACCAGCTGTGTAGCAATGAGATACCTCCTTGACTTCCCGACAATGGAACACAGGATCAAGATCTGGAGAGCTCGTGCATACTTAAAAATAAGTGCAGATGAGCAGCACCCCCTGCATGACGCTGTATTCAGAGAAAAGGGTGACAGGCTAAAGAGGGGCAAATCATGGATGGGTCGAGCGGAAGATGTCGTCGGACAGGTCTGCAGTCTTACCAGTATCAACCCCGGCAAGGAATGGGTGCCGGTGCCTCCAGCTTTTAAGTGTACCTTCTCCTGCATTATCACACTCGACAGACGGTGCAGAGAGCAGAACCCTGCCGCTGTCAATGCAGAGGTTAACGCGCTCATCTATGATCACTCAGATAGCCCCGAAGTGCTCATCTATACAGATGGATCTGTTGTAAAGCAGCAGAGAAGTGCGTGGGCATTTACAGCCCGTTCAGCGGGCCGAACCGTTCAAGAATCCAGTGGTGCCCACTCTATGACCACGAGCAGCATGACGATGGAGGTGATGGCAGTTACACAGGCTTTCATATGGCTGGAATCACAGCATTATACCAACGTGTGTGTACTAAGTGATTCAATGAGCATGATTCAGAAGGTCGAAGCTGGATCTGTACGTAGACAGTGGACTGAGTCGCTGCGGAAGTCCGTTGTCCGCAAAGTCACCTTCATCTTCGTCCCGGGACATGCGGGAGTCGAGGGAAATGAACGAGCTGATAAATTGGCTGGCTCTGCACCCCCTGTAGATGGCCAGCCCATGGATCGTGCCGATGTTATTAACGCCCTTAAAGATATGGAGAGAACAGAGGATTTTGACGCCAGTGATTCCACATCGCTTTCCAGGATGAAAGACCTGGGAGTAAGAATCGGCACAGCCAGACGCGAGAGGTATATCGGGAAAACAAAGCGCCTCGTCAACCAACACAGAACTGGCACTATTAGCCACCGGACGCTGATGCATATGCTGGGGGGAGGATCTGAGCACCTATGGACATGTCCGGAGTGCAACGAAGATACCCCAACTGATAACTAACTAACTAACTAACTCAGCAGGTTTTCTATAGTACACAGTACTATAATCTGTTTACTTTTGTCTGCCGCAATATAAAATTCCATATCTCAGTTCAGTAACCAACTGAGGGAAAATGATGAGATTTGGCATATAACCTTATCATTATGTCCACCCAACAAAAAAATTGTTGTTCTGGAGAATGCACAGCAGATTTCAAAGTTTGTTTATATGCGGCATATAATTTACGGGTCAGAGATGAAGTGCACATTATTAAATGTATTATGTCTTCACATGGAAACATTAGCGTTGAATAGTTAATTTTCTCGTGGGACATGGGATTGGCCTTATGACAAGAGCCTCGCGTAATGGAATGTGGCATTATTGTATGTAAAACAAGTTTGTTAGCGAGAAATCACTAGTTTTTCACCAAAACATCAAAGAAATGTCACCGCTTTCCATGATTTAAGTTGCTTTTGGACCTATCAAAGACATATTCCTTGGGTGGGGGTAAATATAAGATGGCAGGAAAAATTTCATAACGATGTAACAGACAGTTTTCAAAATAATTGATCGTGAATGAAGGCATTCATTTCTGGACAGACTATAGTAGTATAGTTCACAACCAATTCTGGTAAAGTTAAACAGGCCCGGCTGTGGTAGTGTGGCAATCGACCGCAGAACTGCAGGGTGCGTTGAATATTTATATATTATATGTGTGTTGTTAAATCCATGTGGTGTTATCATTGTATATAATTTCAGAGTAGTAATAACTAACTATGCCCAAAATGGCATGGTCGCCTATAGAGGTTAAATATTAATATAATATAAATTTTATGACGGAGTCCAGCCTAAATACAGGAATGCAACAAAGCGTGACAACTAGAACAAATCAGTTCTAGAATATTCATACTAAATAGGTGTCAGAGAACAAGATCTCAAGCATACAGTTGAAAGGAACACATCACCATAGTACAAACCATGCTGGTTTAAAAGTATACTCAGGTGGAGATACTTTGTTAATATAGTACTATTAAGATGCTTTTAATACTACAATGATATAGCTATTGAATGAAATGGTTTAAATCAAACAGTATGTATTTAGTTAAAATAGCCTCGCTAGATTTAAAACCAGCCCCACGCCCCACTTACCAGGGTTAAGTGTTTCTGTGAAAAAAATTTAATATCTATATAGTCACTAAACTAAACCACATGCAGTTGTGCTAAGTCAATAGTAGTTAATTACTTAATGTAATAAGATAAAGTAACAGGGTGAAAGGTTGTTACATTGTTGTCTTTCTATCGTCCTGTGGTGAGTAAGGAAGGCTGGGGATTCGTTTCTTTTCGGGTTGTATGTTAGAGGGGATAATTAAGCTTACGGTTTTTTCACCAAAGTACCGTTGTTCACTGTAGCTTCCCTTAAAACCTGCCACTGTAAGGAGTCTATAATTCTTCTGGGACCTGTTTGTTTTCATACAGCCTAGCTAACTACAAGCCATTTATATTTCTACTTCCTTCAGTGGGTGGACTTTCCTTGGGTTAGTCTTTGTGTCACTTCTTGGGGGTGAGAAAATTCTCAACTACCATGAAAATACGACAACCAGTATCTTTCATGAACTGTGTGAAAATTGTATCTTTAGCCTCAAAATTTCATATTGCACTTCTCACTAGTATCTCTTATATAAGGGTTTCAGTTCTACTTAGATATTGCTTAACCTTTACCCTCATCTCTCTTAGGGAAATCTATCTGCAACAGAGTTTCTACAGACGGGGGCAGGTTGCAGTGGGACACACATTCATTCACAAATTGTGTACACTTGGTTAATTATTTTGCATAAAATAGTTGCAGAACTAAACAATGATTTCACATTTTAAAATTTGACTGATCGATTGATTGATTGATCTAGGAACCGAAATCACAGCATTCGGGGCATTCCCACAGGCACTCCGTCCCCATCCTCAGCAGCCAGTGAAGAGTTCCAACACCAATAGTACCAGTAGCAATCTGATTATATGTCCGTCTCGCCTTTCCTCTGAGCATTGAGCGTCGGCCAGATCCCCTCGTCACTCCTCGCTGCCTCATTCTTGCCAGACTATGATGATCCATTTGCTCCTCCCAGGTGTACACATGCTCCCCGAAGGCCGTAACCACGTGTGCCTTGTCATGCATCAATATTCCACCAAGTTTTGCAGAGCCAACCAATCTGTCCGCCTGTTCATTCCCCAGCATACCAGCATGCCCCGGAGAAAAGATCCAGGCGATGCTTGCCACCCGTGACCTCCGAAGCCAAGCAAGCAACTCTGCACGAAGCATGCTTGTCCTCACCTTCCTCAGCATGCTTTCTGAGTCAGTTACAATCATGATGTGTGTGTGTGTGTCGTATTCTCGATCCAGCGGAAAGCTGCAGTGACCGCTTCCACCTTCATTCTTAAGCTAGATGTGATATCATATGCCAGGCTCTCCTGCACCAAACATCGGCCATTAGCTTTTGCTATGAACCCCCAGGCACTTTTCCTACCTCTTGACACTGAACCATCTGTGTAGATATTCACATCACCCGAGGGAGCATTATCCTGAATTAGTTGCTGGATTTCCACTTCCGTGGCCCCTGCTGGCCACTCCCTGCACACCCGGCTCAATGTCATTATAACTCTGCACAAGTCTGACTGCTCCGCTGGCACTCTGACCCACTCCTCTCCTCGCCTAATGTTCTTCAAGATGCACACGTGTCTGATTGTATCCTCCGCCTGAGCCATCCATGATTTTCCTCTTATCAGTCGCTGACCCTTAACTGTGTCCAGAAAAGGGTGATCTGTGTCTGCAGCTACTCTGAGGTATGCCTTTGTCTGCATCACCTTGAGCCTACCTGCAACAGTCGGCAAACCAAGGATGTAATGCATACACACTACTGCAGTGTCTCTGGTGCATCCCAGAATGACATGCATAGCTTCATTCTGTATGTGCTCTAACTTCACCAGCTGACTCTTTGAGACAGTGAGCAGTCATATTCCATAATAAATCACTGATTGATTGATTGATTTAGGAACCGACATCACAGCATTCGGGACATTCCCATAAACGCTCTGTCCCCATCCTCAGCAGCCAGTGAAGAGTTCCAACACTAATAGTTCCAGTAGCATTCTGATTATATGTTCGTCTTGCCTTTCCTCTGAGCGTCGATCGTCGGCCAGATCCCCTCGTTACACCTCGCTGTCTCATTCTTACCAGACTGTGGTGATCCATTTGCTCCTCCGAGGTGTACACGTGCTTCCACAAGCCGCAACCACGTCTGTCTTGTCATGCATCAATACTCCACCAAGTTTTGTCGAGCCAGCCAGTCTGTCCGCCTGTTCATTCCCCAGCACACCGGCATGCCCCGGAGAAAAGATCCAGGTGATGCTTGCTACCCGTGACCTCCGAAGCAAAGCAAGCCACTCTGCATGAAGCTTGCCTGTTCTCACCCTCCTCAGCATGCTTTCTGAGTCAGTTACAATCACAATGTGTGTATGTGTTGTGTTCTCTATCCAGTGGAAAGCTGCACTGACCGCTTCCACCTCCATTCTTAAGTTAGATGTTGTGTCAAGCTACAATTTATTTAAAATGATAGATAGATTATTGATAGATGGTTAGATAGCTACAATTTATTTAAAAAGCTAACAATGCTAAAAATATAATGTTTAACAATAGAAGTGAACCAAATTATGTTTGCTTCTTTTACATCAGCAATCTTACCCCTAATCTTGGTTTTCGAACTGTCCTCAGAGCCACCCTCACTTCCTGTTGACAGATTGGAGCTGGATTCATTTAGGTCAGTCTGAGGACATAGTTGCAATCAACAAATCAAACACTAAACAGTTCAAAATATTTATTATCACTGGCAAGGTAAACTAATTGGTTAATAAAACACATTCACAAACCTAACAAGGAAAAAGATGTCCCTGAAGCATTAGATATCCTTTTCTGAGGAAGTCTGTCACATCACGTTACACACCACAGAAGTCAGTGTAACCAACATGAGGATGCGTTTGTGTAAGGTTTACTTCATCTAGACAGATTACATCCGTGGGTACATTACAGCCATTCATATATTATTCTTGAAAGAATACTAAACAATCTATCATTACTATATCAATATAATTAGAATGCTTCTCCTTTTCAGTTTATTGTTTGTTAATTTGTTTTGCCTCTTTGTTAGATTTTTGTTTTCAGCAAATCTAAAGAGCCTAACCAAAAAGAAAACAAAATCTTCATGTATACTCTAAAAATAAAAATAATGTTCATTCATTTTTTTCTTAATTCTCTGTTATGTGAATCACTGGCTCTAAATACCCATATTAGAAAATAACTTGAGTTCACATAGATGTGGTTTCTTTAAAAAATGCAAGAAATAACATGGGCAGCTAAGAAGTCTAATATCTAAGTAAAACAGGAGTCAAATTCACAATGCCAGATAAGAACTGACAGTAGGATAAAACAATCTTCATTTTTTGGCCATGTTATGGAAAGAAAATTTCTTGACAACCAGAAAGATTAAGGATGGTAAAGACAGATGCCAACGGAGGTAGAAGCTTAGGAATGGCTGATGGAGAGACATGGAATATGATTGGTAGACAAACTTATCAAGAACACAGATGGTTGTGGAAGAGGAACATTATACCTGTGCTGCCCTGCACATCACAATATGATGATAGTGAAGGTGAACTCTCTATTATTAAGTTGACAACCGTTTTAATATCATAATTTCAGAGCACTAGAATTATATCATTTTCATGTGGGTTAGAGCAGTAAGATTTATGAGGACTGAATACTTAAACTAAAGCATCTAGTTACATTATAGAATTGTGAGTCAAGTGTCTCTGGAATGTTTAGTGAGTAAAGTAGATAGAGAAGAATAATAAGCAACCAAAGATGACAAGAAAATCCATCCATCTATCCATCACGTGCCATGCCGATAAGCGTGGGCGGTCATGTTTTGCCATCTCACTCGATCACCAGGGTCGTGGATCAGCTCCGTGTTTCTGTCTTGATCATGCCACGTGGCCAAGCCATCCAGGAATTTACTTCTCGGTCTTCCCCTTGGTCTCTTCTCTTCGATCTTGCCAGTTGTCACCAAGTTCTCCAAGTCATTTCTTCTCATAACATGCCCAAATAATTTTGACTGTCTACGTCTAATGACTCTAATCAGTTTATAATCTTCATTTGTTTCTTGAAGGAATTGTTCATTGGTTTTTCTGTCTGTCCATGGTATTCTTTGCATTTTCCTCAGAAACCACATTTCTACAGCCATCAGATGTTTTTCAGCTTGACTGCTCATTGTCCAGGCTTCACATCCATACAAAAGTACAGGTTCTGTGTAGCACTTCAACACTCTTTTTCTCGTTTCAATTGATATCATTTTATTGGTCAGTATGTTTTTCATCTTGAAAAAGGCTACCTTTGCAATGCAATTCTTGTTCTAATCTCTTCAAGGCATCTCCCATCAGATGTTATGACTGTTCCGGGATAACTGTACCGATTAACTTGTTTAAGAATATGCCCAATGTATATCACATTGTGGTATTTTCTTCTTCCCAGTGATGACCATAATCTGTGTCTTCTTACTGTTCAATTCTAACCCTAGTTGCTCACTGTGTGCAACAACCGCATTTACTAAATGTCACAGGTCCTGTTCATTGTCTGCAATCAGATCTGAAAACAGATCTGGAGACATTACACATCCTTGTCTCACACCTCTTTTAATAGTCTGATATTGGCCTACATCATTATCAATTCTGATGGCAGCTTGTTGTTTCCAATATGTTTCTTCACAAGTCTAAGGTCTTTTCCATCAATTTGTAGATCTTCAAGCATTCTTATCATGTCGACATGTCTCACTTTATTGAAAGCCTTTATGTAGTCAATAAAGCAAAGATATAGATCTTTGTTTACTTCTATAGAACATTAAATTACTGTTGTCACTATATACAAAGCATTTACTTTGCCTTCTACAAACCCACACTGTTCTTCTCCTATTTCAGGTTGTATTTTCTTCCTAACCCTTTGCATGATTATTCTCAGCAAAATCTTTGTGATGTGGCTCATTATACTACTTGTTCGATGTTGATCACATTCCAAGGCTTCTGATTTTTCGAGATTGCAATAAATATAGAATTACATAATTCAGGAGGTATATCTCCAGTATCACATATTGCGTTCAGCAGTCTGGTGACTTGGTTTATTCCATATTCTTCTAAGGCATTGATCATTTCTATTTTGATGTTATCTGTACCCGGGGTCTTTCCAGTTTTCATATGGTTAAGAGCATTCTGAACTTCCGTCTTCAAAATTGATGGTTCTTCATTATTATTCCGATGATCATATTTTTCTTCTCTTGTATCATCATAAAGATCTTTCACATAATCTGACCACGCATGTAAAATCTGATCTTTTTCTATTATAATTTTGTCATCTTTGATTTTTTGGCAACCTGTTGATGTGTGTATTCTTTTGTAAGTGATGTCATTAATTCTTTTGTGCATTAACTTGGTATTCTGTATGTTGTTTGTGTTGGTTTTCAATTTCCTTGCAAATTTTCCTCAAGCCATGTTTCTTTTGCCTCCTTGCATAGCTTCCTAATTTTCCTGTGAATCTCTTCATATTTTTCTTTGTTGTTTTTGTTATTTCTTCTTATTTCCATAAGTTCTAAGATGTCTTCCATCATCCATTTCTTGCATCCTATTATCTTTATTTTTGGGATGGTTATTTCTGCAGCTTGGTTGACTAATTTCTTTAATATTTCCCATTGGTCGTTGACATCTTTAAATAAAATGTCCATATAGGACAATGCATCAGATCTGTTCTTTACCTCTTGAATACAAAAACAAAATTAAACAAAAGAGAAGAGGAAAATTGCTGTTATGAAATGCGAGCTAGAGAGAAAGAAATAATACAATGAAATTGAAGCATTGTATTATATACTTGCAAGCATAAAAAAAAAGTCACTTAAAAGTCGACAGGGTCGACTTCATTGCACCGGGTTTTATCCCATATGGCTCGGTCTCTTTCCGCAGCACGGAAAGCGTTGCACAAAGCACAAACTCCGTAGTTTTTAGCGACGACCCACAAGAGTCTCCACATTTACACTAATAAATGGCAATGAACAATAGATCAGCACCTAACTTAAATGAAACATTTGCACATATTAAAAATGGACTACCATTGGCATTCAAACATGTCAGCATTGCTTAAATGTGGCTTTCAATAATGATACACTGATATGAAAATTGTTTGAAATGCTTTCAAAGTTATTTAGTTGAGATTATGAGATTTTCAGAATCTTCTCAACATTTCATTGCAACCTCAAGATGAATATTTGTTTATGAAGCAGAATCACTTAATTTCTTTGTAATTTCACCAGAATATTATGAATTGTAATTTTGAAATACAAGCGTGAGAATGACCTAGTCAACATTGATGTCTGATGAATTTTTCAACATAGAAAAATGGCGTCCATAGTAATGATAGGATGCTAGAGTAAGAACTATTACTACTTCTACAAATACCATTGAAAGGAGCACCGTGTGCCAACTTCAGCATTGTCTTATTTTGGCATTTCAATTTTCTTTCAAATGTAATTAATTCTGTGTGTTTTTATTATTCAAGAATGCATGAGCCAGATTTGCCTCACACCAATTTTGTACCACCACTGACTGATCACACTGCACAAAACAAAACCTGCTGTCTCGTAGGTAGACGGGACAGTCAAGGGCTGGGGAAGGCAACCCTAAAAAAACATTGTTAGTGCAATTTTTTGTTTGTTTGCTTGTTAATTCTTAAGCATCTTTCACATAAATGCTTTTAAAGTATACATCAAATTGTTTAATGCAAACAAAAACACAATGAACATGTACAACATCGCAGTAAGATCAATTCAAGATGACTGAAAATATTATGAATAAAGAAAGATGCAAGAACAGTCATTCATTTTCTATGCAGTTATTTCATGCAACAACGTTTTTTATTAAAAAGGATTTAAAGGCAAGAGAATCTATTTAATTGCACCATGTTCTAACCCAGGTGGATTGGTCTTCTGTCTGCATAATGACTACTGAAAGTGTTGCACGGAGCATGCACTCTGTAGCTTCTGACTCCTAGGTGTTCATGAGAAAACTGAACTCATAAAACTGAATGACAGTGTCCAAAAATGAACCCATGACCTTCTTAACATGAAGTAGGCAACTTAACCACCTTTCCATGAGATCCCTAACTGGCTTATTATTGCTATATTCACACAGTAATTGTGTTATTTTAAAGTGAGGAAAAAGAGGCACAAAATGAAATGTATATGATGCTCTAGGATATAATTTAATCTGAAAAACTAGCCATATATACTATATAAGGCATGTTGTATTTATCTATCCTCAAACATGATGACAGAGAATATTATGAATAAAGAATGATGCAAGAACAGTCATTCATCATCTACAATGCACATTCAAACATGTCGTGTGCCAACTTCAGCATTGTCTTATTTCAATTTTCTTTCAAATGTAATTAATTCTGTGTGTTTTTATTATTCAAGAATGCATGAGCCACGACTATATAAGGCATGTTGTATTTATCTATCCTCAAACATTGCATGTCAGCCATAGAAGCAAACAGCAGCAGCAAATACAAGCAAAACATCTCTAGGAGGAAACAACTGTCTATATATAATGATCTTATAATGAAACTTTCAAATGCAAGACAATGATTAAGTTCTGACAAGATAAGACATGCACAAAATGCTAATTTCCATCTTGACAAGCAGATGACAGAAATAGCAAAGGTAGACAAGCTGATGGATTTGATCAGAAAATGATAAAGGTAAATTGAGCAAAATAAGTTAGGCATTCCAAATAATTATGACAATGTCCCATGCAACATATTGTTTTCTTTCTCAAGTATTACTCAAACACATAACACCATGGCAGCCAAAGTAAATTAAGGATAATTAATTCAGAATGGAGTGTTAAAATTAACAACATAAATAACTACCAACTTACACAGACTTTTTCAGGCAAATAAATTAATATCAGAACATGCAAAAATATTAGAAATAGAACACTTGAGCAGGCATTGAAAGACTCACTCTTTTGAAAGTAAGAATGAGCTGATCGAGTGGCACAGACCAATTGTAGAACACACTTTTCCAGTTCCAGCGTGAGAGTGATAATGTTGATGCTGGATGCATTAATTTTGGTACAGATGTCTCTTCATGAATTTGCTTCCCTTCATGACTGTCTGAGCTATCTCCCTTTGGAGTATACCGTTCCATCTGCACACACGGATCATGTCCTTGGATTTTGTATATTGCCCTCTGTCTTCGACGTAAGATATCTTTAACTGTAGTACTGATAGTTCTGTCCCTTGTGTGTACTGAGAAAGGACTACTGTTTGCAGAATGTGAAATCGTTCTTATTTTTGAATGTCTAGGAGACTTTTCACTCTGAAAGTGTCTTGCAACAATAGTCTTGTTTATCTTTTTAGAAAGTGACTCAACAGGACTGGATTTTATACTGTCACAGTCTCCTTCATCCTTGAGAAGACTATCACCAGCCAGAACATCTCCAAAGTCAATTTCATCGTACTGAAATTCAGCAGAGTTCTTTTCATTTATGTTCAGCTGAATATGAAGGGAAATAAATTACTGATATAGGCTCAAGAATAATATGAAATAAGATCTTTAAACTATCAGTAATACAATGGTAAATCTTTATATGAGTTACAGGAATACTATGCAACATAAATGTATACAATCTTATAACATGTGCTGGTAATAGTTATAATGTTGTATATTTGTTGACTAGACATATTAAAAACTGTTGGTCCCTTCCTTTGATATACATAGCACTTAGTATACAGCACTTATGAAACATTAATAAATACAAATGATCTGTATGTATATAATTATAACACCCAGGGACGTAGATCCTCATGGGGTGGCTCTGACCCCTGGAAAACAGAGAGCCTTAATAACACCCCCCCCCCCCCCCCCAAAAAAAAAAGATTTATTTGTTGAATATAATATTTGTCAATTGTATAAAAGTGCCCTGCATATGTCAATGAAAAATTGAGAGTAACTCTACATATTATGTCTAAGATAGACAGTATATATAGTAAAATGATTTTGGATTATATGGTAGAATATTTTGCATCAGTCATACTTTTAAACAATTAATACATTATTGCTCACTGGATTTAGGAGGCCTGGTGTTCCTTGCCAGTGAGAAGTCCTGATCGTTCGGGTCCCATCGATTGACGGACGTCGGTCGCGGCGATTGGGCAATCTTGAGCATAGCCTACGATGGGTAGCGTTGTGATGTTCTGTTGTGATAATTTGGTGTGTCCAGTGTGTGCTGCGTGGTTACACACCCGCTTCGCACGCGTGATCCGCGACTGTTTCCGGATCCGGTCAGGGATATGCACTACTGACGAGCTCAAATGAGGGCGAAACTCGAGTATAGTGCTTCCATATTGACGTGGATAGGCCTTAGGGTCATGCCAGAATGCGATCGGCGTTGCCAGTAGTGGGTTGTGCTCAATATTTAAATTTCAAATCCCGAAACAACCACATTATCAATTGATTATTGCTCACTGGATTTAGGAGGCCTGGTGTTCCTTGCCAGTGAGAAGTCCTGATCGTTCGGGTCCCATCGATTGACGGACGTCGGTCGCGGCGATTGGGCAATCTTGAGCATAGCCTACGATGGGTAGCGTTGTGATGTTCTGTTGTGATAATTTGGTGTGTCCAGTGTGTGCTGCGTGGTTACACACCCGCTTCGCACGCGTGATCCGCGACTGTTTCCGGATCCGGTCAGGGATATGCACTACTGACGAGCTCAAATGAGGGCGAAACTCGAGTATAGTGCTTCCATATTGACGTGGATAGGCCTTAGGGTCATGCCAGAATGCGATCGGCGTTGCCAGTAGTGGGTTGTGCTCAATATTTAAATTTCAAATCCCGAAACAACCACATTATCAATTGATTATTGCTCACTGGATTTAGGAGGCCTGGTGTTCCTTGCCAGTGAGAAGTCCTGATCGTTCGGGTCCCATCGATTGACGGACGTCGGTCGCGGCGATTGGGCAATCTTGAGCATAGCCTACGATGGGTAGCGTTGTGATGTTCTGTTGTGATAATTTGGTGTGTCCACTGTGTGCTGCGTGGTTACACACCCGCTTCGCACGCGTGATCCGGGACTGTTTCCGGATCCGGTCAGGGATATGCACTACTGACGAGCTCAAATGAGGGCGAAACTCGAGTATAGTGCTTCCATATTGACGTGGATAGGCCTTAGGGTCATGCCAGAATGCGATCGGCGTTGCCAGTAGTGGGTTGTGCTCAATATTTAAATTTCAAATCCCGAAACAACCACATTATCAATTGATTATTGCTCACTGGATTTAGGAGGCCTGGTGTTCCTTGCCAGTGAGAAGTCCTGATCGTTCGGGTCCCATCGATTGACGGACGTCGGTCGCGGCGATTGGGCAATCTTGAGCATAGCCTACGATGGGTAGCGTTGTGATGTTCTGTTGTGATAATTTGGTGTGTCCAGTGTGTGCTGCGTGGTTACACACCCGCTTCGCACGCGTGATCCGGGACTGTTTCCGGATCCGGTCAGGGATATGCACTACTGACGAGCTCAAATGAGGGCGAAACTCGAGTATAGTGCTTCCATATTGACGTGGATAGGCCTTAGGGTCATGCCAGAATGCGATCGGCGTTGCCAGTAGTGGGTTGTGCTCAATATTTAAATTTCAAATCCCGAAACAACCACATTATCAATTAATACATTTTTTGATGAGTACTATGGGCAGCGGTTGGAGTAGATGGCGGGACGTCGTATTGGTTTGAATCAGGCGGGGAGTCCGTCAGGGCTGGGTGCTGTCTCCCTGTTTGTTTAATCTGTGGGCCGAGAGTATAATGAGAAATGTCGGGGATGATTTGGGCAGATAGCAGTGTGATGCCCTAGATGTCGGTGGTCATGGCATAACGGGGATTCGATGTGCTGATGATGCAGTGTTTCTGTCCATGGCACAGAATGGTGTAGAAAGCCTGGTGACCTCGGTCCACTTGAGTGGTGAAAATCACAACTTGTATCTTGACATAGCAAGGACAAAGATAATGCATGTGGATAAGGATACTATGGAGAGGGAAATATAAGTTAGTGAGGAGAAGTTGGAGGTGGTGGGAAATTTTGAATGCAGTGGTGACACAGTGAAAGAAATTGTGGGATGAATGTCTGTTGCTCTTCGGGGACTAAAACAACTGAGTGAATTGTGGAGCATTGTGGAGCGGGACAGATATAACTACGAAAATTTGATTTTAGGGGGCATGCATCTTTCCCATTGCAATATGTGCCTGTGGGACCTGGACACTTACTGGGCAGGCTGAGCAGCGCTTTGATGCCTTTGAATATAAATGTTATAGACGAGTTCTGGGAATGTCTTGGATGGAGAAAAGAGCAAGTGCATTCATGCTTCAGGAGCTGAATATTGAAGAATGTTGGCTATTGAAGACGATAAGAACAAAATTGAAATATTTTGGTCACTTGAAATGTCATGAAAATTTTGAGAGAACAGTAGTGGAGGGGTGTGTGTCTGGAGGGGTGGGGGGAACGGGAAGAGGGCCAAGGAGAGGATGGGTGTGGGATGTGGCGGATGGTCTCCGGATGGGTGTATCAGATGCGGGACAACTTGCTTATGATCGAGAGGTTTTCCGGAAGGTTGTTATGTGTGCGAGGTTCTGCAAAAGACATGCTACTGAATGAATGAATGATGATGATGAGTACTAAGTACTTCAGCAAGGTAACCATTCATGTTGTAGTTGACATCAGTTATATAACTGAATGATTTGTTAACCGATAAATGAAAATGCCAGCAGAGATGGCGCAAGAGTATACAATGATGGCTCTGTACATCTAGATGAGAAATGGCTGGGGATTCTCAGCTAGTCAGAGGGAAGGTCATTGCTGAGTAGAATGGTGCTTATTGATATAAAACCTAAAGTATTAAGATACAGATGGCTGTGATCACTACAGCTTTGAGATGGCTAGCTGGTACTCAAATTACCAGAGAAGTCATAGTATATGATTCTTGATCCATCATGTATAAAGTTAAACATTGAAAGGTGTGGCGCGACTGGGTCCAAGCATATACACTTTTCTCTTACAAAGACTTACATGGATATGCTGTCAGGAGTGAGAGGCAACAAGAAGAGGATCTGCTAGTTTTTAGAGCACCAGTAGTTGGAACACTAATGATGGACAAGGAAGATATTGTGAAGACTGTCTATGAAGGACTGTTAGTTAAAGACAGTAATTGATACATCAAGATATTTAAGACTGCTTGTGTTTGGATTAAGTGTAGTTCCACCAAGAGGGGGTATATGAGGTGATAAATCTTATGTGTTTGCAACATGTATGTTCAAAGAACAGTCAGCATCTTTAACATCTGGCATTTTCTGAGAATGAGTGAGCGCCAATGGATTTGCCCGGTGTGTTATAATTAATTAATTCATTCAGTAGCATGTCCTTCGCAGAACCACCTCTATAACAACATTCCGGAAAACTTCTCGATCACAAGCAAGATGTCCTGCGTCCGATACACCTATATGGAGATCATCCGCCACATCCTGCATCCATCTTCTCTTTGGCATTCCTCTTCCTCTCTTCCCAGGCATATACCCCTCCATTACTGTTCTCTCCAAACTTTCATGACGTTTCAAGTGACCAAAATATATAAATTTTCTTTGTTTTATCGTCTTTAATAGCCAGCCCTCTTCAATATTCAGCTCTTGAAGTATGGATGCATTTGTTCTTGTCTTTACCCAAGATATTCTTAGAACTTGTCTATAACATTTATATTCAAAAGCATTTATGCGCTGTTCAGCTTGTTTAGTAAGTGTCCAGGTCTCACA
Source organism: Cepaea hortensis (assembly GCA_963921405.1). Taxonomy (NCBI): domain Eukaryota; kingdom Metazoa; phylum Mollusca; class Gastropoda; order Stylommatophora; family Helicidae; genus Cepaea; species Cepaea hortensis. The sequence goes on from OY992896.1 coordinate 32,208,417, forward strand.
GGCGTATGTTGCAATGGGAAAGATGCATGCTCTTAAAAATCTATAATTTTTGTAGTTCTATCTGTCCCACTCCATAATTTATTCAGTTGATTTAGTCTTTGAAGAGCAATTAATAGTCGTCGTTTCTTTCATTGTGTCACCATTGTTGGTAATCAATAACCCAAGATATTCAAAATTTTTCACCACCTCATTCTTTCCTCATTAACATATACTTCTTTCTCCATAGTAGTTTTATCAGTATGCATTATCTTTGGTTTTGCTATGTTAAGATATAAGTTGTGATTTTCACTATTTCTTTGGGTTGAGGTTATTAAGTTTTCTATATCATTATGTGATGTGGATAGTAATACTGTATCATCAGCATATCGAATCTCTGGTATTTCATGACCACCGATACCTAGGGCATCATATTGCTCCCTGGTTATATCATCTCTGACATTTCTCATTATATTTTCAGCATACAGGTAAAACAAATAGGGTGACAGCACACAGTCCTGGCGGACTCCTTGCTTGATGTCAAATCAATTTGATGTCTCACCATCTATTCTAACTGCTGCTTGTTGGTCTAGATAGAGCATTTTTTGTTAGTTGTACTACATGTGATGGAAAGCCCATATTCCTCATGATTTCCCAAAGTTTTTGATGTTGTAGACAGTCTAATGACTTTGAATAATCCACAAAACATGAGAATAAGTTTACATTATATATTATAATATTCATATAATATAATATAAGTGTTATAATATTGATACTTAAAAACCAGGAGCCAAGAATATTTTTTTATATTTATAGAATAGAGCTGAAATAGTGTAGTGCTAGTGGTTTGTGAGCTTACATGCTGTTAAAGTAGTCTTGGTTCAAACCATGGCATGATACCTTTTATTACCAGAATTGCTCTCTGGTCACACAGCCTTATAACATGGGTGTCAGGTAATATGAATAATTCTCTGAGAATTATCTGGGAAGGAAAGATGGTGAGGAAGGGAAATGACCATGACATTATACCCTGGCTTAGGCTATGTGAAGGCCTAACACCTTGTACCTCAAAGGCAGCATCTGCTATGAGACAACATTTATAATATGTTCAACATGACATATTGATAATCATCATCAACAGTTTTTCTCTAAACAAAAGTCCTGTGTTTTTGTTTCATCAAAAGTGTTTCTGTGTACACCAATCAGAAAACTTTGTGTTAGAACTTAGTTAGTTAGTTAGTCGCGGTTCCAACTTCACAGCAACGGGTCGTCCCCATTATGCTCCGTTGTTAGAACTTAACTTTCCTACAATGTGATTGTTCATTGTCTTAATCTATCTTGTAGCTGTCAATAAAGCCTAAGTCTTCAACTAACTGTTCTCGTTTGCTGCACATTGTAGTCAGACTCCCAATGCAGTGTTGAGTCAAAAACGGACATGACATCACTTGGGACATTCCCATATGTACTCCATCCTTATCTCCAATAGCCAGTGAAGAGTCCCAATACTAATTGTACCATTTGCAATCTGATTATGTCTCTACTTTGTCTTATGTCTGACCTTTACTCAGAGAAATGATTGTTGGCCAGATCCTCTGGTCCCTCCTTGTCATATAATTCTCTCTAGGCTGTGATGATCTCTATTTTCTTCCACACACGATTCCAATTGGCCCTGGCCAAATCTGACTTATCATGCACCAATACCCCACACAGAGATGCAGTTCCAGCTTATTTGTCTGCCAGCTTGTTTTCCAACACACTAGCATGCCATGGGGAAAAACTTCAACAGATGCTCCATATCTTTATCTTTTAACTCTTTCGATGCCAAACAAAATTTGGGTCCTGACCAAACAGAAATTCATGGCAGACAATTGGAAGTAGGGGTGTGTTACAATAATGCTTTTAAAATGGTCAAAATGGTAGAAGATATATTGTATTATATATCAAATTAAAGAGGATTGCACAAGGAACATGACAGTGCTAATAATTAATTTATATGTTAGAAATATTATGACAATAATGAGAGGTTTAATAATAACAACTGAAATTAAAGAGGTAAAGATTATAAAATAAATTCACTTACCAAGGCTGTATTTATAATCCACTGCAGCTAATCCTGTTAAATTTGCTGAATACTGTTACACACACCACTTTTGTTCAGTAATATCACAAGAACTGCACCACAACACCAATAAAACATAACTAAAACTAATATTTTGAAGCACATAATTTTCACACAAAATCGAAAATGTCAGTAGCACGCCACTCAGATTGTACTGAGAAGAAGAATATAAACACTATCTTCTATTTAGTTATAATTATTATACTCCTTAAATACCTTGTGATAGGCAAAGCAAATTTAGGGGCATAAATGTGGCCCATTAGCGCATTCATAATTCAATATGTGCCATCATATTATGACATATTATGACGAACTTTCACTTTTAGTGTCGTTTTCCACTATTACGAAATAATCTAACTGACTAACTGAATACTGCACGTGGTTTAAGTTTTAGAATCTTTCACAAAGTCCTTGAAATCACTATAACTATAATATAAAATTGTTTAAAACGGTAATTTTATTTAAATATATGAGGTCCAAAACCAGAAGGTGTTGTCATTTCAAAGTTCAATTAAAAAAAATCTTTACGAATCAAGAATCAAATGCTTTCTAAGAACAAATATGGTTGTCAGCGGCCTGTTTCAAACTGCAAAATATTTCTGTCTTAATTTTAAGTTACCAAAGTTAACTAAACATTGCGGAAGCATAAGAAAAGGGACAAATAAACCACTGTTTAAACTGTGGCGATTAAAGGGCCCACGGGCGTCACTGTCAGTCAATTGTGGCGATGTATGGGCCCATGGCAGAGAAAGAGTTAACCTGTCTTGACCCTAATCAGCATGCTCTGTGAGTCCATTTCAGTCACGGCATGTGTGTGCAATTTATCCTAAGCCTTATGCTGCCATTTCTTAGATTACCTGTAGTACTTTGAAGTGTATTGTAAAATCCCTCTTTAACTAATTGATCCATGTCAATTGTTGGTGCAAAACATTGAATCACGGCAATGTTAACCTTTTCTTTCGTGATTCTAATTTTTTGGTTCGTTATTAATTATTATCATACAAGGGTAAGTTAATAAGTAAGTCACAAATGGCTGTAGAAAAATAACTAAATATGATAACAACTGGAAACCAGTTTATTTTTGTATATACAATGTCCCTTTATTTCTCAACATAATTTCCACCAACATTGATGCACTTATCCCATCGTTTTATCAGTCCTCCCAAACTGGCTGCATAGAACTGTGTGCTGTTTCTAAACCGTGTTTTCACTTCACATTCAACTTCGGCATCATTCGCGAAATGTTTCCCGCCAGGGTGGGTTTTCAGTGGATCAAAAGGTGGAAATCGCTAGAGGCTAAGCCGGGGCTGTAAGGTGGATGTTCCAGAACCAGTGTTGCCATTTTAGTGCTTTTCACACTAAATTTAGTGCTTTTTCAAGTCATTTAGTGCGAAATTTTGCTTGTAGCACGGCCGCGTAAATTTAGTGCTTCACAAAATTTTGTGGGTGCTTTTAGTGCTTTTTTGGGGTGGGTAAAAATTACTTTAAAAATCATTTTGGGAACACTAAAAAGCTGAATTTGAACTGAAGCGAGGGAGTAAAACAGTCTTAGTATATTACCACACAATATTCAACTAATTTAACTCCCTTTAATACGATTTAGCTGAAAGCGAATGCCATCTTGCAGACAAGTCCAAACGTCAATACATTAGCTTGTAATCGAGTTCATAATTTTGTGGTGTCTACATTATCCTTTCATTTAAGCTTATTTGTGTTTCACCATGAGCAAGAAATATTGTCAAAATTTCAGAGAATAGTGGCTCAGTGCCACGAGATTTCAAAAATGGTTGTTAAAAGTAGAAGGGGATAATACTAAGTGTTTTTGCAAATTTTGCAAATGTTCAATTGCAGCCAGGTTAAATGATATTGAGAGGCACAAGAATACAACGAAACATCAGAAAGCCGAACAACCATTCAGTACACAAAGGCAAACAACAATTGCATTTGACAAACTGAAATATGATGTCAAAGAAACAGAAGGATGCATGTCTTTGTTCATAACCATTTAAGTGAACTCTGCAAGGTACACTTTGGTGACAGCAAAGATTGCAAGAACTTTAAGCTTAGGAGAACTAAGTGCAGAGCAGTTATTTCAAATGTACTTGCACCATATTTCACAACAGACTTGACAGCTGAAATTGGCAAAAGTAAATACAGCTTATTTATTGATGAGAGCAATGACATTTCTGAAACTAAGCTACTTGGAGTAGCTATTAGGTACAATTCAGAGACAAGAAAGCAGTTTGTGGTTACTTAGATTTAGTTGAACTGAGTGACTGCAACGCACAGGCAATATGCAATGCGTTAAAAGATTGTTTAAACAAAAATGGACTTGAGTTGCAAAGACTAGTTGCACTCAGCACTGACAATGTGTCTGTCATGACAGGTGTAAACAATGGAGTATATACAAAATTAAAATCCGAAGTTCCTCATCTGGTACTAATTAGGTGTGTATCTTATTCCCTTCAGCTGGCAATGTCACAGGCTGCAGCTGCTTATCTGCCCAGGAACATAGAGTTCATGATTAGAGAAACATATAACTGGTTTTCTCACTGAAGTCTTCATCAAGCAAAGTACAGGGAGCTTTTTGCTTCAATAAATGATGGACAACATCCGCTGAAGATTGTTCAATTAAGCCAGACATGACGAATGTCCATTCAAGCTGCCATTGTCAGAATATTGCAGCAGTGGGTCGAGCTCAGAACTCATTTTGATGTAGCAAGACTCAACGAGCGCTGTTATACAGCAGAACTTCTACATTCTATGTTTAGCGACATGAAAAACGATGTGTATCTCATATTTCTCAATCATATTCTCGGAGAAGTTCAAAGTGTGAATAAGAAATTCGAAGCAGATATACAGGATCCAACAAAACTACTCAGTGATCTTGTCCAGCTCATTGATTCTATCAGTTCAAAGATTGCTATTCCTGGGAAAAAAATAACAGAAAGTGATGCTATTCAAGATTATTTAGATCCTAATCCCAATCTAGGTTATGAGTTTGAGAAAGAAATAGCAGACTACAAGTTTCCAGATGAGAAAGAAATTTGTGCAAGGTGCATCCAGTTTTTAGTAGAGCTATTGACACAGCTACGTTTACATACTCCCGATAACGTTCGAGTGTTGCAGTCCATGTCATGTCTTAGTGGAAGTGAATGTCTACAGCCAATGAAGCCCTGTATATTGGATCTTGCTAAAATGTTTGTAGAAGAATCAGCTACTCTCACCCGCATCGATTTCCAGTGGAGAAAACTTCATCATATGCAGTGAACACAGACCTCTGACACACTTGGACTGTGGGCAGAAATAGTCTCATAACAGATTTAGCTTTAACTGTGCTCATTTTACCTCATTCTAATGCGGACGTGGAGCGTATTTTCAGTCAGATGGGAGTTATAAATCAAAATTGTGGAACAGACTGAGCATCAAGAGTTTGACAGCTGTTTTGACTACTAGATATGGAATGAAAAGATATGGCAAATGCTGTCATGATTATAAACTACCTAAGGATATTCTGCAAAAAATTGGATCACAGGAGGCATATACATGTTTCTTTCAATCATCCTCCTCATCCTCATCATCGCAGGCGCAAACACAACAGGAAATAGCTACATAAACTGAAGAGGAGTTGTTTGACTGGGATTTGGCAGATCTGGAATAAACTTCATTCTAATAATATTCAATGATAATAATAAATTATAATGTGCTATTTTATAACATTTTGAATGAATACCACCAGTGCTTGTTTTAGTGATTTCCCAAAAACATAGTATTGCAATTTGGTGCTTTTTTGGCTCGAAAGTAGTTCTGATTGGGATCTGGCGGATTTAATAACTTCATTGTAATATGAAGTGATAATAATAAATAATACTGTGCTACCTTGTTACATTTGTAATAAAAACAGTTGGTGCTTTTTTTTTGATGCTTCCTAAAAACTTTTGGTGCTTTTTAGTGCTTTTTTGGGTCAATTTTGGTGCTTTTTCATCAAAGGGAGATGGCAACACTGTCCAGAACATCCCACCTTAGTTGATTAATTTTCTCCTGAGTTAATCTGAGTGGTCTGGCATTGTTATGAAGAAGCAACACTCCTCTAGTCAGCAGTTTTCACGCATTATGCTGTATGCAGAACCATGTGAGCGCCCTATTGCAGATGCTACAGAGTCTATTGTTACTCGCCTGTCACATCTAATCATCTCCTCCACCCACTGCACAGATGCTTCTATTGCAATCTCAACAGGACGACCAGATCAGATTTCATCAACAATTTTAGGGCATCCTTGAGAAAATTTTTCTACCCAGCTAAGCACCGCTTTACAGGAAAAAAATGTGTCAGCATAAACAGGAAGTATTTCCTTATGAATGTCCTTTGCAGACAGTCCTTTCGCCTACTAAAATTGCACAACAGCACGTTGCTGTTTGGTTGTACACTCCGTAAGTACAGTTTCTATTTTGTTTATGTGCTGTGCATGCACATGAGACACCTAGCGCCACCTGATGAATGGGAATATAAAGTTTGATGTTGCTATCACCTAATGACACCTGTAAAAAACACCAACTACATTTACCTGCCATCCCACAGAACTGTGTGATTTACATATTGACTCACCCTCATAAATGATTCCATGGATTCCATGGGAATCTTAACATATGTAGCCTATAAACGGGCACATTCCTGCTGTTTTTGCTTTACCTCAACACCGCAAGGTAAACGGGGAACAAGATGAGATGATTTCCAGAAAATAATATCTATCACGTGCCAAATCTACAACGAATTCCAGGTGTAATCGGTCTTTCAACACTTTCTGTCTCTGTACATGGTTGTACATGCTGATAGTTAAACACCTGCATCACTGTCTACCTCTAGCTCTACAGCCTTCATCTTTCGTCTCCTGTAAGGATTTTATAAGTGTCATGTCCTTTATTGCAGCCTAAATATTTGATTTATCACTTCTTTTCGAGCTTCTCCAAGACTTTGGAATTGTTTGTTTTTGTTTCCATGGAAATGTACCCACATTTCTCTTGCCTCTATGTGATTTTCCCGTTATTTGCTTGTTGTCCTTTCTTTAACACCATAAAGGAGTATTCAGTATGTACTTATATAACACTTGACAATTCTAAATGTTCAACTAACGTTTATAACTTTAGAAGTTAATTTATTCTTACTGCTATTGAATGTGTACTGTTATTCCTCCTCGCTTTGACTAACCACTAAATATCTGTTTTTTATACAAACGAGAAAAATTGTGCCGAAGCAGTTTCCTACTATAGGTCTGTGATGAGGTGGCCAGTCCTTCCCTCACTCTGGCAAGTGATGAGCTCAGGTGTCGAACCCGTGTCCAGTTATGTTTATGACATTACCAGCGCAGTTCGCTATCAGCGTCGCCAACACACCCGCCCACTAAATATTTACTGAAACACAATTCATGTATTCAGAGAGCTATGCAGTTAAATATGCAATTATTGTTATTTCAAGAGCATAAAATAAAAGTATTTCGTGTCTTCTTTAGAGTTCCTTCAATCTTTCATTTCCAACACTGGCTTTCAAACATTTTATGAGATTACTTCTTACTTTAACATAGATGTCATGCCAAAGACAGCTAACTGTGTAAGTTACAATAATACTACAGTGAATACATTGTGCTGATTTTTCAAATAAGAATTTCAACCTTTAAAACACCGGTGGCTTCTATTGAGAAGTTAATAGAAAACCATTTCCTGTTTCTTTACTGTTCTGCTGCAGGTTTGTTACTCTCCATGAAGTAGACTTGCTTTTAGTAAATATGATAGAACAAGAAGATGTAAGCATGAAAGTTTAATTATCTCCACCATACCCTCTCTGCTGTTGTTTTTGGTAAAATATATATATATATATATATATATATATATATATATATATATATATATATATATATATATATATATATATATATATATATATATATATGCTTTAGTGTACTCTCATAGATTTCACATGGAAATCTCAGCACTGTGCACAAACTCTCAAGCACCAGCAATGTTGCACATGTGTGTATAACAGAAGAATTACACAAAATACAGAATTACAAATTTTGAAATTTTGCCAGAGTACTGATCTTACTCAGCCTATTCTTGTTCATTTCAAACTGCTGAAGCATTTTTAATGTGCACAATCTGTATCTGGTCCTTTAAGTTTTTCCCCCTTGTCTGAGACATTCAAACAATGACTAATGTAACACTAACCCAGGATCAGATTGTAATATACCAGACTTTCCTTAGGCAGATGTTGTAATCTCTAAGCCAGTCTGTGACATACATTCCCCTCTCTTCCTCCCATGGTTTGATTGTTTAACAAGACAGCTACAGAAACTGTGCACATTATTATACCAAAATTAAAGGATAACTTCAAAAATCCTGCAGTGTTACCTTGCTTCCGTATGATGTGACAACAGCACCACAATCACCATCACCACTGAAAGACCGAGCTAAATGTGTATGATACTTAGGTGGAGTCTGTCCCTTTGAAGTACAATTGATGTGCTGAAACATGAAAACACACAGACATCATGTCATTTCACTCCCAAAGGATACTTTCTGTAGACTATAGAGATGGTTTAAAGGGAGATAATGAAGTCATAACCAGGGCACAATGAAACAAACATTTAGTAAAAGAAATACAAATTCTTACTTCAGTTATTGCATTAACATCATCATCATTATATGTCATGCCGAAAAACGTGGGCAGACATATTTCACCATCTCACATGATCATTAGAGTCCTGAATCAGCTCTGTGTTCTTGTCTCGACCATACCAAGTGGCCAAACCATCCAGGTATTTACTTCTCTGCCTTCCCTTTGTTCTTTTACCCTCAATTTTGAAAGTAGTCACCAAGTTCTCCAATGTATTTCTTCGTATAATGTGTCCAAAATATTTTGACTGTCTATGTCTAATTTCTCTAATCAGTTTTACAGTTTTCATTTGTTTCTTGTAGAACTTGGTCATTGGTTTTTCTGTCTGTCCATGGCATTCTGTGCATTTTCTTCAGAAACCAAATTTCCATTAGATGTGTTTCAGCTTGTCTATTCATTGTCTATGCTTCACTTCCATACAAAAGTGCAGGTTCTATGTAGCACTTCAACACTCTTTTTATCGTTGAAAATGACATACTGTTATTGGTCAGTATGTTTTTCATCTTGCAAAAAGGCTACCCTCACCATGGGATTTCTTGTTCTAATCTCTTCAAGGCATCTCCCATCATATGCTATGACTGTCCCGAGATAATTTTACCGATTCACTTGTTTAAGAATATTCCCATTTACTTGTATATTACATTGTGGTGTTTCCTTCTTCCTAGCAACAACCATAATCTGTGTCTTCTTACAATTTGATTCTAACCCTAGTTGTTCACTGTGTGCAACAACCACATCTAAGAAATGTTGCAGATCCTGCTTATTGTCTGCAATCAATACTGTATCATCCGCGTATCTAATGTTATTGATGTTATGTCTCGCAATGGTGATTTTTCTCATATCTTCTACATTTCTGAAGATATTTTCACTGTATGGTTTGAAAATATCTTGAAACATTACACATCACTGTTGCATACCTCTCTTAATAGGCTGATATTGACCTACATCATTATCAACCTTTATGACCGCTTGTTGTTTCCAATATATGATTTTTACAGGTCTAAGGTCATTCCCATTGATTTGTATATATGCAAGCATCCTCATCAAGTTGACATGTCTTACTTTATCGAAAGCCTTTGTGTAGTCAAAGAAGCAAAGATTTAAGACTTTATTAACTTCTAAAGAATGTTCAATTAATGTTCTCAGCATATGAAGTGCATTACTGTACCCTTGCCTTCTGCGAACCCACATTGTTCTTCTCCTATTTCTGGTTGTATTTTCTTCCTAACTGTTTGTATGATGATCTTTAGTAAAATCTGTGTGATGTGACTCATTATGCTGATTGTTCGATGATGATCACATTCCAAGGCTCCTGACTTTTTTCAGAATTGCAATATACAGTGATTTACTTAGTTAGTTAGTTAGTTAGTCGACAGATCATCCTTGTTGCACATCGAACCATTCAGTCCATAAGTGCTCGGATCCCCTCCTCAGCAAATCCCGCAGCGTGTAGCGGCTAACGACGCCAGTTCTGTGTTGGTTTATCAATCTTCTTTGGCTTCCTGCGTAGTGTTCTTGTTTGGCCACCCCTCTTTTAATTTGCTGCTCTCGCAGTCTGGCCATTGTTGTAGATTCACAGTCATCATTTGGTTCTCGCAAAAGTCTCACTTCTCGTAGAGCATTCAGAATGTCAGCCTGGTCCATGGCGCGTCCGCCCTCCACAGTAGCCTCACCTGCGAGCTTGTCAGCCCGTTCATTTCCTTGTACTCCCGCATGCCCTGGCACGAAGATGAAACTAATCTTTGCCAGCCGAGACCGCTTCAGAGGCTGCAACCATTCTCTTCGGATCGACTCCTCCTCTATCCTCTTGATCATGTTCATTGAGTCGCTAAGGAAACAAGCCCTAGTGAATGTCTGTGTCTCGAGCCATGTTATTGCTTTACTTACTGCCATGACTTCCATGGTCAGGCTACTTGTGGTTTCAGTGAAAGCACCAGAGTCCTCCTTCACAATTCTCCCTCCGGCCCGAGCTGTAAAGGCCCATGAGCTTCTCACATGTCGGACGACCGACCCATCTGTGTAGATGACCGAGTCACCTTCTAGCGAATTCTCGAAAATCAACGCTTGTACTTCAGCCTCAACAGCAGCTGGATTTTCTTGTCTGCATTTTCTATCTAGTTGGATGCAAACTGAAAAGGATGTGCAGAAGTCTGTTGGCACTTGCACCCACTCCTTGCCAGGTTCTAAGTCCTCAAGTGAACACACCTGTTGAAGAATGTCTTCGGCTTGACCCATCCACGACCGTCCTCTTTTTAACCTGCTGCCCTTCACCTTCCTAATTTCACTATGCAGTGGATGTTGTGTGTTTGCGTTAATTCTGAGGTAGGCGCGTGCCCTGCAAACTTGTATTCTCTCTTCAATGGTTGGAAAATCACGAAGGTAGCGCATCGCCCTGCATGCTGTATCTCTTGTACATCCAAGAATAATGCGCATAGCTTCATTCTGTATCCTCTCCATCCTTTCTATCTGCTTATGGCTGAGAGTCAGGATTGCCATTGCATACTCCAAAACAGACATGACCAGCCCCTCGTACAGAAGACATAGATGGCGCTGCTCACAGTTTGCTGCCGCCATCACCCGCATCGCTGCCAAACCCCGCTTGGCCTTTGTTATCACCTGGTCTATGTGCACATTATAAGCAAGGCTTTGATCAAACCGTATCCCCAGGTAATTCATTGCCTGCGTTCTTTCCACCGTCTCTGAACACAGCATTACAGTTGGTGTTGGATTGTTGACAATATGATTATTCAACGAGAACCAAGTCACTGTTGCCTTTGTTGGGTTGACCATTGCCCCAGCTTCATCACACCAAGTACTTATGCGATTGAGTTCGGTTTGTAGTTCCACAGCAACCTCCTCTCTATCCTTACCCTGACGATACACTAAAACATCATCGGCATATGACAATGTCCTGCCAGGTCCAGTGATCTGCTCACTGGTGATTCTCACTGTGTAGGCGTTGAACAGTACTGGAGATAATGGTGATCCCTGTGGTAGGCCAGGATATATTGTTGTTGGTTCCGAAGTCCAACTGCCACATCTAAAAACTACTTTCCGTTGGAAGAGGGCTGCAGCGATCCAACTAAGGAGGAATGGACTTACGTTTAGTTCAAGAAGCTGAAACATTAAAAAATCCAGTGGTACTCTGTTGTATGCGTCCTCAAGATCAATCGCTGCAGCAACGGTTTCCGTGCCTGAGTGGAAACCTTCATAGACATCATGGGCAAAGACTGCTGCATTGGTCCAGGTTTCTCGTTTTGGACGGTACCCACCCAGGGTAGGTGGGAAAACACCTTGCCTCTCTAGTTGGCTTGATATTTTCTTGGCAATTACCTTCTCTAGCAGCTTGCCTATTGTATTCTGCATGGTTATAATTCGATATACCTGAATAACTGGCCAGAGAATTCAACACCAGTATCCAGAGGGGTCAGGTCAAAGAAGAATGGCTACACAGCTACTTGCTGCCGCTGCCAAAACCGAACAAAGACCATTCCAAAATAAGCGGCTACAGAATCATTACGATGCAGAATACTGTTGGCAAGCTACTGGAGAAAATTGTAGCACACAGACTTGCTTGGGACTTGGAACAGCTCGGCTGCTTCCCGCCCACACTTGGAGGATACAGACGCAACAAAGAGTCATGGCTGAATGCGGCGGTCTTTGCTCAAGATGTTTACGAAGGATTTCAGGTCAGAGAAGAGACATGTGCGGCCGCCATAGACTTAGAGGACGCATATAACAGAGTATCTTTCGAGCACTTGATGCAAACCCTCCTCAGACTGAAAGTGCACCCTCACCTTGTACGATGGATAGCTGCAGTTCTACTCCAAAGGAAGGTGGTGCTAAGATGCGGGAGTTGGTCTTCTGAGCCGATAACGATATGTCCAGGATTGCCGCAGGGTTCACCACTGTCACCAGTACTATTCAACGTGTATACGGTGCCGATCACTGAACAACAGTTGGATGGGAGGGGTAGGACTCTATCATTCGTTGACGACATCCTCGTGTATCGACAGGGTCGAGATAGACAGGCGGTTGCCAACTATATGCAGGGCGAACTAGATCGAATTTCCTCATGGTGTGCTGATGCCGATGCCCTTGTCAACCCTGCAAAGGCAACGGTTACATGGTTCTCACTAAACAACCATATTGTGAAAACAGACCTGCCGGCAGTAAGAATGGATGGGAGCATTCTGAGTAGAACCCAGTCAATGACATATCTTGGCGTGAGGCTTGATCGTAGCCTGTCCTTCAGAGATCATGTCGATTATGTCATAACGAAGGCTCGAAAAGGTTTGGCAGCAATGAGAGTCATGGCGAGTGCCAATATCGAGCAAAGACTGCTATTACTTCTGTTCCAAGGACTTGTGCTTTCACGCATCGAGTATGCCCTGGCCATCCTCACTGTCAGCCCTACACAGATTGGAAGACTTGAAAAGGTACAAAACGAAGCCATGCGCATCATTTTGGGCTGCACGAGAGACACCAGCTGTGTAGCAATGAGATACCTCCTTGACTTCCCGACAATGGGACACAGGATCAAGATCTGGAGAGCTCGTGCATACTTAAAAATAAGTGCAGATGAGCAGCACCCTCTGCATGACGCTGTATTCAGAGAAAAGGGTGACAGGCTAAAGAGGGGCAAATCATGGATGGGTCGGGCGGAAGATGTCGTCGGACAGGTCTGCAGTCTTACCAGTATCAACCCCGGCAAGGAATGGGTGCCGGTGCCTCCAGCTTTTAAGTGTACCTTCTCCTGCATTATCACACTCGACAGACGGTGCAGAGAGCAGAACCCTGCCGCTGTCAATACAGAGGTTAACGCGCTCATCTATGATCACTCAGATAGCCCCGAAGTGCTCATCTATACAGATGGATCTGTTGTAAAGCAGCAGAGAAGTGCGTGGGCATTTACAGCCCGCTCAGCGGGCCGAACCGTTCAAGAATCCAGTGGTGCCCACTCCATGACCACGAGCAGCATGACGATGGAGGTGATGGCAGTTACACAGGCTTTCATATGGCTGGAATCACAGCATTATACCAACGTGTGTGTACTAAGTGATTCAATGAGCATGATTCAGAAGGTCGAAGCTGGATCTGTACGTAGACAGTGGACTGAGTCGCTGCGGAAGTCTGTTGTCCGCAAAGTCACCTTCATCTTCGTCCCGGGACATGCGGGAGTCGAGGGAAATGAACGAGCTGATAAATTAGCTGGCTCTGCACCCCCTGTAGATGGCCAGCCCATGGATCGTGCCGATGTTATTAACGCCCTTAAAGATATGGCGAGAACAGAGGATTTTGACGCCAGTGATTCCACATCGCTTTCCAGGATGAAAGACCTGGGAGTAAGAATCGGCACAGCCAGACGCGAGAGGTACATCGGGAAAACAAAGCGCCTCGTCAACCAACACAGAACTGGCACTATTAGCCACCGGACGCTGATGCATATGCTGGGGGGAGGATCTGAGCACCTATGGACATGTCCGGAGTGCAACGAAGATACCCCAACTGATAACTAACTAACTAACTAACTATACCTGAATTTTTTTGTGGTCTTTGTCAGGCTTCGGCAAGGGAATCAGATAGCTGTGTAACCATTCTTCCTTGATGCTAGCACTCCCTATACTGTTGCTGTACATGTCTGCTAGTTTCTCTAGCTCATTGTCGGTACACCTATTTATGTCATCGTATCTTATGCCATCAGGACCTGGAGCACTGTTTTTTGATCGTCGAAGCACAGCCTTGATTTCTTTCACTGTCACTGTGTCTTCATCCAAAGTGTTCTGGGCCTTGCATCTGTCTGAGGTGACCTCCTTGGCCAGATTTCGGCGTGATTTACTTAAGTCACTGGGAATATACCCAGTGTCATATATATATATATATATATATATTTTTAGTAATTCACATAGAATGAGTCAATTCAGATAGAATGACTTAATTCAGATAAAATAATTTAATTCAGATAGAATAAGTTAATTTAGATAAAATGAGTCAGTTCACATAGAATGAGTCAATTCAGGTAGAATGGGTTATTCATATAAAATGTGTTAATTCACATAGAATGAGATAATTCACATAGAATGAGTTAATTCACATAGAATGAGAAATAAAACTACTTCGAGTTAAAATAATCATTCCTTGATGCATATTCCCCAGATCAGATGAACTTCTGAATAATGGAAGGAGATGTTGTGTATAGTAAAACATTGCGCAATCCTGAAAAACATATTAAGATCATCATGTCATCATTATCATGTGCCATGCTGACAAGTATGGACAATCATGGTTCATCCTCTCACACGATCACCAATGCAGATTAAGTAGTGTTTTTGTTTCAGTTATGACATAAGGCCAAGCAAAACAGGTATTTATCTCTTTGTCTTTATCTTGCTCTTTTTCTATCAAGTTTGCCAGTTGTCACTAAGTCTTAGAGTGAATTTCTCATGTAATCAATTTACTGTTTCCAACTGCTTCTTGAAATACTAGACCTGATGATCTGCAGCACTAGATCTGGATGCCAAATACAAGACCTGATGATCTGTAAAATTAGATCTGACTACTAAATACTAGGTTTGATGATCTGCAGCACTAGATATGGCTAATAAATAGTAGAGCTGGTGATCTGTAACACTAACAGAGTTGGTGATTAAATACTGGACCTAGTGATTAACAGTACTGGACCTAGAGAACTTCAAGATTTACTGAAATGTATGTAAAACAATCTAACTATATTAAAATGATTTAAAAATTTAAGTAGATCAATCAATCAATCATGTGCCATGCCGGAAAGCGTGGGCGGTCATGACTCGCCACTTCACTTAATCACCAGAGTCGTGGATCAGCTCAGTGTTCCTGTCTTGACCATGCCATGTGGCCAAGCCATCCAGGTATTTACTTCTCGGTCTTCCCCTTGGTCTGTTCCCTTCAATCTTGCCAGTTGTCGCCAAGTTCTCCAGTTCATTTCTTCTCATAACATGTCCCAAAAATTTTGACCGTCTACGTCTAATTTCTCTAATCAATTTACGATTTTCATTTGTCTCCTGTAGTACTTGTATATTAACATAGCAAAAACAAAGATAATGCATAGAGATAAAATTACTATGGAGAAAGAAATATATGTTAATGAGGAAAAATTGGAGGTGGTGGAAAATTTTGAATATCTTGGGTCATTGACTACCAACAATGGTGACACAATGAAAGAAATTAAACGACGACTATCAATTGCTCTTCAAAGACTAAAACAACTGAATAAATTATGGAGGGGGACAGGCAGAACTACAAAAATTA
Source organism: Cepaea hortensis (assembly GCA_963921405.1). Lineage (NCBI taxonomy): Eukaryota > Metazoa > Mollusca > Gastropoda > Stylommatophora > Helicidae > Cepaea > Cepaea hortensis. The sequence goes on from OY992896.1 coordinate 32,224,466, forward strand.
GATTTTTAAGAGTATGCATCTTTCCCATTGCAACATACGCCTGTGAGACATGGACACTTACTAAACAAGCTGAACAGCGCATAAATGCCTTTGAATATAAATGTTATAGATGAGTTCTAAGAATATCTTGGGTAAAGAAAAGAACAAATGCATCCATACTTCAAGAGCTGAATATTGAAGAAGGTTGGCTATTAAAGACGATAAAACAAAGACAATTGAAATATTTTGGTCATTTGAAACGTCACAAAAGTTTGGAGAGAACAATAATGGAGCGTATCTGCCTGGGAAGAGAGGAAGAGGAAGGCCAAAGAGGAGATGGGTGCAGGATGTGGCGGATGATCTCCAGATGGGTGTATTGGGCGCGAGACATCTTGCTTATGATCAAGAGGTTTTCCGGAAGCTTGTTATGGGAGCGAGGTTCTGCAAAGGACATGCTACTGAATGAATGAATGAGTACTTGGTCATTGGTTTTTCTGTCTGCCCATGGTATTCTTTGCATTTTCCTCAGAAACCACATTTCTGCAGCCATCAGATGTTTTTCAGCTTGACTGCTCATTGTCCAAGTTTCACATCCATACAAAAGAACAGGCTCTACTTAGCACCTCAACACTCTTTTTCTCGTTTCAATTGACATCTTTTTATTGGTCAGTATGTTTTTCATCTTGCTAAAGACTACTTTCGCCATGATGATTCTTGTTTTAATCTCTTCAAGGCATCTCCCATCAGATGTTATGACTGTTCCGAGATAATTGTACCAATTCACTTGTTGAAGAATATTCCCATTTACTTGTATATTACATTGTGGTATTTTGTTCTTCTTAGTGACGATCATAATCTGTGTCTTTTTACAATTTAATTCTAACCCTTGTTGTTCACTGTGTGCAACAACCGCATCTACTAATTGTTGCAGATCCTGCTCATTGTCTGCAGTCAATACTGTATCATCTGCATATCTAATGTTATTGATTTTTCGTCCTCCAATGCTGATTCCATTTATATCTTCTAAAATATTTTCATAGTATAAGGAAAAAAGGTCTGGATACATTACACATCCCTGCCTAACACCTCTCAATAGACTGATATTGTCCCACTTCATTATCAATCTTTATGGCAGCTTGCTGTTTCCAATATATGATTTTATAAGTCTAATGTCTTTAAGTAGATAACAAATCAAAATATATAATACCTTCATTGCTATAACTATCAGATCTTATTGAGAATGTATATAACAAATAAGAGTTGACTCATGGATGAAAGGAAAAATCAAGTCAGCAACACATTTAGATGGGCAACATGATGTCTGATCTTTAGTCAGTTGATTTATTGAACGAAGTTAGTTCTGGAGAATTGTTTCAGCATTAAAATTATAAGTACATACCTCTATCCACAACAGAGCCCACTCTTTAAAATCCACCGAAAATGTATGAGAATCAGCATTTGGATGTGTCATCTTCACCTCGAAACCTTTTCTTCCTTCCCTTTCATTAATATTAGCTTCATAGCCAGAAAGAGGGATAACTAATGATGGTCTAGCTTCCTTGTCTGGTTTGTACATTGCTAGGCAACCGTTACTAATTGCAACAATTCTACGATTCCACTTGAGTTTTCCTTTGTAATACAGCTCACCAGAGATGTCAATATTCTCAAGTTTTCGAAAGGGAGCACTAATTTCCCACTGTGAAGATGACCGAGATTTGCTCAGTTTATTATTTTTCTTTAAGCCCATTCTTTTCTTTGGCTTCCTTGAAGAAAAAAACATTTACAAAATGTTACTATTTTGTTCACATAATTACCAACAGGATTAATTAGTTTCAGATAAACAAAGAACATGAGTAATTATAGCACACTCATTGGCATAGTACATCAATGCCATATATTTTTATACGCAAACAGTAATAGATATGTGATGTTATCAATATTAAGCTGGCTGCCATTTATAGTTGTAGTCGAACAGTTCAGCTTCACAGAAAAGGGTCACCCTATAAGTGCTCCTTTTCTGTCCCAGCAAAAAAGCCACACTAAATGCTCATCATTATTCTATGTAAACTCATGAAAGAAGCAGAAATGTTGACAAGCCAAACCACCAGAGCTCCGACAACAGACCATCCTGGCTGCCATTACTTCCCAGAACATTTCCTGGTACCCACTTTAGGCTGTGCCAACCTGGCAGATTCATTGCTGGCCAACACCAAATTCATGGGTGAAATACTGGAACATACGCGGGGAAGTCAATAAGTAAGTAACAAATGGCTGAAATAACTAAATATAACAACTTGAAACCAGTTTATTTTTATACATACATTGTCCCTTTATTTCTCAACATAATTTCCACCAACATTGATGCACTTATCCCATCGTTTTATCAGTCCTCCCAAACCGGCTGCATAGAACTGAGTGTTCTGTTTTCTCTTCATGTTCAACTTCGGCGTCATTCGCGAAATGTCTACTGTCAAGGTGGGTTTTCAGTGGACCAAAAAGGTGGAAACCACTAGGGGCTAAGTCGGGGCTGTAAGGTGGATGTTCCAGAACTTCCCAACTTAGTTGGTTATTTTCTCCTGAGTTAATCAAGCCGTATGTGTTCTGGCATTGTCATGAATAAGCAACACTCCTCTAGTCAGCAGTCCTGGACGTTTTCTTTAAACTGCATCATGACGCATTGACAGAACTTCACAGTATGATTCAGAATTCACATTATCACCTTTCTTCTTGAAATTCGTTAAAAGCACTCCTTGACAATCCCAGAACACTGTCAGCGTAACCTTTCTTGCTGATGGCGTAACCTTGAAATTTTGAACACAAGGTGAAGAAGGATGTTTCCATTGCATTGAAGTACACTTTGATTCGGGCTGGTAGTGATGCACCCATGATTCGTCCCCAGCATGTCTTCTCCTTCATCTTCGTGTCGACAGAGATGATGCAAGGACATGCCAAATCGGTTCATTTTGTCTTCCTCCTTCAATTGTCTGGGTACCCACCTTGAGCACACTTTCTTAAATTTCAATCGATCATGCATTATGATGTATGCTGAACAATGTGAGCACTCTATTGCAGATGATACTGAGTCTATCGTTACTCATCTGCCACCTCTAATCATCTCCTCCACCCGCTGCATGAATGCTTCTGTTGCAATCTAAACAGGACGACCAGATCGAATTTCATAAACAATTTTAGAGCGTCCTTGAGAAAATTTGTGTACCCAGCTATGCACCACTGAACAATTTGAGCACCCTATTGCAGATGCTACCGAGTCTATTGTTACTCACCTGTCCCCTCTAATCATCTCCTCCACCCGCTGCATGAATGCTTCTGCTGCAATCTAAACAGGACGACCAGATCGGATTTCATAAACAATTTTAGAGCATCTTTGAGAAAATTTTTCTACCCAGCTATGCACCACTTTACGGGACAAACATCTGTCAGCATAAACAGGAAGCATTTCCTTATGAATGTCCTTTGCAGGCAATTATTTTGCCCACAAAAACGCACAACAGCACGTTGCTCTTTGGTTGTACACACCGTAAGTACTGTTGCCATTTTGTTTATGCACTGCACATGAGGCACCTAGCGCCACCTGATGAAAAGGAATATAAAGTTCGATGTTGCTGTCACATAATGACACCTGTAGAAAACACCAACTACATTTACCTGCCATCCCACAGAACTGTGTGACTTATTTATTAACTCGCCGTTGTATGTTAACAATAAACCAAATATAAGGAAGAACACTCATTCAACAGTTGAAGTAATACACACACACACACACACACACAAACAGAACATTAAAAAATGTGGAAAACCAAAACGACAAATTACAGAATAATATAGATAGAGGTGTCAGCTTAACAAATGAACAAAACTAAAGTTTTAAGAGAGGTTACTTTATCTGCTGAGTATGTTAAAACCATAGATGCAAAGCATCATGGTAAATGATTTGAGTGAGAGTCTGTGCACAAATATGTTTCTGGTGTCTTGTTTTCTAAGACACCCGTTAGTAAACTTCTGGTTGACCTAAAAGCACAATCTTGTAATGCTCACCAATCACAATTTTAAGATGAACCATGATCAAATTTAAACAATATTTAGTAAGCTTACTTTGGTAGTTGGATGCTCAGTTTATTGATTAGATCTGTGCCTTGTTGTTCACCTTCTTCAAATGATTCATAGCTAGTGCTGTCACCATCAACTACAAGAATGAGCACAACTAAAGTTAGGCATGAAGCAAGAAATGATGTGTTGCTTTCTATAGATGGTGTTGCATAATGAAGTATGATTAAACATCAAATGTAGACATTTACAATTTCCCATTCCATCAGTATTCTGAACGTATTTTGAAACCATGACTAGAAGAGGCTGGAGGGCATTTCTTATTGTGCAACATTTCTTTTAATAAAATTCCAAGGAGTGGAGGAAATTTATATTTAAGGAATAGTTATTTTAAGAAATTTAAGGAATACTTTGTCGACTTTAAAAAGCCTTCAACAGTATCCACCGTCTTCACTTTGGAATCTACCTAAAAATCTATGGTGTCCCTACCAAATATACAAAGTCATAAAATCTTTCTACAAAGAGACACGTTGCTGCGTGAACATAATCAGGCAACAAAGAGACACGCTGCTGCGTAAGAACATAATCAGGCAACTCTGATTGGTTCTCAGTGGAAACAGGAGTGAAACAGGGTTGTGTCTTATCACAGAGGCTCTTTGGAATAGCTATCGACTGGGTCATGCGCAAATGCACAAACAACACAAATAGGGGTATCCATTGGGTTGACAAAATTCTAGATGATCTAGACTTTGCCGACGACATAGTGCTTTTGAGTTCAACACACCCAGATGCCCAGGAGAAAATAAACCATCTCCAAAATGTTTCAGGACAAACTGGTCTCCAAATTAACACCGCAAAAACAAAAACTATCAATCTTACCAACAGTTCAGACGACACCAAATTAAACAACCAAGTTCTTGAAAAAGTCAACAGCTTCACATACCTAGGAAGCAAAATGACATCTACAGGGGACTCAACACCAGAAATATAATCTAGAATCGCACTGGCATCTGGTGTCTTTAATAAACTGTCAAACATCTGGAAGTCAAAGACACTCAGCAAACACACGAAACTTAAAATCTTCAACTCTTGTGTGATTCAAGTGTTAACATATGGGTGTGAGAGTTGGAAATCAACGGTGGCTTTAGATAAAAAATTAGATAATTTTGAGAACAAATGTCTTAGAAGAATTCTAAGCCTCCACTGGACAGACTTCAGAACCAATACACAAATAAGACAGGAGACTAAGCAAGATATTGTATCCAATTTTATAAGAAAACACCGTTGGAACTACATCGGCCATGTACTCAGAATGGACAAGACAAGACTCCCCTACCAAGCCCTCATATGGTCACCGGTAGGGAAAAGAAAATGGGGAAGACAAAGAGAGCCCTGCGTAGAACCATCATCAGAGAAGGCTCATTCAACGGCCAAGTGAACATCCAGGATCTACAACAGGTAGCAGCGAACCGCCGGACATGGAGAGCCATGACTTCTGCCCTATGCGCCGCCTTGGGCTCAAGAGGAAAGACTAACTAACTAACTAATGGTGTATTTGGGATTTTCATAATTAAAAGCAAGTGTTGTCTTCTTGTCCATGTCCAAGTGTACATTCAGCATTTCACTCATGCACATGAACAAGATGTAGGTTCCAATCTGCATGCAATTTCTTTAGCACTTTATGAAAACTAAAAAAACTAAAAATCAAATTTGTCATAGAACATTAGAAATCATAACTACAAAAAAATAAATACCTTAATGTTGCCAATTTCAAATGTGGTGTAATTCATGGTTAAGTGATCCTTCTGATTTGTCCTTATATGTTTAGTCAGTACATTTGTTAACTTTGACAAAGAAATTTACCATCACTGTCACTGTGTATGTCAACTCTATATAAACTTCTTGTCTCTGAGAGTAACCAGCTAGGAATCAAGATGTAATGAATCTCACTATTGCATATTTAATAACAGAAATATGAGAGGCAGGTTCTACAAATTCATGTCTCTGTCATGATGGTATTCTTAAAACAGATTAATTATTTTTGTTATAGTATTTGAGACTGACTTATATAAAAATATACAAGAAAACCTTCAACAGATAACACAAAACAACAAAAATATCTTCTGTTTCAGGAGTATAGTCTGGAGCGGACTCAGTGATTGTGACTCTTCAATCTTCCTTGTCATTTGATATTTTGATGAAGTTGATGTTGCCCACATTATTATTTGTTGCATAGCTGTTTCAGCTTTCCACATAATTTCTCCTTTGCCCCTTTTGTCTAAGATTGTCCCCACATAAGGCTAATTTCTCTATTCCACCACTTCTAATCATGAATTACTATGTTTGTTTCCTTGTGGTTATGATTAGTGATCTTGTAAATATTGCAGATCTCAATACATCAATGTTTTTTTTTCTTCTCTCTTCCCAATATCCTTAGAACGCTTCTAAAAAATCACATCTTGACCACCTCCAATTTCTTCAGAATATAATTACTCATTGTCTGAAAATGATGTCCACACGCAATATTTCAGTATCCAGATTTGTGTACCTGTCATGAAATTTCTATTTTTCATGATGTAGTACTTTCTTATAAAAGAATCTTTGGATATGGTGATTTTTATCATTTTTTCCATGAGAGATGTCACTGTGTAGCCTGGATGTCGAAAATGATTGACTTGTTTGATTGTTGTGCCTTTACAGCACATGTAGTGTACAGGAATGTGTTCTTTCTAGATAGATTGATTGATTGATTGATTTAGGAACTGACATCACAGCATTCGGGACATTCCCATAAGCGCTCCATCCCCATCTTTCTAGAAAACTACTTGTATCATAAAATTTTCCTAGGCTTTAAGAATATTTCTTTCTGCTCTTCTGGTTCCCAGCATGGCGGATATGCATTTGAACCATTAAGGCCTTTGGAGTGTTTACGCTTGTGGCTACGATTTGCGTTTGCATTTTACACATGTTGGACTGGTAGTGCATGGTTCCATCATCCTGCTACTGAGTGAGTGCATGGCGCAACACTGTGAGTTGTGAACTTTGTGTGGAATGCTTTTACATCTGTTCGTGGTTGTTTGTAGCGTGAACTGCATGTTTGGAATGATGACGGGCGGCTGTTGCTGAATTGACTGATTTGCCGTTTTGGTTTACGAGTGCATTTGTCAGGAGACTCCTGGGAGTCATTGCTGGAGCTACAGAGTTTGTGCTTTGTGCAGCACTTTCGGCGGGTTACCCTGTAGAAAGAGACTGAGCCATATGAGATCAAACCCGGATCAATGAAGTCTTTCTGGTGACTGTCGCTTCCATCGACGATGAACTGTATTTTTCGTGGAGGACTTTTGTGTTGGCATTCTGGCGGCGGCATTATGCACGGTCTACCTGTGCAGGCTGTTGGCTTGCCGAGACACCTGTCTGTTCCACTTTTCACACTGGGCAGTGAGGAGCATTTTGTGTGATATTCACTGCCACAGGAACGGAGTATAATGTGGATGACCCGTTGCCGTTAAGTTGGAACTATGACCAACCAACCAACCAACCAACTTACCAACCAACCAACTAATATTCCCTTCTTCCACCACCACCTTGTTTAGAATGGTTTGCAGATTACTTTCAGACTCTTGCTATTGAAGCTGTGTCATAGGTTTATCTTAGAGAATGTATTTTTCGTTACTAACTTTAAGTGAGTCCTGTCTCACTGTAAATATTGAAAAGATCAGGTAGTAAAACCAATCCTTTTCAAACAACTCTTTTAATTGCTATAAATTCTCTAAGTTCCCCTTTGTATATGATGGCATATTCTTGCTCCCAATATATATTCGTTGGCATATTCTTGCTCCCAATATATATTCGTTATTATCCTGAGATCTTTCTCATCTATACTGAGTTATGAAAATTTTGAAAATGTCTTGATGTTTCACTTTGTCTAAAGCTTTTCAATAGTTTGTGAAACATAAATATCAGTAATTTTGCATCTGTATACAATTTTCCATGAGCATAGTTATGAGTATAAATTGCATTCCATGTTCCTTTATCTGCAACAACTCCAAACTGAGTTTCTGACATTTCTGTGCATATTTCTTTTTACCCCTTCCATTGTAATGTGAATAAGTAATTTGTTAATGCGACTTGTTGAACTGATTATTCTATGTGAATCACATTCTGTTCCTTATTATTTTAGCCATTGTGATGAAAACTTATCTGCAAATTTTTGTGGGATTTCTCTGATATCATATTCAGAATGAATTCTTTGGGCATTAACACATGAAATGTATTCATTTTGTAATTTGAGTCTGACCTGAAAGTTCAGGATCCGAGTTGTTTGATTTTTCTGAATGGTCTGACTTATCCGAACGAATGTAGAGCTCATTGCGTTTAGGAAGAGCAGGTCGAAAAGGTAGTTCAGGAGGCTTGTCATCAAAGTTTATTGAGTTACGGCTTCCAGAATCTGAAAATCTGATTTCTCTTCTTGGAGGAAGAGGTGGAGGGATAGATGTTGGTAGCACCAAAGTAGAATCAAGAACATCATCTTGTAGATCTTCTGTACTCTCTGCAGTAGTAATGTTCGAGCCATCAGCCACTATGGATTGGCTGTTACTATCAGGTGACAGCTGCTGCCTGGCCACTGGAATTTCATAGAAGGCATTCCCTTCATTGTCCTCATCCTCATCACTACATTCATTTGGTCTCACATCAGATAATGAACTTGGTCTGTTGACATGTGTTTGTTCTTTTCTGTTAAAATAAAGCAAAGAAAATTTAAGTCCAACCAAAAGTTGAATAAAGCTTTTATATTTTACAAACTGAATCATATTCTTTCTATACATGTGTGAGCTTGTCCAGCATCAGTAAGTTGTGTGTTATATTAGCTGAACTGTATTATGTAATGTTTCTCTGAACAATATGAAAAATAAACATTTAAATTTCAAGATTTTAAAGTGAGATATTTTTAGCTTAATTTCCTTTGGGATATCGTTCACTGATATTTACTTTTTGTACAGGGTCAAAGAAGCTCACTTGACATATTAACTTGAAAAAAAAAAGGTAAAAGTTAGTTGCATATCCTTTACAGGACATCACAGCCAACCCCAGTATTTTTCGACTGTTCATGATTTCTTGGCAAGTTTACGTACAGTAGTTTGCCGTTACTTTCTGAACAACCGGCACTCATACTATTTTCATAAAAACCAACGCAAGGCGGTCTGCTGCCAAATCACTCGCAGCTGTGTTTCAAATATGGTATGCAGGATTACAAACTGCATCCATAACCCCTTCACCACGGAGCCGGCATGAAAAACAGCTATTTTAATTCTAGTTTGTAAAAGTCATGCTGCATTTACTTTCCACCTTTACATACCAAGCATAAAGATATATATTAGATATGAGTGCAAATTGCAAACAAAAACTAAACTTTTCAGGTAATGTTATTTTTAAAACAGCATGTAGCAATGACACCATAGTGATGGTCAAGTCCACTACTTTCATCTTATGCAAACAGCATCATGTATTTACTTAGGATGTGGTCTTCTTGTACACCTCTGTCCCCCATGGTGATGTCCCCCAGCTTTGCAGTTCTTCCTTAATAAATGTTGGAACTCCACTGTTGATATTGAACACATTATGCATTTTGCAGAACTGGTTCTGATACTGAACTCTTTTGAGTTAAATGGCCAGTTGTTGTTGCAAATCCTTTACAGGACGTAGCAGTCAACCCCCGCATTTTTTGGCTGTTCATGATTCTTGGGCAAGTTTATGTTCAGTAGTTTGCCATTGCTTTCTGAATGACTGACAATCATTCCATTTAATAAAAAACCAATGTAAGGCGGTCTGCTGCCAAGTCGCTCACAGCTGTTTAAAATGCGGGTATATGGGATTACGAACTGCGGCCGTAACCCCTTCACCACGGATGGCCAGCACTTTAATAAAAAAAGGGAAACCAAATTTGGTGCTAGCCATGCTTGTCTCTTCATCAGTCACATTGGGCACTAGGTATAACAACAATCTACTGGAAGAATACCAAACAGGCAATACATAGATGACGGTTTTAGTGTCACTAATATACCAATATCAGAACCTAGAACTTCATAGCTGTCTTTTTCAATTTCCATCCTACAATCAAATTCACTTCCTATATTTCCTCATCTTCTATGAACTTCCTGGACCTTGCAGTCTGTACTGGTTCTTGAGGTCTCAACATTACTACAAACCGACTGACTCCCACACATTTCTACTCTATACCTCTTCCCATTATCCTTCCTTTAAAGAAGTAATTCCTTTCACCAAACTTCTGCGTTGGAAGGGCCGAATGTAAGACGGGCCTGCGTGCCCAATTTGTGACCCTTTTAAAACAAAGTTGATTTGATTTGATTTTGTGTCAATTTTGATTTTGATTTGATTTTGTGATTATCCAGAATGATGCCACAGAGCCCTAGGAATGTTTCATGTCTTTCAACTGTATTATTTCACTGTGCTTATTGTTTTAAATTTCTAATGATTCCACATATTATGCCTTAGTATAGTACCCATAGTGTCATTTCCTTGTCTGTATATTGTTGCGTTTTCTTGTTGTTGATTTCTGATTCTATTTTTTTAAATTATATTTTTCAAAGCTGCCCTCTTTGTGTTTTTTAAATTGTTTACATTTCCATAGTTTTACAACAGTTTAACCAATTTTATTAATACCCTACATGTGTACATACATATAAACACTGTTGTGTGTGTCCATATTCATCTTTGTGTGTGTCCATACCCATCTTCCAACAGTAAATCTGTGTACCTCACAACTACACACATGCAAATGCATTACACACATTGATTTTAATTTCAATAGAGAAAACTTAAATATAAATATGTATATGACTTGTAGCCGGAATCTGTGGCCAAGGGTTTACGGACACGATTCGTAATCCCGCTTACCAGCATTCATAACACAGCTGCGCATAATTTGGCAGCAGACCGCGTTGCGCTGGGTTTTAATGGATTGGTATGGGAGTCATTTGTTCAGAAAGCAATGGCAAACTACTGAACATAAAACTTGCCAAGAAATTAACAACAGCAATAAAATGTTGGTGTTGACAGCGATGTCCTGTGAAAAGAATATGCAAAAAAAATATGACTTTTGAAATGTTCTAATATGTACATTGGAAAAAAGAAACAGTGTTTACCCGTCCCATGAATCTATGTCATCATAGACTTTGACACCCTGCAAAAAAAAAGAAAAAGATTTGATGTTTTCTGGAAGATTCACTAACAACATACACAATGAGTATTTGTGCTTCTGAAAACTACATATGGGCATTTCTATGAATGAAAACTTTTTGCAGAAAACTTTATGCAAATTACTATCAATGGTGTTATGTTTCTTATAGTCCAGACTCTTTTATTAAAATTAAGTTGCATGTCCTTCACAGGATGTAGCAGTCAACCCCAGCATTTTCGCTGTTCGTGATTCCTGGGCAAATGTTACATTCAGTAGTTTGCCATTGCTTTCTGAACGACCGGCTCCTATACCTTTTTCGAAAAAACCAGCACCGCTGTGTTTCGAACCCAGGTATATGTGCTCACAAACCGCGTTCGCAAGCCCTTAGCCACAGAGACTAGTGAATAGTTTCTTAATGCTATGATGCCAGGCTGTCCAACATCTTCTCTCTAGGTCTTGGTCTATCTGTCCTCCTCTAAGACCCTTATGTTGCCATGACATTTTTCAGTTTAGCACTTAAATCCTCTTCATGAGATGGTTTCTTTAAAGACATCTTTATTTTATTTTCACCATTTGTCTATCAAAGATATTCACAACATTTATCAGTTCTTCAAAATAACCACATCGCAGAAAATGCAGAGTACTTTCTCACTAATCTGTTTTCTATCTATAACTCACTTTCATACATCTGAATTTGCTCTGTACAACCCCCAAGAACTCTCTCAGCGTATTTGAAAAAGATATGTTGCATAGACATGTCAACAAGATAGAGATGCTTGCAGATCTACAAATTGATGGGAAAGACCTTAGACTTGTAAAAAACATATATTGTAAACAACAAACTGCCATCAGAATTGATAATGAAGTAGGTCAATATCAGCCTATTAAGAGAGGTGTGTGACAGGGATGTGTAAATGTCTCCAGATCTTTTTTCCCTGAACACTGAAAATAATTACAGAAATCAGAAATTATCATTGGGGGATGAAACATCAATAATATTAGATATGCAAATGATACAGTATTGATTGCAGGCAATGAGCAGGATCTGCAACATTTAGTAGATGTGGTTGCTGCACACATTGAACAACTAGGGTTAGAATTGAACTGTAAGAAGACACAGGTTATGGTCGTCACCAGGATGAAGGAAATACCACAATGTAATATACAAGAGGAAGACCGAGAGGAATATACCTGGATGGCTTGGCCACATGGCATGGACGAGACAGGAACACTGAGCTGATCCACGACTCTGGTGATCGAGTGAAATGGCAAATCATGACCGCCCATGCTTTCCGGCATGGCACATGATTGATTGATTGAATATACAAGTAAATGAGAATATTCTTAAACAAGTGAATCGGTACAATTATCTCAGAACAGTCATAACATCTGATGGGAGATACCTTGAAGAGATTAGAATAAGAATTCCATGGTGAAGGTGACCTTTTGCAAGATGAAAAACATACTGACCACTAAAACGATATCAATTGCAACAAGAACAAGAGTGTTGAAATGCTACATAGAACCTGTAATTTTATATGGATGTGAAGCGTGGACAATGAGCAAACAAGCTGAAATACATATAATGGCTGTGGAAATGTGGTTTCTGAGGAAAATGCAAAGAATACCATGGACAGACAGAAAAACCAATGACTAAGTCCTACAAGAAACAAATGACACTTGTAAACTGATTAGAGAAATTAGACGTAGACAGTCAAACTTCTTTCTGCATTTTATGTGAAGAAATAAATTGGAGAACTTAGTGACAACTGGCAAGATTGAGGGGAAGAGAACAAGGGGAAGACAGAGAGGTAAATACCTGGATGGCATGGCCATGTGGTATGGTCAAGACAAGAACACTGAGCTGATCCATGACTCTTGTGATCGAGTGAAATGGCGAATCATGATCGCCCATGCTTATTGAAATGGCACATGATAGATGGATGGATGTTGCATAGAATATTCTTCATCTTGTGGAATGCTGCTTTAACTTTAGTAATTCAACATTTCATCTGTATAATATATTTCACATTCTCTGATCAATGTGCCTGGACATTTGAACTTATTAACCTGCATCACACTTGTTTCATTTACTATGATGTTGCATTCTACAGCTATATTTATGTATACAAGCTTCTGCTTGTAAAACATACTAAGTTACACTTTCCATGGGGAACGGACTCCTTATGGTCAGATTTTTGTCCTAAACCTGCGAATGGCCTAGCAGGCAGACAGGGGATCTTCATACTGCTCGTAGAAAAACTAAGAAGTATAAACAGACTGACCCAAATGGATATAGATCCAACAATGTTAATGGACTACACGATAGATCAGCAATTCAAACAACAGGCGCAATGAAGGTCTGCGGTTTTAATAAAGAAGAACTTATAGAAACAATGGAAGAGAGGAAAATTGGACTGAAAATAGCGGACACCAGAATAAAGGGGGAAGGATGCAAGGAGTTCCACCACAGTTACACGTTTGTTTACTCTGGAGTGGAACAACAAGAAAGGGCAAGACACGGTGTGGGAATAGTCATTGAACCAAGGCTAGCAAGAGGAATATTATAAATAAGATATATATTAGAAAGAATCATAACAGTGAGAATGAAATAACAAACAATTACAACATATGTACAAATATACACACCATGTAATACAAACAAATCTGAGCAAGAATGTGAGAAGTTCTACAAAGACATCCATGTAGTGCTAAATAAAAAAGAGAAGCAGCACAACATCATAGTTATGGAAGACTTCAACGCAAGACTAGGACATAACAGAGCGGGCATAGAAAACATCTTGGAGCATTTGGAGACCAACATAATGAAAGAAATGATAAAGGAAGTAGACTGATAGAGCTATGCAGCCAACACGACCTCTATATAACAAACACATTCTATAAACACAAAGACTCACAAATATACACATGGTATAAATGGAATGATCTAGAAACCAAAAGCCAAATAGATTTTATATTCATCTCATCTCATCTCATCATGTTCCTCTTGTACCTTGCGGTGTCGAGGTGAAGTGTAAACATTGTGAGAGTGCCCAATTATGGGCTTCATGTATTGACATTCCCATGGACTCTGCTTTTCCCTCCGTCCAACGTTTACGTAGTCGGCCTCTCTTTCCATCTGGTCTGTACATCATTGCTTGTTGTGGTATGCCGTTGAATGGTAACCAGCATGCATGGCCAAACCATTTGACTTGCTGCCTTGTAATAAAATCTAGTGCTGCTATAACCCCCACTTTAGTCCTGATTTCTTCATTTCTGATCTTAACTCTTCTTGATACGTCGAGTATTCTTCTCAGGACTCGCATTTCTGTTGTTGTGATTTTTCTTTTCTCTTTTTCTGTCATTGTCCAGGTTTGGCATTGGTAGTATAGAATTGGTAGGAGATTGTGTAGTAAAGTGCTTTCTTAGTAGTTATTGATACATGTTTGTTCTTTAGTATTGGTGCCATTTGTCCAATGAGTTGGTTTGCCTTATTCTTCTTGCATCTATTTTCGATCTCGTCTTCTGATCTGCATTTAATGATATTATACATCCTAGGTACTGAAACACTTTACTTGTTTCAAGGGATGTTCATTTAGGTGAATTGTTGTTGCTTTTTCTTCTTTAGTTATGGTCTTTACCTCTGTTTTGCTTGTGCCAATGTTCATGTTATGTTCCCTACACATTTCGTTTAGACTATTCATGTGGTCTTGTAATTCAGCTTCTGATTTTGCTATTAGTGTCTGGTCGTCCGCAAACAGGAGTTCTTTAATGGTTAGATTTGCAGATGGTTCTTCTTCTGTGTTCTCGTCATGCGGTATTCTTGCGGTCTCTGTTTGGCTGGTTTCTTTACATATGTTGTCTATGAATGTTATGAACAAGAGAGGGGACAGGACACAACCTTGTCGTACTCCAGATCTTATGGTGAAGGGTTCTGAGTGTCTTCCAGTTGCCCTAACTATGCATTCACTGTTGTATAAGCTTCTACATAGGTTTGTTAGATGTGTACTCACTCCTTATTGTTTAAGGATTTCCCACAACTTGTTTCTTCTTCTTCTTCTTTCGTTTTACCTGAAATATGTTTATAACTGCAATGTTGTCTCTTGTATGAATCTAACAGTCTTTTTTAGTTCACTCAGCGGTCCATAGAGTTTATCTTCCACTGTTGTCTCTCTAGGCCAGAAAGTTTGCCTGGATATGTTGTAGTTTGGGCAATCCTGGAGTATGTGCTCTGCTGTCTGCGATGCCAAACCACATGTGCACATGGCTGAGTCACCAATCTTGAATTTTGTATACATGTGGTTGTGTAATCTATTGTGTCCTGTTCTGAGGCGCAGAAGAATGACCTGTTCTGGTCTGTCCATAACGTGGTAGTCGTCTTGAGTAGGGTTTGGTGGCCTTCTGACTGATTTAATCATTCTTTTCTTTCGGTGGTATGTAATGGGCACATCAGATTGTTCTTCTTTTGCTCCTTCCTTAGCCAATCTGTCAGCTCTGTCGTTTCCGGGGACTCCACAGTGGGATGGTATCCATTGTATGGTGACCTTATGCTGACTGCTAAGTTCAGAAAGTAGTGTCCTTAGAACTGGCAATTTCCCAGACAGGAGCGCCTCTATTATGGATTTTGCATCTGTCAATATCACCACAGGTTGTGTACCATGGCTGGTATTTTGTAATTTCTCTGTGGCTATCTTGATTGCCTCAATTTCAGCATCATAGTTATGGCAGTACTTTCCTGTTGGGACTCTGGCCGTGTCCCTAGTATTATTTGGGTATTCTATGTATACTCCCGCTTCTCCTTTTGAACAGCATTTTGTGCTGACCTATCTGTGTAGACTTGGATCCAGAGATCCTGTGGGTATTCGTTATCAAGGAAGCTGAGAGTGGCTGTTCTGTGCTGTACACCGTTCTGTTTTTCCTTGTCAAATATTCCTCTCACTTTTGTCTGAATTTGTAGCGATAGTCTATGTTCATCTTTCTACGGGGTTCGTTCTGGAATAGTTGTCAAGGGGATACCAACTGTGGGAAGATCGATGGTTTCTCTGCAGAGTCGTTTGGCCTGGTGGATGAAACTACTTCTTTTCAACCGCCCCATAGCTAAGTTTTCAAATCGGTTCTTCATAGGGTGGCCTGGCAAGCTGAGGAACTTTCCTGCTTGTATTAGTGTTTTTGTATCTCTGTGTTCTCTTAGAGCTTGTGTCCTCCCCATTTTCTCAATTGCTACTATAGGGGTTGATCTCATCCCTCCTGTGATGACTCTAAGAGCTTGATTTTGCACCTTGTCCAGCTCCTGTAATGTGGTTTTTGATGCTGAACACCACGCAGTTGACCTGTATTCCAAGTGTGGTTGTATGCTCTGTTGATAAACTTTGCTAAGTATTTTCCCACTGGCTCTCCAAGTGGTTCCACTTAGCTTTCTCAGGATGGCTATTTTCCTTCTGGCTTTTGCTACTGCTTTTTTTATGTGTTTTCTCCATGTCAGCCTGTCGTCGAATGTTACACCAAGGTATGTTGGTTCTTTATCTTCTCTTAGGGGTGTTCCATTTATCTGAATGATCACTGCCTTTTGTTTCGGAGAAGGGGTAAATAGAGTGGTGCTGCACTTGTCAGTGTTTATGCTGACACACCATCTATCCGCCCATGCAGCAAATGCATCTAGAGCTCTCTATAGCAATGCAATATGGTGGCCACTGATGCATGTTCATTTGTGCTCCACAAAACCAGGTCATCAGAGTACATTGCCGCTTTAATTCTATATGGTAGATTAGCAACAAGATCATTGATGAAGATTAGAAAAAGTGTTGGGGACAGGACTCCGCCCTGGGGAACACCATGATGCAATAATACTTTCTTGCTCTTGAGACCGTCTATATGTACTCGGACTTCTGTTGTGCAAGTATGCTTTCACCCATTTGTACATTCTTTCATTGACTTTACAGTTTCTCAGTTTCTTCATCAGACCTTCTTTCCAGACTTTGTCAAAGGCTTTCTTCAGATCTATCCAAGCCGCAAGTACCAGCTTCTTCTCTTGGAATGCATCCTCAACTTCTTAAAAGAGGTAGGTTGTCTGATCTTCCTAGAGTAGCACTGCCTAAAGCCAGCCTATTGTGGCACAAGGATGTTTTCACTTTCAATGTACCACTGTAGTCTGTGGTTGATGACGCGTTCCATTGTTTTGCAGAGACAGCTGATGAGGCTAATGGGTCTGTAGCTGGAGGCAATGGAACTGTCTTTCCCAGATTTTAGGAGGGGTATCATGATTGCTTCTCTCCAGACTTGTGGAACACTGCCTAAGGTCCATGTGTTATTAAAGATCTGTAGCAGCTTTGCTTTGGCCTCTGTTCCTAAATTCCTGATCATTTCATTGGAGATACCATCAGCTCCTGGTGACTTTCTCATTTTAAGCTTTCATATGGCTAGCTCCAGTTCACTGATTGTGATAGGTACCTCCATAACCTCATGTACTATTTCCTTCTGTCCTGTATGATGCCATTTCTCTTGAATCTCTTGTTGTTATCTTGTGCGAATGAGTCCGCAAAATGGTCAGCTGCTTGCTTTCCTGTTAAGATGTTTCCAACTTTATGTAGTGCAATTTTTGAGTTTCTCGCTGTGCCCTCATCGTTAAACTGTTTTTTTAGCTTCCATAACTTCCTTGTGTCTCTTTCAAAGTTCAGTGACTCTGTTTTCTCCTGCCAGCTTTTCCGCCTAGCCTGCAGCTGGGCCCTTTGAAATTTGGCTTTCGCGTGCTGATATTTATTGTGGTGCTCTTGGCTGGGATTGGCCTCTGCTAGTCTTCTACACACTTCCACATCATTATGCAACTGTTCCAGTTCACTACTCCAGTAGGGTTTATAATGTTTACGGGCTCCTCTTGGTATCGTTTCTCATGCTGCCTAGAATGCATTTCCCAAACTCTTCAACTACTTTATTTATGTCCTTCTCATTGTTCAGGTTTCTAACCAGTATGCTGGTGCAATGCTAAAATTTGGCAGCGGTGGGATACTTGTTTCTATTTACTCTATCTTTGATAGAGTCTCTTTTCCTCAGTCGATATAGGCTAAGTAGAGTGTTTCATTGAGTTTGATTGATTTTTCTATAAGTAGTCTAAGAGCAAAAATGGCATCTGTGCATCCTTTGTTTTTATATTAACAATAAATAATAGAAAGAGAAATATATTAGATGCAAGGGCAGTGCCCAACTTAAGTATAAACACAGATCACAAAGCAGTTATTGCCACAATAAGAACCAACAGAAAAAAGAAAGCAAAGACCAGGAAAATACATGCCATGCGAATCAGTAAACTTAAAAAATCTCATAGACGAGGCCGTGAAAAAAAATTATGTGAAGGAACAAACTTAAATCTTTGTAAAATTACCTATAGAAAGAAAAACAATGGGAAAAGAATGCGAGATGTTCAAATCAAGCATTTTAAATACTTCAAAAATAACATGTGGAACCACAAAAACATGCAAAACACGGATAAAGAAAATAACTAGTTGGTGGAACACAGAGCTAAAGAACGCTGTAAAAGACAAAGGAAAAATATAAAGAGTGGTTGAAGAGCAAACAGGAACAAGATTACACAGAATAGCGAGAAGATATTGAATAGAATATTAAAGAGAGAAAAACAAAAAGACTTGGAGGAATATGGAGAAACCCTAAATAAAAACTACAAGGAGGCAACTAAAAACTTCTACTAAAAGATAAATGCAATGAGAACCAGAAAAGAACCCTTTGACCCAACTGAAATAATTAACAGTGAAAATGGAGAACCAATAAGTGAACCTACACAAATCCTAATAATATGGAAGCAGTACTTTGAACAACTTCTCATCATTCCATCAGATGTCACAGAAATTAAAGAAACTTGGCACAAATGCCACCGAAGAACTAGAACCAGACATACTGAAAGAAGAAACTATAGAAGCCATCAGATTAACCCCATCAAACAAATCTCTGGGACAAGATGAAATACCAAATGAACTAATTAAAGCAGCAAGAGAAGTAGGAACAGCATGGCTTCATAGACTATTCAACCATTTTTGGATAGAACTCAGACACGACGCGACTGGGGAAATGCCACAATTATTCCAATTTGGAAAAACAAAGGCAGCAAAAGAAACTACATACAATACAGAGGTATTTCTCTTTTGAGTCATGCTGGGAAAATATTTTGCAAAATTCTTGAGAAAAGATTACAAACTGCTATAGAACCCCATCTAAATGAAATGTAACTGACTCAGAAAGCATGCTGAGAAGGGTGAGAACAGGCAAGCTTCGTGCAGAGTGGCTTGCTTCGCTTCGGGGGTCACGGGTAGCAAGCATCACCTGGATCTTTTCTCCTGGGCATGCCGGTGTGCTGGGGAATGAACAGGCGGACAGATTGGCTGGCTCGGCAAAACTTGGTGGAGTATTGATGCATGACAAGGCAGACGTGGTTGCGGCCTTGTGGGAGCACGTGTACACCTCGGAGGAGCAGATGGATCACCATAGTCTGGTAAGAATGAGACAGCGAGGTGTGACGAGGGGATCTGGCCGACGCTCGATGCTCAGAGGAAAGGCGAGACGGACATATAATCAGATTGCTACTGGAACTATTAGTGTTGGAACTCTTCGCTGGCTGCTGGGGATGGGGAATGAACAGGCGGACAGATTGGCTGGCTCGGCAAAACTTGGTGGAGTATTGATGCATGACAAGGCAGACGTGGTTCCGGCTTTGTGGGAGCACGTGTACACCTCGGAGGAGCAGATGGATCACCATAGTCTGGTAAGAATGAGACAGCGAGGTGTGACGAGGGGATCTGGCCAACGCTCGACGCTCAGAGGAAAGGCGAGACGGACATATAATCAGATTGCTACTGGAACTATTAGTGTTGGAACTCTTCGCTGGCTGCTGGGGATGGGGACGGAGCGCTTATGGGAATGTCCCGAATGCTGTGATGTCGGTTCCTAAATCAATAAATCAATCAATCAATCAATCAATCTAAATGAAATACAACATGGATTTAGGAAAAACAAAGGATGCACAGATGCGATCTTTGCTCTTAGACAGCCTACAGAAAAATAAATCAAATTTAATGAAACATTCTACTTAGCCTTTGTCAACCAAGAAAAGGCATTTGATAGAGTAGATAGAAACAAGTTGTGGGAAATCCTTAAACAATATGGAGTGAGTACACATCTAATAAATCTATGTAGAAGTTTATACAACAACAGTGAATGCATAGTGGGAAAAGTTGGAGGACACCCAGAACCCTTCACCATAAGATCTGGAGTACAGCAAGGTTGTGTCCTGTCCCCTCTCTTGTTCATAACCTATATAGACAAAATATGTAAAGAAACCAGCCAGAGGCTGCAAGAATACAGAAGAAGAACCATCTCCAAATTACACCATTAGAGAACTCCTGTTTGCAGATGACCAAGCACTAATAGCAAAATCAGAAGCTGAATTACAAGACCACATGTATAGTCTAAATTACATGTGTAGGGAGCATAACATGAAAATTAGCACAGGTAAAATAGAGGTAATGACTATAACTAAAGAAGAAAAAACAACAGCAATTCACCTAAATGAACACCCCCTGAAACAAGTAAAGAATTTCAAGTACCTAGGAAGTATATCATAAAATGGCAAATAAGAAGACGAGATCGAAAATAGATGCAATAAAGCAAATCAACTCATTGGACAAATGGCACCAGTACTAAAGAACAAACATGTATCAATAGTGCTAAGAAAGCACTTTACAACACAATCTTCCTACCAACACTATGTTACTAATGCCAAACCTTGTAGAAAATGTTTTTGCACTCGAAACACTGTACACCGCAACAATACAGCAGTAATACAGCTACAGTGAGAAGCAGATGATCAGAATTATTTTACTCCTATTCGCCATGACTCTGATACATGGTATAAAAGCACAGTTTTGTAACTATGATAGATACATGTTTAATTGGATGCAAGCAGGTGTCTGATGACCATAAAGCATTAATGTAAAAAAAAAAAAAAATGTATTCACAGAATCTCACTCCTAAAAATAAAATCAAGAAAGCAGGCAGCAGAATATTTAGATTTCAGTTTCACAAAGAATGAACTAAATTATGATGAAACACCACTGTGTGTTATTTTCTAGAAAATGTTGGCAATTGATAGCATGAACATTAATACACTTTAAAGACATTTAGAAACACTTCGCAAAGAATGGGTTTAACTAACCTTAAGATGGTGTTTTTGCTGCCAAACTGCAATGTTTTGAACCAAAAACAATATAGTGGTTAAAATCCTTTGTTTGTAAATTCTTCTTTCATTCACTTGAAATTGATTATCTGTATCTGGAATGTTGTCTCTTGCATAAATTTCCCTGTCTGTTTTTAGTTTTCTTAGTGGTCCATACAGTTTCCATTCCACTGTTGTTTCTTTGGCTAAAAGACTTGCCTAGACATGTTGTAATCAGGACAGTCTTGGGGTATGTGATCTGCTGTCTGTGGCATCAATCCACATATGCACACGGTTGATTTGCCAATCTTAAGTTTTTTAAACATGTGTTTTCATAATCAATTGTGACCTGTTCTGAGACATAAAGTAATGATTTGTTCTGGTCTGTCCATAAAAATGGTAATAGTCTTGTACTGGTTTTGACAGCTTTCTGATTTATATTATGATTCTTTTCTTTTAGTGGTATGTGATTGAAACATCAAGTTGCTCTTCTGTGGCACGTTCCTTAGCTAGTTGATCATCTCTTTTGTTTCATGATACTCCACAGTGAGATGGTGTCCAGGCCTTATGAAAAAGCTATACTACTTTCTTACAAAATTGCAAATCAAACAGCCGGTTGCAAAAAGCAACACAACTTTCATAAAAGACATAATTCTGCTAGCTGTGATTGATATTGTGAAAAGTGTGCTTGCCAAAAGTTTCACTAAACAACTACAATGTACACCTCTATAAAATGCTATACCATTGCTCAACAAATTGGTGATATATGCAAATCATGCAGCAACTGGTTTTGAAACTTTGAGACTAATTATTCTTAATTCAGCTTGACAAGCTACAGATAGCAAAAAGAACTGTTATTTAATTGCTTATGTTAGATTTTATGATGGATTGTTGAAAAGTTATTCCTCTTGAAACCAATAATTTTGGATTATGGTTTATGCAAGATCTATGGAAATATTATTTTAGAATTTGCACTGATGGTGCTTAAGTTATATCTAGAAGGTTAAACATTTGTTTCAACCCTTCATGAGGAAAACATTCCCACAGTGTATCTGGACACATTGCATAATACATAGAGACGCTCTTGCTGTAAAGGAAATTAGTCCTGGTATAAACATTGTGTTGCAGCAGTTATAACTGTGGTGAATTATACAATCATGAAACCCTGATTACTGGAGCAGAACATTCAGTGTTACTATTTTTCTGCAAACAGGATGGTTATCATGTGGAAAATATTTATAATGTGTCAACGAATTAATAGATGAAATAAAAAGCATTTTGAAAGAGGAACATCATGGAGAAGTAGAGAAGTTTAGAGACCACATATATGTGATTCAATTGAGCTATATTAAACCTGCAACTCGAAGGAAAAATACACATATCTTAGAGATCAGTGATAAGGTGAATGCTTTTTTAAAATTTAAAACAAATTGAGTTATTGACAAAGATCTTAAACCCCCCCCCCCCCCCGACCCCCCCCCCCCCCAAAAAAAAGAGAGAAATACTTGTAAATTTTGATGAATTTATTAGGACCCACAACATATGAACAACATATGGAAGTTTTATTTGCCACAATCATTTAATAATACTGACAAAGACACACAGAGATTATTTAGAACTGATGACAACATAATGAAATGTATGACGGGGCCTGTTCAAATTACCTCAGAATCTTTCTCAAATGAAGCGGAATAACAACTTATAGACTTCACATCAATTGGTGAAATCAAAATACATGTATGCATCTAAATCACCATTTACATTGTAGGTAATTGTTAATGATGTTATTTCAGCACTTAAGTCAAGAGGTTATCTTGCACTTTTGCCATTCCAACATCTCATTGTTATTATTTAGTTTTGATTAGTTGCTCTGTATATTTTGCAAAATTGATAAGTTCCCATGAGTGTAATTAGTTTACTCAATACAGAAGAAATTGTTTTTCACTTAAAGTCCTTCAGGTATTTTACCCCACAAAATAAAGCAGCTGAATTACAAGACCACATGAATAGTCTAAACGAAATGTGTAGTTATGTACATGAAAATTAGCACAAGTAAAACAGAGGTAATGACTATAACTAAAGAAGAAAAAGCAACAACAATTCAACTAAACGAACATCCCTTGAAACAAGTGAAGAGTTTCAAGTACCTGGGAAGTATAATATCATCAAATGGCAAATCAGAAGACGAGATCGAAAATAGATGCAATAAGGCAAACCAACTCATTGGACAAATGGCACCAATACTAAATAACAAACATGTATCAATAACTACTAAGAAAGCACTTTACAACACAATCTTCCTACCAACTCTATGTTACCAATGCCAAACCTGGACAATGATAGAAAAAGAGAAAAAGAAAAATCACAACAACAGAAATGAGATTCTTGAGAAGAATACTCAATGTATCAAGAAGAGATAAGATCAGGAATGAAGAAATCAGGACTAAAGTGGGGGTTATAGCTGCACTAGATTTTATTAGAAGGCAGCAAGTCAAATGGTTTAGCCATGCAAGTAGGTTACCAACTAACAGTATACCACAACAAGCAATGATGTACAGACCAGAGGGAAGCAGAGGAAGAGGCCGAACATGTAAATGATGGACGCAGGGAATAACAGAGTCCATGGGAATATCGATACATGAAGCCCATAAGTGGGCACTCTCTCGCGATTTATACTTCACCTTGACATAAGAGGAACATGATGAGATGAGATGAGATGAGAAATAAAACATGTCCAACAAGTTGAGAACTCCTGAATTTATCTCAAATGGGATGAGCAATAGGATCCTTAAAATGAAAGGTAACTTTCTTCTGCTGCAGTATGTTCACAATAATAATATTACTCGCCTACATCCTCTTTCATGTCTCATTGTCCATGTACTTGTGTCTTTTACCTTCTTTATTTCTCCATCCATTTATTCCCTCCATCCATCATTTCAGTCTATCTATATGAGACATAATTTATTATTAACAGACACATGTATGACAGTAGGAGATTATACTGACAACTTTACCTTTTGTAAAGAAGTTTCAACTCCATCTACTTCATCCTCTGACAGAGTATTTGTGTCAACTAAAGATCTGGATATTTCTCGTTGTGTAGCTGCAAAGTCTGTAGTTGGGTTTTGGTTTGCTGGTGTACCATTTATTTCCTCTGTTTCCTTCAGCAATTCAGGTGACAAAACACGACCTGGATGGACCAGTAAGCAAACATTAAGTACAAAAATTAACTAATATAAATAGGAAAACAAACAACTGTCTGGTGGTTCCAAGTGACATTTTTGAGTGGTTTCATGTATGAGCCATCCAACAGCGTACGTTTATATGTTTGAAATACACACTGATTTTATTATCTAAGAAGACAGGTAATCTCTTCAAACAGAAGCTGAGAGTGAAGATGGTGTTATCTGTTAATCTCAACCAGCAGGAGTTAAAGGGTGCATTACTGATTGTCCATGTTGTATGGTGTTTGTCCATCAAGAATGATGATGACCATTCATTTCATCCAGTGGGGTTAAAAGTTTGGAGCCGTTAGTTCTAAGATGACTGGTAAAGCCTATTTTGGCTCAAAATGTTCTTTGACAATGTGAGCAAATAATGCTTGACGTTCCAGGAGGAGGATCTCATGTAGTGGTTTTTCTGTCCAGCCTATTTCTCACAGCTTTTGCAGTCCTGTTTGCTTCACAAGTGACTATACCCTTGCATAACGATGTACCGGTCTCCCTGGCCAAGGAGTTAATGACATTGTTCATAATCCCATATATCCACATCGGGAAAACAGCAGTTGCGAGAATCAGCAGTGGATCGCGCAGCACTGGTAACTTATGGGTGTATGTGAGTCAGTTGCTCAGAAAGCAGTGGCAAATTACTGAACGTAAAACTTGCCTAGTACATCAACAGCAGCTGAAGACTGCAACGTTCTGTGAGGGATATGCAACATTAAAAAAAAAAAATGTACACCACAAATTTCAGTCTTTGGCAGCAGTCTCCCAAGTGTTGTGATGAATTCCAAAAGCTTTAAGTGAGATCTTCAGAGTGTCTTTAAAGCACTTC
Organism: Cepaea hortensis; assembly: GCA_963921405.1. Lineage (NCBI taxonomy): Eukaryota > Metazoa > Mollusca > Gastropoda > Stylommatophora > Helicidae > Cepaea > Cepaea hortensis. The sequence continues at coordinate 32,249,977 of OY992896.1, forward strand.
CTCTGGCCGCCTTGGGAGCATTTACCACAGCACAGCTCACCTAAAAAAATTTTTTAAGGAGCCTTTAATCTGGCATGCGAGTCAAGTGACCAGCCCAGATCCTTCATTAGTAGAGTGTGAATACTGGGCATTGATGCTCTTTCTAGGACTTCAGTGTCTGGAATCTTTTCTTGCCATTTAATCTTTAATAGCTTCCTAAGGCAGACTGTGTTGAAGTGGTTTAATTTCTTGGCGTGTCGTGGGTAAACAGTCCAGGTTTCACAAGCATATAGCAGTGTGGATAATACAACTGCTTTGTAGACTTTCAGCTTTGTTTGCAGGCTTATTCCATTTCTGTCCCACACATTTTTGTAGTCTGCCAAAGGCCACGCTGACCTTGGAGATTCTTGCATTCACTTCATCATCAGTTGTGGCAACTTGTGACACAGTGTTGCCAAGGTAGGTGAGTTTGTCCACAACACTTAGTCTATGACCGTTCACTTTGGTATTCGACTTGGTGTCATTAATCCCTGGAGCTGGCTGGTACACAACTACAGTCTTCTCCAAGTTGATATTGAGTCCAAAGTTGGCACAGTCATATGAGCTTGTTGAAACTTTGTGTTACATGTCTGCCTCTGAGTTGGTATATAGAGTGCAATTGTCAGCAAACAGGAGCTCTCTGATGGTGTTGCTGGTAGTGTTGGTTATAGCTTTCAGCTTTCTGAGATTGAACAACTTTCCATCCATGCAGTAGTTAATGTCTATTCCAATGTCGTTGTTTTCGAAGGCATTTCTCAGCATAGCTGAAAATATGAGGCTGAACAGTGTTGGTGCAGGACAAGCCTTGCTTCACTCCATTTGTGACAGGAAAGGGCTCAGACAGCTCACCTTCATCCTGTACTCTTGCTTGCATACCATCATGAAATAGTCACACTATTTGAACAAACTTTCGTGGACAGCCATATTTCACCATAATCTTCCACAGTCCTTCTATGCTGACTGTGTCAAAAGCCTTGGTAAGATAAATGAAAGTTGAGAATATTTCAGAGTTCTGTTCCTGACACTTTTCTTGTAACTGCCTTGCAATGAAATTCATGTCAACAGTCCCTAGTTCTGACTCTCAGGAAGAACACCTACATTGGTTGAGATAGGCTGTGAGGAGAATTCTGGCGAGTACCTTCCCTGCAATTGAGAGCAAGGAGATGCCTCGGTGGTTGTCACAGAAGTGGTGGTTTTCTTTATATTTGAAAGATGGACTATTTACGCATCCTTGAAATCTTGTAACATGGTCTTGTTCACCCATATATTTGTAAAGACAGTGAAGTTGCTCTATTAGAACCGGTCCACCTGCTTTGTAGATTTCTGCCAGAATTGAGTCAAGACCAGGAGTCTTACCGCTGGAAAGTTGCTGGATAACTTTGTTTATTTCCACTATGGTTGGTAAGTCAGCAAGAGTATCATTAGTAGGGACTTGAGGAAGACAGTTGATGGTTTTGTCATCGCTGGAGGAGGTTGCATTTAAGATGTTGCTAAAATGCTCTGCCCAGCGTTGGAGGATTTCTTTCTTATCAGTCACCAATGTACCCCCATCTGCACTAAGAAAGGGGAACTATGCCTGGTGATATAGGTCCATAGACCACTTTTAGTGAGTCATAGAAGTTTTTCATATCATATCTGTCAGCAAAGCCTTGAATCTCATCAGCATTGTTGCTCAGCCAGGAGTTATGTATGTGCCGAAGTTTCTGCTGTAGTACTCTCCGGATGTTACTGAAAGCATCTGTTTTTATGTTGACTTTGGGTCATTCATATATGCCTTGTGGAGAAGGTGTTTCTTGGCCAGCAATTGGTTTATGTCTTCGGAATTTTCATCAAACCAGTCTTTATGCTTTCGGGCGGCTGGGCCCAGGATTTCCATAGCAGTGTTGTAGACTGTGTCATATAGGGATATCCACACTGTTTCTGCATCTTGTTTAGCTGTCTCTACATGCTGGTAGGCATACCCTAATTCACTGATTAGTGTGATGCTGAATCAGTTACCCCTACCTGGTTTAGCCAGCCTGTCACAACCGTTGTCCAGGGGGGTAGCTGTTGTCACATGCTGACAGCTACTAGGAGACACAGGTGTGAGCTGGATGTCAGGCTTGGACCAGTTGGGAATAGGCCTTGGAAAAGCCATCCTTACAAAAGGTACTACCAATACCTGACATCCCAGACACCCCCCTTCTCCCCCCCCCCCCCCCATGTTGTATAATGGCTGGCTACATATCATAGCTGTCAGAAGCTGCCATTGGTGTGTATATGTGTGACCATTTCCATACTCCAATAACCATAATCATCAAGAACATTCATCACAAGATGCGTCACCATGCACCAGGTTATCATTTGCTGCCCACAGTATAGTCATCAATAGTATACATGCAATGCTATATCTGTCACTGGGGAACAATTGAGAAAATGACAAATTAAATGACAGTTAGTGATTTAAACTCACATGTGACATAGAAAGAACTACATAGCACATTAGACAACAGAAAAGTATCTCTACTAAATTGGATGGGCACAAATTCTAATAATACATTACAATTGTTAGTTCAAGTAACTATTAGATCAGACTAGTGATAGTTGCTGGTCGCGGTTCCAACAGACAAGAGTCACGTCACCCCATATTGCTCCATTCCTGTGCCAGTGAATATCATATAAAATGTTCCTCACTGTACCAGTGAAAAGTAGAACAGACAGCAATCCCGACAAACTGACAGCATGCACAGGCATGCATGCATAAGGCCAGAAGACCAACACAACAGTCTGCTGCTAAAATTACATTTCATCGTGGATGGAAGTGGCAGTAACTAGAAACCAGCAGAGTCACACACATTAATGTATAAGGCAAAACCAGCTAGGTAAACTGGCCGTCCACCGTTTGTCTGAACATGCAGTTATGATATCTTTTAAAGTGTATAGCTGATAAGTGTAAAAAGATATTTGCTCCTTCTATAGGGTGCTGCTATAATTTGAAGGTCACAGCTTAAAACCTGACAAATGCATAGATTAACATTTTTCTGCTGTCTTGTGTGCCATTTAAGTGCTACTACTATCTTCCATTTTTAGGAGTGCTGATCAATGGCTATGAATTTATGTCTCTTGTTTTATAAACAAGCCAGAGAGAAAGAATAAGAGGGAGAGAGAGAATGAGAGAGAGCCAGAGAGGGTGGGGGAATGAGAGGCAGAGAGAATGAGAGAGGGGGGATAATGAGAAAGAAAATGGGAGAGAGAGAATGCGGGAGAGAGATAAGGGAAGACAGAAAAATAGAGGGTCATGAAAAACTGTAACAATAAGCAGTTTCTTTGACTGTTAGTGAAACTGTTAATATAGTTGTCTTCGCAATAAGAACATTGTACTGTGAAATGCTGATGCAAATTGTACCTTCTCTGGGAGGTAAAGATGGAGGTAATTTGATGATATCCAAGCGTTCAATAAAGAATTGTCTTCTCTCTTCAGCACAATTGGACAGCTTCTCTGATGCAAGTGTAGTAGTGAGAAATTCCTCCAGTCCTGGTAGTAGTTCTGCAAGTACAAACAAAAGTGAATCAGTTATTACTATACATACATGAGCATTTAAACAAGAAACACATGCGTTATTATCTTATAATGTACAGACTAAACATCATTGGCACCTTGCCGTCTTGACAGACGATAGTTTGTGCTCTAAAAAGGCATAATAACTTTTAACTATGGCGGTAGCGAGTGTGACTGATAAGGCCAATTTGCGCTGTAAATGTCCTTTCACAGTGGGTGCATGTGAACACATGGTCATTTCCACCATCATGCACCATCTTACGTCTCAAACGCTTGGTGTGTGACTTTTCTGCAATTATTTTCTCCTTTGACTTTATTCCATTTCTGATATTTGCCCTCCATGCAACACGTTCAGCTGCGACTTGCTCCCAATGTGCATTATCAATGCCTGTATCAATCATGTCCCGCTTACACACATCTTTGTATCGTAGTAGAGGCCGACCCTGAGATCTCTTACCCATCTGTAATTCACCAAAAAAGATATCCTTTGGTATTCTACCATCATCCATCCTCCTAAGATGTCCTATCCATCTAAGTCTACGAAGACTGAGCATGGAATAAACTGTCACACAACCTGATCTTTCCAATACTTCAGTATTTGTGATTTTGTCTTGCCACTTAATACCAAGAATTCTTCACAGACACCGCATATGAAAGCTGTTTAAATTGTTCTCTTGGTGTGAGTAAGTTGTCCAGGTTTCACTGCCATAGAGAAGAGTACTAAGGACACAGGCTTGATAGACAAGGACTAAACAGTGTTCACTAAAACTACATAGTGCTGTTTTGATATCGTTAGCGGAGGCTAAGGGACACCTTTGGGCATAGTTGAGTAGCACTTTAGCTCCCTCCTGCCTCCCAAAAAACTCAGTCAGGCAGGCTGCAAAAACAACTGTCCAGAATTTAGGATGATAGATAATCATAAGACATGGGTGACTGAAGACATCTTAAAAACAATGGAAATAAGAAAAAACAGCAACAACAACAATTGGACAATACGACGAGATTGAAAGGAAAATTGGAAAATGATACAAAGAGACAGCAGAATACATGTGCAGGGGGCCAACACATAAACCTGGACGGGCACTGTGTTGCAGGGCATTACAAGATGTGAGGATAAATTTAGAAAATGAATGGTCACACCTCACTACACCTCACAAAACATCAAAACTATGGACCTCACAATATCACACTACACCTCACATCACCACACATCACAAAACCATATCACACTTCAAAACACACCTCACAATACTACCTCTGTCAGGCAGGCAACAAGGCAAATAGATAGACAGACAGACAGACAGACAGACAGACAGACAGACAGACAGACAGACAGACAGACAGACAGATTGATTTTGAACATAGTAAGCTAAGGATAAAAAGACAAAAGTGAAAGGAATATTTGACAAGGAAGAACATAACAGTGTACAGCGCAGAACAGCCACTCTCAGCTTGTTTAATGAAGAATACCCACAGGACATCTGGATCCAAGTCTACACAGATGGGTCAGCACAAAATGCTGTTCAAAATGGAGGAATACCCAAATAATACTACTAACTACTAATATTACTAGGGACATGGCCAGAGTACCAACAGGAAAGTACTGCCATAACTATGATGCTGAAATTGAGGCAATCAAGATAGCAACAGAGAAATTACTAAATACCAGCCATGGTACGCCAGTCTCTCTGGCTGAGGGGTTACAACACTTTCTCCGTAATCCCGTTTATCACGCAGAGTCTCGTAGCGGGAGAGAACTGGGAGCGGTTCGACCCCCGCTGGTGACTTGCGGGATACTGAGCCGGCCGCTCAGAAAGCAAACTACTGAGCGTAATCTTGCCAAGAAATCAACAGACAGCTGAAAGATGCTGCTGTTGACAGCGATGTCCTGTAAAGGATATGCAAAAAAAAAAAAAAAAAAAAGCCATGGTACACAACCTGTGGTGCTATTGACAGAGGCAAAATTAGTACTAGAGGCGCTCCTGTCTGGGAAATTGCCAGTACTAAGGACACTACTTTCTGAACTTAGCAGTCAGCATAAGGTCACCATACAGTGGATACCAACCATCCCTGTGGAGTACCCGGAAATGACAGAGCTGATAGATTGGCTAAGGAAGGAGCAAAAGAAGAACAGCCTGATGGGCCCGTTACATACCACCAAAAGAAAAGAATGATCAAGTAAGTCAGAAAGCCACCAAAACCTGCTCAAGATGACTACCACGTTATGGACAGACCAGAATAAGTCATTATTCTGCCCCTCAGAACAGGACACAATGGATTACGCAACCACATGTATACAAAATTCAAGACTGATGAATCAGCCATGTGTACATGTGGATTGGCGTCGCAGACAGCAGAGCACATACTCCAAGACTGCCCAAAATACAATATATCGAGGCAAACCTTCTGGTCTAAAGAGACGACAGTGGAAGATAAACTCCATGGACCTCTGAGTGAACTATAAAAAAGGAGACAGTTAAATTCATACAAGAGACAACATTGCAGTTATAGACATATTTCAAGCGAACGAAAGAAGAAGAAGAAGAAGAAGAAGAAGAAGAAGAAGTAGAAGAAGAAGAAGAAGAAGAAGAAGAAGAAAAAGAAGAAGAAGAACATAGTAAGCTTAAATTCGGTCTCCGTGGCAAAGGGCTGCGGACACGGTTTGTAATCCCGTATACCCATGTTCGTAACACAGCTGCGCGAGATTTGGCAGCAGACCGCGTTGCATTGGTTTTGCGTTGGTATCGGTGCCGGTCTTTCAGAAAGCAATGGCAAACTACTGAACATAAACTTGCCAAAATATCACAGCAGCAGAAATGCTGGTGTTGACTGCGATGTCCTGTAAAAAGTTAATTTTTTTTGTTGCGTATCCCTTACGGGACGTTGCAGTCAACACCAGCATTTTCAGCTGCTGTTGATGTACTAGGCAAGTGTTACGTTCAGTAGTTTGCCATTGCCTTCTGAACGACCGGCCCCTATACTTTTTTCGAAAAAAACCAGCATTGCCGTGTTTCGAACCCAGGTATACGGGCTCACAAACCGTGTTCGCAAACCCTTAGCCACAGAGACATGCAAAAAAAAAAAAAAGCAATAAAAACAATAATACGCTATGATTCAGAAAGGGGCCACTAGAATCCATATTACATACAGTGGACAATTTATGGTGGATTGGTTCACATCAATGAGCAACCCACAGAAGGTTGTGAAAGCTTGCGAAAACCTTTACAGGATTTTGCAGTAAACTCCAGCATTTTCTGGCTGTTTGAGATTTCTTGGCATGTTTACGCTCAGTAGTTTGTCATTGCTTTCTGAACGAAAGGCACTCATACCATTGAATGCAAACCAACGCAAAGCAGTCTGCTGCCAAATTGCCCGCAGTTGTGTTTCGAACGTGGTACGTGAGATTACAAATTGCGTCCATAACCCCTTCGCCACATATACAGTGAGAAGAGGGGTATTGAAAAATATTGTGACGAGTGTAAATCATCAGTGGGAAGAGAAGCAGACCAAGAGAAATCATGCTGGATGGACTGAGACTGGCATGGGAGAATATCATCAGTATAAGAATAAGAGTGCTCATTCTTAAACATCTGGTGTGCAGATTCCGAGATAGCGGGTTAAACCCATACACTGATCAGATGGACTAACAAGTTGACCTCTCGCCCTTGACTTGAGGACGTAAGTTACAAATACCTCAGAAGTCTAATGGCGAGGGACACTGATAGTAAGGAAAAGCTAATTCACGAGCAAAAAAACAAAAACAAATCAGTCTAGCGCATTAGAAGCAGTAACATGTGTATGGACCACGCTTGAGTTCAAAGCGAGCGAATGCAAAACGATTTTTAAAAATCAGCAGAATTGATTCGGAGCACCAAGATTCGGAGCACCAAGGACAGAGATCAGTGGAGATGCATGAACACCTGCGCCAGATGGCAGAGCACTTGATGATGGTGGTGAGTGCTTAATAATGCCCCCCTTTTCTCTAGCTCTCCAATATTTTTAATAGTAGACCTGGATGATTTATACCGTGACCAAGCCAAGATAAAACCTTTGTATAAGATGTTAAACGGCAATCCCCCCCCCCCCCCCAATGTTTATAAGAATTTCTTTGATTGAAAAACAAGAAAAATCACACACGCAAAACCAACTTGGGTATTTCAATTTTAATTCACCGCAACATACGTCACGAGGCTATATTTAGCTTTAGCAGCTATATATAGCGTAGTTAGCAGCTATATATAGCACTGGCGGGGGATCTCCGTTCAATTAAAGTTTTTTTCAGTGCGTGTCATGGCGCGACATGGCGCGAAAAAGGAGCGACGAACGGTAACTCAGTGTGTGTAGTACATTTTTACGTTGGCTTTCTGCAGTCATGAATTTTATTGAACTGACAGCAGCTGTCCACGACAAGCAGAGTAGTGTTGCCTTTCTGCAGCAACATGGCATATTACAGACAAATCATTCTGTTTGCGTACTACTGGTCTCTTGAGTTGACTAGCATTTCATTTTGCCAGCTGGAGTTGGGGATGTCGCAGACAGCTAGTATTGATTGGAGTAATTACCTACGGGAGGTTTGTGCCAACACACTTTTAGTCAATCCTGCAGTGATAGGAGGGCCAAATACCACTGTTGAGATTGATGAGAGCCTATTTACAAGGCGCAAAAATCACGTGGGACGAGTTTTCCACAACAGTGGGTTTTTGGTGCCATCTGTCGTGAAACAGGCGACTGCTTCATGTTCTGTGTTCCAGACAGAACAGCAGCAGCGCTCTTGCCACTTATCAGCACACATATTCGGCCTGGCACAACAGTAGTCTCCGACCTCTGGCGTGCATATGGGGAAATTAGAAATATTCCCGGTTTGACGCATCTCACCGTCAACCACTCTGAAAACTTTGTGGACCCACCACCGGTGCATATACTCAATGCATCGAGCGCACGTGGAGAACGGCCAAGGAGAGAAACAAGAGGCAGAATGGAACACACAGGCATCTATTCGATTCCTACATGTGCGAATTCATGTGGCGTCGTCGCACTAAATGTGCTGGCCTAGATGTGTTCAACACCATTCTAGCTGACATTGTTCGATTCTGGCCACCCCAACAATAGTCTGCAGTCTGGCCACCGCCGCAACACTAGTCTGCAGAATATGATTGTCAACTCATGCATACAGCAGTATCATCCAGCAATGGGCCCTTTTCAGGGCCACTAGAAGAATGCCATAACGGAATGGGCCCTTTTCAGGGTCACAAATTAGCACACAATAACAGCCCCTAAGTGTGCAAAAGAGTATACAACCACTGAAATATTCAGGTCAACTCACACACATAACTAAACCATTTGCTGCACACCGACAACGTTATTCCGGTCAAGGTCATGCACACCGAGATACAGGGCGAATAAGGGGACTCCAGGATATGACGTGTGCCCTGGAATTCCCTTTGTTTGCGGTGAATTAAAATTGAAGTACCCCAACTTGAAAATGCACACTTCTTCTTCGTCCTGCTCGTTCCTCTGTCTAGAAGTCAGCCACATCTAGCTGTGCACCTCAAGAGGTCAGTGCGTCAGTCTACAGCGTGCATCTGTGTCAGGTTTGTTTCGTCTGCAGATTCCATCAAAGGTTGTATCTGCCAGCCGTGGGTATGTTTTCTTTCCCAACAATCTGCCTAGTGCAGTGACTTAGCGGCTTACTCATGCCTTGGGATTTATTGACATGCACAACTGAAATATGAAACTTCAAGTTTTCACCCTGACCCGAGGAGGATAGGTATGCAATCTCAAGTTAACAGTAAAGTAAGCAGAATTTGAAGGACAAGATAATGGAGTAAAAGCTTTGTTGGCAGCATACTTGATTAACGCAGTGGCTAACATGCTTGTCTGCAGGCCAGGTGATAATGTGTTGGTTCCAATACTAGGGTTGCCAGATATCCGGCAAAAAGAGGACATGTCTTCCTTCGTAGCCTAATATTCTCCGTCCGGCAGGCAAAGCTAAACACCTTTAAAATATCCGGGGTTTCTTATATTTTATGTTTTTATTTTGTTGTTGTAATATTTTATGAGTAATTAAAAAAGATTATAAGGTAATAATTGTACAATCGGCTGTTTAAATAATGTTTGTTAGCATTTTGAAAAAAAGGTCTCCATTGAATTTATATTTATTTTTTGACATGATTGTTTCTTGGTCGATTCACTAAGAGTAAGATACACTTATTAGCAGCCATTGTAATAAAATTGTACTGATTGTGGGTTTAATCTGGAACGATTCAAATGAAACATTCAATATGTCCTCCTTTGTCCTCTTTTTTTTTTTTTTTGTTGTTGTCTTATTATGTCCTCCTTTTGGTGCCCACTTATCTGGCAACCTTATCGAATCCCTTTGTGGCGAGAATTTTTTTCCCAGTTACCTGTTTCCGGATAGATCCAGCATAAAATGAGTACCACAAAATTTCATCGGAAGTAAAGGCGTTAGGCGTGATATGAACGTATGACACTGGGTGCTCGTCTATCTAACACAAAATGTGGGGTTAGCACCATGTACATAATAAATATCATTCATGTTGTTGTCAATATCACACTGGTGGCATCCACAGTTGCTGATAATGATATCAGTGATATCAGTTTTGGACTAGGAGCCCATGTCCTTTAGAAACAATCCGTGCTTCGATGGAGATTCGAATATGTAACCAGTAAAGTTAGTTGCATATCCTGTACAGGACATTGCAGTCAACCCCTGCATTTTTTGGCTGCTCTTGATTCCTGGGCAAGTTTACGTTCAGTAGTTTGCCATTGATTTATGAAAGACCGGCACCGATACCATTTCATAAAACCAGCGTAAGGCGGTCTGCTGTCAATTCGCCCACAGCTGTGTATCGAACGCGGCTATGTGAGGTTACGAACTGCGTCAGTAAACCCTTCGCAACGGAGCCGGCAGGCAAATGTGCTAGCTACTGCTCTACCAAGCTGACCTACTGTATAATCTACACCCCCCCCCCCCCTGACACACACACGTCTTCCTGTCTTGTTACACTTTCTCTATTCCACTTCAACTAATTAACCACAAGATCAGCGTTACCAACCCCATTCTCACTGTCTGCTTGCAAACTTCCATATGTATGCACCAGCTCGTATCTATCACGCACATTCTCCGCGTGGTCCCGGCAATGGTAAATTATTCATACACAAATACAGCCCGGAACACTGCGTCAGGCCACATGCCGCACGCAAACAGTCAATTTCAATCACTGTTTAATTCGAATGTGAATCTGTTACCTGAAGCCATTCCATCAATGGGATACAACAACTGACTCCAACAATTGCCTGCTGCCTGGCAGGCTTGTTACATGTGTGTTCTTCAGACGGCTGGTTTGGTGTAACATTGGAGATAATGACCATATATAATATTATAATGTTCTGTCTTCTGACTGACGATGATGCTTCTTTTAATATTTATTGGGCAGCGTTCCACATACGTCTTGTCTGCATTGCTTCTCATGTTCAGTATCTTTCAGCATACTAATAATTTATGTATTCCGTCTCTTATTTTGCTATAAAATGCAATTGTTGTCTTTTCTTGTTGGTATTGATGAGTGGTCCATTATTACCTGCAACTGTCACTACAAACAAAATAGAGAAGGAGGACAACATCATAGTTATGGAAGACTTCAATTCAAGACTAGGACTTAACAGAATGGACATACAAAAACATTCTGGAGCATTTGGAGACCAACATAATGAAAGAAATGAAAATGGTAGCAGGATCATGTGGTGGAACGCCGAGGCAAAGACAGCTGTAAAAGACCAAAAGAAAAAAATATAAAAAGTGGGCGAAGAGCAAACGAGACCGTGATTACATCTTATATATAAAAAAGACTTGTGCGTATGTATCTCTGTATGTATTTATGTATCTCTGTCCGTATGGCCTTTATTTGTTCGCGAACGGCCCATCCGATTGAGATGAAATTTTCTACACGCCTTCCTTTCATTCCAGAGCTGACAACTGTGATATTTTGTTAGTGTGAAATCGCCTGCTTACTCAGTATTATTTCATTTTTCATTTTTCATCATAATTTCATATATTTCAGGGGACCTAACTCTGTAAAAGTTATTTCAAGGGGCATAACTTTTCTGTATAACTTATAGTCATATTGTGGCATCGTTTTCAAAGATTTATAAACTCTTTGTCCATAGTTATGTACCGGCATATGAGTTATAATAAATAATGATACAATCTGTAAGGCATTTTCAAAGTTTTCATAAAAATGATGCACAATGCATAACATTGTAACTCATCTTTTTTTGCTTAAGAAGTTACTGTAGTCATGCAGGTGATTAGAAAGAGTTTTCATTAAAAATAATGGATGGTGTGTAGAAGAACGTTCTTTTAAGTTACTTTTTTTGTTGTATGAATTTAATGAAGCCGGACAGGGTCAGGCAGACAGATAGACAGACAGATAGACAGTCGGGAACGGGAACTTATATGACTACTTATATGAATTAAATGAGATGCTCCACATCAGGAGCTGGGAAATGCCGGGCCGGGTCAGACAGACAGACAGACAGACAGACAGACAGACAGACAGACAGACAGACAGACAGACAGACAGACAGACAGACAGTCGGTAACGGGAACGAGAACTTATATGACTACTTATATGAATTAAATGAGATGCTCCCCACCAGGGTCTGGGCGAAGCCGGGCAGGGTCAGCTAGTATAATATAGAATAGCAAGAAGACATGCAAATATAAAAGTAACGAGAAAGAAACGAAACAAAACAAAAAGACGGAGGAATATTGAGAAACCCTAAATATAAACTACAAGGAGGCAGCTAGCAACTTTTACAAAAAGATCAGCACAATGAGAACTAGAGCAGAACTTTTCGATCCGACTGAAATAATTAATAGCGAAAAAGGAGAACTAGTAAGTGAACAAAAACAAATCCTAAAAAGATGGAAGAACTACGTCGAACAATTTCTCAACATTCCATCAGATGCCACATGAATTCAGGAAACCAACGCAGATGCCACAAAAGAACTAGAACCAGACATACTTACAGAAGATAATTGAAGAAGCCGTCAGATTAGCCCCAATAAATAAAACATTGGGACCAGACGAAATACCCAATGAACTAATTAAAGCCGCAAGAGAAATAGGAACAGCATGGCTACATAGATATTTAATCATGTTTGGGTAGAACATCTTATCATGCAAAGAGTTAGGAAGAAAATACAACCAGAAATAGGAGAAGAACAATGTGGGTTTGTACAAGGCAAGGGCACAGTAAATGCTGTATATATACTGAGAACAGTAATTGAACGTTCTATAGAAGTTAACAAAGATCTATATCTTTGTTTTATTCACTACACAAAGGTTTTCGATAAAGTGAGACATGTCGACATAATAAGGATGCTTGAAGATCTACAAACTGATGGAAAAGACCTTAGACTTGTAAAAAACATATATTGGAAACAACAAGCTGCCATCAGAATTGATAACGATGTAGGTCAATATCAGCCTATTAAAAGAGGTGTGAGACAGGGATGTGTAATGTCTCCAGATCTTTTTTTCCCTGTACAGTCACAATAGTTTCAGACATATAGAAGATATGGAAGGAATCAACATTGGGGAACGATACATCAATAACATTAGATATGCAGATGATACCGTCTTAAATGCACAGACAATGAACAGGACCTGCAAAATTTAGTAGAGGCGGTTGTTGCACACAGTGAACAACTGCGGTTGTTGCAAACAGTGAACAACTGCGGTTATAACTGAATATTAAGAAGACAATGATTATGGTCGTCACTGGGAAGAAGGAAATACCACAATGTGATATACGAGTAAATGGGCATATTCTTAAGCAAGTAAATCGATACAGTTATCTTGGCACAGTCATAACAGCTGAAGGGAGATGCCTTGAAGAGATTAAAACAAGAATTGCCATTGCGAAGGTAGCCTTTTGCAAGATGAAAAACATACTGACCAATAAAAAGATATCAATTGAAAAGAGAAAAAGGGTGTTGAAGTGCTACATAGAACCTATACTTCTGTATGGATGTGAAGCGTGGATAATAAGCAGTCAAGCTGAAATACAGCTTATGGCTGTGGAAATGTAGTTTCTGAAGAAAATGCAAAGAATACCATGGACTGAAAGAAAAACCAATGAACAAGTCCTTCAAGAAACAAATGAAGATCTTAAACTGATTAGAGTCATTGGACGTAGACAGTCATAATTTTTTGGGCATGTTATGAGAAGAAATTACCTGGAGAACTTGGTGACGACTGGCAAGATCGAAGGGAAGAGACCAAGGGGAAGACCGAGAAGTAAATACCTGGATGGCTTGGCCACGTGGCATGGTCGAGAACATGGAGCTGATCCACACTCTGATGATCGAGTGAGATGGCAGAACATAGACCGCCCACGCTTATCGGCATGGCATATGATGAATGGATGGGTAGAACAACAGACAAAACGAGACTGGGAAAACGCCATAATTATTCCAATTTAGAAAAACAAAGTCAGTAGAAGAAATTGCTCACAATACAGAAGAATTTCCCTTTCGAGTCATACTGAAAAAAAAATAAAAATATTTTGCAAAATTCTTGAGAAAGGATTACGAACTACAAAAGAACTCCAGCAAAGGGAAACACAACTTCGGTTTAGGAAAAACAAAAGATGCACAGATGCCATCTTTGCTCTTAGACAACTTTTTAAAGAAAAATCAATCGAATTTAATGAATCACTCTACTTAGCCGTTATCGATCAAGAAATGGTATTTGATAGAGTAGATAGAAGAAACAAGCTGTGGGAAATCCTTAAACGATATGTAGTGAGTACACATTAAACAATCTTATGTAGAAGCTTATACAACAATAGTGAATGCATAGTGAGAACAGATGGAGGACACTCAGAACCCTTCCCGATAAGATCTGGAGTACGACGAGGTTGTGTCCTGCGCCCCCCCCCCCCCCCCCCCTCGCGCTCATAACCTATATAGACAGCACATGTAAAGAAACCAGCTGCCAATTAAAAGTGATGACACCGCAAGAACATCGCATGATGAACAGAACACAGAAGAAGAACCAGCGGCCAATTACCACGGATAGTCTAAATCGAAGAGTGTAATGAACATAATATGAAAATTAGCATCAGTAAAACAGAGATAATTAATATTACCAACGATGATTGATTGATTGATTGATTTAGGAACCATAAGCGCTCCGTCCCCATCCTCAGAAGCCAGCGAAGAGTTCCAACCCCAATAGTACCAACGATGAAAAAACAACAAAGATTCATATAAAAGAATACCCATTGAAACATGTAAAGAGCTTTATGTAGTTTTTTTTTTTTTTTTTTTTTTTTAAATTCGCATATCCTTTACAGGACATCGCTGTCAACAGCAGCATCTTTCAGCTGTCTGTTGATTTCTTGGCAAGATTACGCTCAGTAGTTTGCCATGGCTCAGATATCCCGCAAGTCACCAGCCGGGGGTTGAACCGCTCCCAGTTCTCGCTCGCTACGAGACTCTGCGTGATAAACGGGATTACGGAGAAAGTTTTGTAACCCCTCGGCCAGAAAGACCGGCTTTCATGTAGTTAGGAAGAATATATTCTCAAATGGCAAATCAGAAGACGAGATCGAAAATAGATGCAATAAAGCAAAAACGACTCATTGGACAAATGGCACCAGTACTAAAGAACAAACGTTTATCAATAGTTACTCAGAAAGCACTCTACAACACGATCTTTCTACCAACTCCATGTTACCAATACCAAACCTGGACAATGACAGAAAAAGAGAAAAGAAAAATCGCAACAACAGAAATAAAATTCCTGAGAAGAATACTCAATGTGTTAAAAAGAGAGAAAACCAGAGATTAAGAAATCAGGACAAAAGTGGAGGTTATAGCAGCACTAGATTTTATCAGAAGGCTGCAAATTAAATAGTTTGGCCATGTAACTAGATTACCAACTAACAGTATACCACAACAAGCAATGATGTACATACCAAATGGAAGCAGAAGAGGAGGTCGGCCACGTAACTGATTGACAGAGGGAATAGCAGAGCCCATGGGAATCTCGATTCATGAAGCCCAAAAACGGATACTCTCCCGCTGTTTATACTTCATCTCGGCACCGCAAGGTACAAGAGGAACTCCATACTTCGTACACTCTCTTGCCTAATTCACTAGCAGTGTCCTATAGTCACATCCTTGCCGAAGAACGAACGACACGAAATCTGCCAGTCAACGGACTATACATAATGAGTATAGATTCACTTTAACACTGACAACACGGATGCCGATGTCACACTTCACTCATCTAGAGCTGCCAGTTGCCGGTGATAGTTCCCGCCAAGTTCGTGTCTATCCATAGACAATTTGATGAAGCCAAAGACATATCCAATATCACGATTACTGTGATATGTTTCTCAAAGTAATAAGCATCAGTTATCTAATTATTGCACTCATAAGTCATCCTAGCACAACCCTGCCTTGAACCATCATGACAAGGAATGAAAGCAACATTCTCATTGTTCTCTACCATGTAATTTCAAATATGGTAGAATGTCTGTGTTTCTCGTCTTCTTGGTCCACGGGACTCCAAGAATTGTTCTCTACCATGTAAGTTCAACCGCCCAGAATGTCTTCATTCGTCTTCCTCTTTATCCTCGTCTTCCTTCTTCTCTTCTTCCTCTGATTCAACTTCAGCCTCCACCTCTTCCTCTGCCTACTTCCCTCCTCCTGCCCTCTTCTTCTCAGTGTTATCCGCCTCCTCATTCCCATCTTCTTCCTCTTCCTGCTTCTCTTCCTCCTCCTTTTCATCTTAATCTATCTCTTCCTATCTCCTCTCCTACTCCTTTTTATTCTCCTCCTCTTATTCCTCCTCATCTCCTTCTTTTTCCTTCTCTTCTTCTGTCTCCTTCTCTTGCCCCTGCGCCTCCTCATCCTATTCACCCTTATTTTCTTCTTCTTCTCCACTCACTTCCTCATGTTGCTATGGGAAATATGCATATCCTGAAAATGTTCACTGCAGTTTGTTTGCTGATGTTACTCTGAACTTACATTTTTATTGTTAATTATCGAGCCAATGTATTCAGTGGTTACGTTATTTTCAGTGTCTTCATGTATGATTGTATTTTTGTTGACACATTGTAGAGTCTATGCGCATTATTATTATTATTTATTTGTTAAAGTTCAGAAGCAGATGTTGATCATAACTGTGTATTTTGACAAACATAATCCAGTGTTGTAAACTCTTTATACTATTTTGTTTTGTTTTTTAACAACTTAAAACAATGAATCTCAGCGAGCAATGACAATAATTACACTGACAACACATTGATACAAGATGTGAGTAATATGTCACTACCTACCAGACCATAGCGCCCAGTTCTGTGCCCGTAGCTTAAAACTTATGAATGAAGCCATTATTACACATTAATCCTCATGTGTGCTGTCATTTGCATTCGATTGTGTGTGTGTATGGCTTATATCAATGTCAATATGATATGTCACACAATGTCGTGCACGGCTGTCTAACGGTTGACATTACATCCTACACGAATCAAATGTCTGCTTGTGTTCATGACATCCACAGGTTTTCCCGTCATCTCCGAAATCTAGCTCTAGTACACGAGCATACAGGCTCTGAGATCATACAGCATAACCACCAATACAAGGCTGGCGGGTGCTGCAAACAACATAACACCACAAACATACAGGGTCTGGGGTCATATAGTACAACCATCAATACAAGGCTGGCGGGTGCTGCAAACAACATAACACCACAAACATACAGAGTCTGGGGTCATATAATACAACCATCAATACAAGGCTGGCGGGTGCTGCAAACAACATAACACCACAAACATACAGGGTCTGGGGTCATATAGTACAACCATCAATACAAGGCTGGCGGGTGCTGCAAACAACATAACACCACAAACATACAGGGTCTGGGGTCACATACCACAACCATCAATACATGGTTGGGGTTAGCTGCACCAACATAACACCATCAACATAAGGGTCTGAAGATGAACTGGAGAACTTGGTGACAACTGGCAAGATCGAACGGAACAGGCATGGTCGAGACAGAAACACGGAGCTGATCCACGATTCTGGTGATCAGTGAGATGGCAGAACATGAACGCCCACGCTTATCGGCATGACACATGATGGATGGATAAGGGTCTGAGGTCATATAGCACAACCATCAATACAAGGTTGGGGAGGGGTCTTCTGCAACAACTTAACACTATATACATGAAAGCCATCACACAGGAGATCACTTTATCGATGCTGCATTGTTTTTACTTTGTATTAGTTGAACTGTCTATCTAGTTGTCTCAGGCTATCTATCTAGTTGTGTCACGTTAACTACCTATCTACATGGGCGAGTCAATAAGTAAGTCACACAGTTCTGTGGAATGGCAGATAAATGTAGTTGGTGTTTTCAACAGGTGTCATTAGGTGACAGTAACATCTATCTTTATATTCTCGTTCGTCAGGTGGCGCTAGGTCATGCGCATGCGCAGCGCATAAACTAAATGGCGACTGTACTTACGGCGTGTACAACCAAAGAGCAACATGCTGTTGTGCGTTATTTGTGGGCAAAAGAATTGCCTGCAAAGGACATTCATAAGGAAATGCTTCCTGTTTATGCTGACAAATGTTTGTCCTGTAAAGCGGTGCATAGCTGGGTAGAAAAATTTTCTCAAGGAATGACGCCGAAGTTGAATGTGAAATGAAAACGTGGTATAGAAAACAGAGCACGCAGTTCTATGCAGCCGGTTTGGGAGGACTAATAAAACGATGGGATAAGTGCATCAGTAATGGTGGAAATTATGTTGAGAAATAAAGAGACAAAGTATGTATAAAAATAAACTGGTTTCAAGTTGTTATCATATTTAGTTATTTTTCTATAGCCATTTGTGACTCACTTATTGACTTCCTCTCGTGGTTGTGTTGGGTAAAATGTCTATCTAGTTGTCGCAGGCTGTCTATCTAGCTGTGTCGGGTGAACTGTCAATCTAGTTGTGTCAGGTTAAATGTCTATCTAGCTGTGTCAAGTTAACTATCTATCTAGTTGTGATGGGTTAACTGTCTATCTAGCCGTGCCAGGTTAACTGTCTAGCTAGTTGTGTCGGATTAATTGTCAATGAACAGGCTGATAGGCTAGCAGGGAATGCACCTCTTGGTGGTAGATTGCCTATGGACAAGGGGGAGGTGGTCGTGCGCTTGTGGGACCAGTTGGAGAAGGCGGAGGAGAAGACTGAGATCCCATATGTGGAAACAAATGAGATAGCGGGGGATCGGCAGGGGTTCTGGAAGAATCTCAAAACTGAGAGTGAAGACCAGAAGAACTTTTAATCAGATAGCGGTGGGAACGATTAGTAGCATGACTGTTCGCTGGCTGTTGAACGAGGGGGCGGAGCACGTATAGGAATGTCCTAAGTGCAGTGATGTCGGTTCTTAACTCAACTCAACTCAACTCAACTGTCAATCTAGTTGTGTCGGGTTAACTGTCTATCTAGTTGTCTCAAGCTAACTGTCTACCTAGTTGAGTCAAGTTAACTGCCTATCTAATTGTATCAGGCTAACTGTCCTATCTAGTTGTGTTGGGTGAACTGTCTATCTAGTTGTGTCGGGTTAACTGTCTATCTAGTTGTGTCGGGTTAACTATCTAGTTGTCTCAGGTTTACTGTCTATCTAGTTTTGTCGGGTTTACTGTCTATCTAGTTTTGTCGGGTTTACTGTCTATCTAGTTTTGTCGGGTTTACTGTCTATCTAGTTTTGTCGGGTTTACTGTCTATCTAGTTTTGTCGGGTTAACTGTCTATCTAGTTGTGTTAGGTTAACTGTCTATCTAGTTGTGTTGGGTTAACAGTTTATCTATTTCTATTGAGTGTAATTGTCTATCTATTTGTGTAAGATTAACTTCTTTCAGTCTGTGTTTGGTTCATTGTCTATCTTTTTGTATTGGGTTAACTAATTGTTTTGATGCGCCACCCAACTCGCATTAGATGACTAACTACATATGCACGTTTTCTTGCGATACCAAGCTCAACTAAGTGTATAATATCTTTCTCCTATTGGTCAAAATCACACAGAATCATGCTCATTATGGGATCCAACGCTATTAATTCTCTCTATAAGAGGAATTAACTCCAAGTTTACCTAATTTCGGTCACTATTGCCGGTGAATTGAACTGTTCCCTATCACAGAGCCTAGGATGGTAAATAAATACGAAAAAAAGACAGAGAAGCGACAATGAAAGAGAAATTCAGTGGTACACTAAACACAGGCCGATTATGTAAACGATGGACGGAGGGAATAGCAGAATTCATGGGAATATCGATACATGAAGCCCATAACTGGACACTTTCCCGCTGTTTATACTTTACCTCGACACCGCAAGGTACAAGAGGAACAAGATGCCATGAGATGAGACTAAACACAGGTACTATATCGTTCTAGAAGCTGATTGAAAGCTAGTAAGTATACAGAATAATTAAACGTACGAAACTCGCACATAAAGAATAGGTCAAGGCCAAGTGTTGTGTGAGTAAACGAAAGCAGGAATGTTGTAAAGGCATCGCCTACGCCTGTAATCGTAGAACACCATCTTAGCCTATGTTAATGGTACTGCAAATGAGATTTTGTTATATCTCATTGTATACTGGGTTTAACCAGACGAAGCTAGTATAACACCGGGAATACTTATTACACAAATCAGACATGCAGCAAATGTATATTATATTACATTGTTCGCGAACAAAACTATTCCGATCACACAGACTATGTAGGTCAAATAATTCTGGAAATGATAGGAATAGCAACAGGAAAGAGGTTTAGGTGACAGTAAACTTAAGGCTATGAAAACAAGAACAGTCAAGCAACGACATTTTGTTCAAGTAACTGTGTTATTGAACATATTCTGATCGCGCAACAGAAAAGCAGCGTTGGGCGTTGATGTTTTACTGGGGTCAGAGAGAAAAAGCGAACCATGAAACTGGAACAAAGACTGCTTCTGAAAGTGCGTACACATGTTTCATGTCTAACCTGTGTGGCGGGAAGTTGGCATATTGCGCTCTGTAGAAGCTTAGTGTGTTAAGGCACTCCTCAATAGCGTTGTAATGCTGTCAGTTACCCTGAACTAAAGTTATTTAACGGTACAATCTTAAACAGAATGTAGACTGCACCAAGTACTGCCTAGTTTGTTATAAATAGATTTTCTGGACCTGTCGGTAAATTGCATGGACTGAAAGCACAGTTAGTTATAGTCTGTCCAGAAATGAATACCTTCATTCACGATCAATTATTTTGAAAACTGTCTGTTGCATCGTTATGAAATTTTTTTCTGCAGTCTTATATTTACCCTCACCCAAGGAATATGTCTTTGATAGGTCCAAAAGCAATTTAAATCATGGAAAGCGGCGACATTTCTTTGATGTTTTGGTTAAGAAAAAAACTAGTGATTTCTCGCTAACAAACTTGTTTTACAGTAATGCCCCGTTCCACTACGCGAGGCTCTTGTCATAAGGCCAGTCCCATGTCCCACGATGTCCCACGAGAAACGTAACTATTCAACGCTAATGTTTCCGCGTGAAGACGTAATACATTTAATAATGTGCACTTCATCTCTGACCCGTAAATTATATACCGCATATAAACAAACTTTGAAATCTGCTGTACAATCTCCAGAACAAAGTATTTTTTTGTTGGGTGGACATAATGATAAGGTTATATGCTAAATCTCATAATTTTCCCTCAGTTGGTTACTGAGATATGGAATTTTATATTGGGCAAGACAAAAGTAAACAGACTATAACTATCTGTACTCAGTTAAGAGTATGTATTTTATCATTATTAATTGCCTTGTCGATTGACGTGAACGACTACGCTTTTCTACATCTTGCGAACCCCAACAGCAAGTATCAGTTCGCATGCTGACACCTCTCTGTGGGAAAAAAAGGCTGTCATAAACAATATCACGATAATTGCATCTATCTCTATTTCCATAGTCCAGTTGTTTTTCATCGCGATTTCCTTCAACGTACTTGTGTCTGGGTCGGTTTGCCTTTTCTTTTATCAAATAATCTAATGTATCCTCACAATCGCAAGCAAATATTTGTGGACCTCCTCCATTGTCTTGAATAGTTGCACCCGGTACTTACGCAAAATGAACACCTATGAGATGAGATGCTTGAGGAGAGCTGTCAACTTAACTATCCGAGCCGATTAAGACATGATGTCATGGGACAGACAGTGGGATCATCACCTTGTGCCATACACATTGAAAGACATAATATAAAATGGTGTGGCCATCTCGTTAGTATGCAACACCATTGTGGTATACAAAAACGTCTCTACTAACATCCGTCTATAGACGCCCTTTAAAAATACCAATCCCTAACAATTACTGTTTAAGTATCTTACTTAATGTATGAGAAATATAAAGTAGCACAGCCAAATTTAATTGACATTAATTAAAATTTGGCCTTATTTTGGTTCACGCACCTGGCCAAGACCGGCTAGTTTTAAAACAAAGGCACTAAAGCGGCCATTTCTGTTCAAGAGAGGACAAAAGAAAGACGTCGGCCTTTCCCTTAGGGGATAGGGCAATTTTGCCCTAAAAACCATCATTCTCTGCAGCCATTGCGAGTGGTGGATTTGGTGGGACTGCATTTCATCACTATCAACTGGAAACTGGGTAAACAGCCAGGAGAGAGTGAAAATGGCAACCTGTCCTAAACCTAGACTGGACCAATGCCCCAAATGTTGACTGCTGCACTCATTAGCTGCCATAGGCAGCAAAAGACAAATTCGAAGACAACTGACTGCGTGATTGATAAAGTCCTATTCTAGTAGGAAATTCCAGGATGGACTTCGCGATCTAAAATCTACAAAGATGAAGATCAACAGAGTAACTGACAACGATGTATCGTCTGCTTTACTTCCGAGAAGTACCACCTATAGCCTCATCATTCAACAAAATCAGTGAAACTATGGAACAATCCTACTACAAGTTTAATAAAACTAACAACAGTGAGTAACCTTCAACTGTTGGTTGGATTACCAAGTTAATATCCAACAATGGATAAGTCTTCGAAAGAACGTCTCACAGCAGCAAGAGTCAAACATAAGGTTCCAGACACTAAACACCAAGTTCTAGAATACTAACACCAACTCAAACAAATGGGAAGAGACACTGAAACCACATAAGCCAGTACAACCAAGGTACCAACTTAATATTTACTGAATAACCCTGAAATAAGCCAGGTCATCTCCAGATCTCAGACCTGAACACCATCAAAAAGACAATATGAAAGCAGTTAAATGTCTCTACATCTGCAACAAGAGGAATAATCTAATTGTTTGCAACCCTGTTTATGTGCTGGACTTACTCATCTTTGGATACATATAGGTATAGATCAATTCTGGACCTAGTCACAGATACTACCATGAGATGCCTCTCAACCATATAAGTTCCTACACTGGAATAGATAACAACGACTAACTCCTTGCTGGTCCAATGTCAACCTAAATGCCATGGGTTATAGACTCGCGACTTGGTGGGTGTAACATCTTTGCGAACATTGGGATTCTGATATTGGAAGCAGAGCAGCTGAATGGCCGTCTACTTGGCATCATGTATGGTGAGATGGGAAAGTACCTTCTGCAGAGCTTAAGTGGAAATTCCGGAAAGTAAGACCAACCTGAGGCCTCAAATTTCACAAAGGCACCGAGCCCCTGGCAACAGAGTATTCAAAGATTCTAGCTCCGCGAAGGAGATATGTGGTGTGTGATATTTCAATTCCCGGAGTATGGATTATAAAATACTCACCAGCCAATTACCAGTGGATAAATATTAGGAACACAACTGAGTGCATTAATTCGGTACCCAGATAATGGGAAAAGGATCTAATCTACATTGGAGATGAACCCTTAACCGCACACCAGGAGATAAAGGACTCTATTAATTAGTTTAATTGAGTTTCAACTGCTTTCTATATGTGTTTTTTCTATGCCATGTTACAGGTCAGTAGCTTTTTTTCAATGAAGGTTATGGTATAGTATTTTGACACCAACTCATTATTTTTAAATATGATAATTGTAAAGGGTGTCAGAAACAACTGTTTTATAGGTTGGGTTATATGTACTTAGATCATTGTTTGCCTTAATTATGTAAGGTGGGTCAAGGCAAGTAGACCCAATTTGTGGTTGTGTTTTTAGTAATAACATTGTATTTTTCTTGGGGCAAATGGGGTAAATGTGTTTTGATAATGCCTGTACCTGAAATTCAATGAGACTATTACACTTTCATGTATGTAACTACAGATCTTGATTTAATACCTGAACTGTTTGTCCAAAATTGTTGTGTACATCAAGTAAATGTGGTGTTTACCAGTGGTTGTTTATATGTTGTGAACAATCAATGTCTTCTATCACTAGATAAACTTTAGAATAGAATAGAGAATTACTCATAAATACAGCTATGAACAGGAGTGAAGTATTTTCCTTCTTGTGTTTATGGTAGAATTCCAGGATCACCTCAAGTGTCTATAATAATAGAGAATCAAATTAAATCCCCTAGACAACTTAACATAATATCCTCATAAATTAAAATCCACATCTCACAACCATCAACTACCAGCACTGGCTCTACATCAAAGAATATCTGCTACGAGAGCAAGAGGGCGCTCGAGGAGAATATAGAATTATAGATTGACGATATCAAAGAAATTGTACAATCACATGGCATCCAATGCCACCCATCCGGCCCAACTATTCCTCCCCTTATGATGAGAACTTCTTAATGGAAATTGCTCGCACGTATAAAAGTGCCGGTTTACCTTGCGTTCGTAATTAGTTTCAAACGATTACAACCCACAACAGAAACATTCAACTGTGGGGAAAGTCAGCACATGATGTGAATAAGGGGATATTGTATGTTATTATATGCTGTTCAGCGCAACCCGAATGTTCAGAGGTGAAACATGATGTTACTTGTATCAGAGCGTGTTATTTGCTGGCAATCTTTGGTACTGGTGTTGACATTGATAATAAGTCTATGTGAAAGTGTTCAGTTGAAGCTGCCTTTCGGTGAAGTGTTAATGTCCATCTTCTGTCACTGTTATTTATTTCTGATCCCTGCCTTTACTGAGGCCTACATGTTTATAACTCTGTGTGTGTGTGTGTGTGTATATATATATATATATATATATATATATATATATATATATATATATATATATATATATATATCTTCATATATATAAAAGGCAATCTCCGTCTGTATGTCTGTATCTCTGTATGTCCTTTATGCGTTCGCGAACGGCCCATCCGATTGAGATGAAATTTTCTACACGTCTTCCTCTTATTCCCGCGCAGCCAACTGTGATATTTTTTGTTAGTGTGAAATCGGCTGCTTACTTAATATTATTTAATTTTTCATTTTACATTATAATTTATATACAGCAAGGGGTCTTAACTCTGTAAAAGTTATTTCAAGGGGCATAACTTTTAATAACTTTTCTGTATACCTTATAGTCATAATGTTGCATCGTTTTCAAAGATTTATAAACTCTTTGTCTATAGTTATGTACCGGCATATGAGTTATAATAAATAATGATACAATCTTTAAGGCATTTTCAAAGTTTTCATAAAAATAATGCACAATGCATAACATTGTAACTCATCTTTTTATGCTTAAGAAGTTATCTACAGTCATGCAGGTGATTAGAAACAGTTTTCATTAAAAATAATGGATGGTGTGTGGAAGGACATTCTTTTAAGTTACTTTTTGTTGTTGTATGAATTTAATGAGACGCTAGCCGCCAGGAGCTGGGCGAAGCCACGCCGGGTCAGATAGATAGACAGACCCACCTTTTCGATGCAGTTATCTACAGGCATATGCATTAAAATCCTCCTCCTCCTCTCCGCTCCTCCTCCTCCTACCCTCTTCCCCTTCCCCTCCCCCCTCTCCCCCTCCCTCTTTTTCCTCCTCCTCCCTCCTCCTGCATATTCCTCTTCCTCCCTCCTCCTCCCTCTTCCTCCTACCTCCTCGCTCTCCTCCCTCCTCCTAATAATTCCTCTTCCTTCCTCCTCCCTTCTCCTCCTCTCTCCTCCCACTCCCTCCTCCTTCTCCTACGTCCTCCCCCTCATCCCTCCTCCTCCCCCTTCTCCTCCCTCCTCCTCTTACCTCCTCCCCCTCCTCCTCCTCATCCCTCCTCCTCCTCCCTCCTCATCCTCTATCCTCATCCTCTATCCTCCTCCCTCCTCCTCCCTCCTCCTCCTCCTCCTCCCTCTCCTCCCCCTCCTTCTCCTCCTTCTCCCTCTTCCTCCTCCCTCCTCCTCCTAACTCCTTCTCCTCCATCTCCTTCCTCCTCCTCCTCCCTCCTCCTCCCCCTCCTCCTCCTGCGTTCTTCTCCTCCCTCCTTCTCCCTCCTCCCTCTTCCTCCCTACTCCCCCTCCCCCTCCTCCTCATCCTCCTCCCTCCTCCTCCCCCTCCCTCCTCCTCTCTCCTCCTCCTAATCCCTCCTCCTCCCTCCTATTCCTCCCTACTCCTCCTCCTCCTTCCTCCTCTCTCCTCTTCCCTCCTCCTCCTCTCTCCGCCTATCTCTTCCTCCCTCCTCCTCCTCCCTCCTCCACCTACCTCTTCCTCCTCCCAGCTCTTACTCCTCCTTTTTCTGCTTCTTCTGCTGCTGCTGCCGCCGCTCCATTTTTTTTTTTTTTTTTTTTTTTAGCATATCCTTTACAGGACTTAGCTGTCAACACCAGCATATTTTAGCTGTATGTTGATCTCTTGGCAAGATTACGCTCAGTAGTTTTGCCATTGCTGTCTGAGCGGCCGGCTCAGTATCCCGCAAGTCACGAGCGGAGGTCGAACCGCCTCAGCTCTCGCTCCGCTACGAGACTCTGCGTGATAAACGGGATTACAGAGAGAAAGTGTTGTAACCCCACAGCCAGAGAGACCGGCCCGCTCCATCTACCCAAGTTAATTGTTGGGGAAGATGTAAAGATCTTTCAAGTGCTCTTTCTAATGCTTTTTGTAAGTTGGTCTTCTTTTATCTAAGGTTGTTCTAACTGCAACCAATAAATGATTAGACAGATAGACAGACAGACAGACAGAGAGGGAGGGACAGACAGACAGACAGACAGACAGACAGACAGACAGACAGACAGAGTGTCGGGAACTGGAACTTATATGACTACTTACATGAATTAAATGAGATGCTCCCCATCAGGGGCTGGACGAAGCCGGGCCGGATCAGACAGACAGACAGATAGACAGACAGACAGATAGTTGGGAACGGGAACGGGAACGGGAGCTTATATGACTACTTATATGAATTAAATGAGATGCTCCACACCAGGAGCTGGGCGATGCCGGGCCGGGTCAGACAGACAGACAGACAGACAGACAGACAGACAGACAGACAGACAGACAGACAGACAGACAGACAGACAGACAGATAGTCGGTAACGGGAACGAGAACTTATATGAATACTTATATGAATTAAATGAGATGCTCCCCACCAGGGACTAGGCGAAGCCGGGCCGTGTCAGCTAGTATATATATATATATATATATATATATATATATATATATATATATATATATATATATATATATATATATATATATATCTTCTTCTTCTTCAGCGTTCAGAGCCATTGAGGTTCTTCGCTGCAAATACAATCCGTCTCCATTCATCTCTCTGGTTGACCTACTCTTGACAGTCGTTGATTCCAAGTGCTTGTAGGTCTATATATATATATATATATATATATATATATATATATATATATATATATATATATATATATATATATATATATATATATATATATATATCTCTCCGCCGTCTTCTTGGTCTACCTCGGGGTCTACGGTCATTTATTTACTGAGTGTAAGCGAGTTTTGTTTCCCTATTATCTTCCATTCTTCCTGTATGCCCCAGCCATTGTAGTCTATTAGCCTTCATGATACCAGTGATTAGCGGGGACTTAAACAGATCATAAATGTCTTTGTTACTTTTCCACTCTCCGCTTTGTGTATCCATAATGGGTCCAAGTGCTTGTAGTAAGAGAACTACTTTTTGCAGATGATGCAGCACTGACTACTCATACAGCAGAAGATCTCCAAAGGCTCATAGATCGTTTTGCAGCCGCCTGCAAAGACTTTGGGCTCACCATTAGCCTAAATAAAACACAGGTGATGGAACAAGATGCTGGTGCGCCTCCGTCAATCAAAATTTCTAATTACGAATTGTCGTCCACGAGTTTGTGTATTTGGGGTCGACAATATCATATAATCTTTCATTAGAGACAGAAACCGACAGACGCATTGGAAAGGCAGCCACAACATTTTCCAGGCTAGCTAAAAGACTTTGGGAGAATAATAGACTAACAGAGCATATAAAAGCTCAAGTATATAAAGCTTGCGTTGTTAGTACACTACTCTATGTGTCTGAATCCTGGACCCTGTACTCAAGACAGGAAAGAAAGTTGAACTCCTTCCATATGAGATGTCTGAGACGTATCCTGGGTATAACATGGAAAGACCACATAACAAACAAACATGTGCTTGAAAGAGCAGATATTACCACAGTGCGCACCCTCCTCAAGCAGAGACGCCTCCGGTGGCTGGGCCACGTATCTCGAATGGAGGATGAACGTATTCCCAAAGATCTCCTATACGGAGAACTAGCCACAGGAACGAGGCCAACCGGAAGACCCCAAATGCGATATAGGGATGTGTGTAAACAAGATATGAAAACCCTTGGAATAGATCCAGACACGTGGGAAAGAGTTGCAACAGACAGATGCTCCTAGAGAAGAGATGTACTAAACGGACTGGTGCTTTTTGAGCGCAATCTGATCAAACAAACTGAGGATAGGTGGCACAGGCTTAAAACGCAGTCACTTACTGCGGGACTTGCCTCGTCTTACAGATGTGGTAACTGTGACAGGGATTGTCACTCTCGAATTGGACTATACAGTCACCAGCGGTGCTGCCAGGTACCTCCCAATCGGCACAACTCTATAGTCCTTCAGGACTGAAAGAGGCCTACTACTACTAATGGGTCCAAAGATGCGTCTTAAAACTTTGATATATATATATATATGCATATCAAAGTTTTATTTATATATATATATATATATATATATATATATATATATATATATATATATATATATATATATATAAAACTTTGATATGCATATATATATATATATATATATATATATATATATATATATATATATATATATATATATATATGCAGATAACATCACAACAGAAATGATTAAAGCTTTAGAAGAATATGGAATAGATCAAGTCACCAGACTGCTGAACACATTATATGATACCAGAGATATACCTTCTGAATTATGTAACTCTGTATTTATTGCAATCTCAAAGAAATCAGGAGCCTTGGAATGTGATCAACATAGAACAATTAGTATAATGAGTCACATCACAAAGATTTGCTACGAATTATCATGCAAAGAGTGAGGAAGAAAATACAACCTGAAATATGGGAAGAACAATGTGGGTTTGTAGAAGGAAAAGGTATAGTAAATGCTGTGTATACGCTGCGAGCAGTTAACGTGCTATAAAAGTAAACAAGGATATACATCTTTGCTTTATTGACTACACAAAGACTTTTGATAGAGTTAGACATGTGGTGGAGATGCTTGCAGATCTACAAATTGATGGGAAAGACATTAGACTTATAAAAAACATATATTGGAAACAACAAGCTGCCATAAGGATTGACAATGAAGTGGGACAATATCAGGCTATTAAGAGAGGTGTTAGTGAGGGATGTGTATTATCTCCAGATCTTTTTTCCCTATACAGTGAAAATATTTTCAGAAATGTAGAAGATATAAATGGAATCAGCATTGGAGGAAGAAACATCAATAACATTAGATATGCAGATGATACAGTATTGATTTCAGACAATGAGCAGGATCTGCAACAATTAGTAGATGCAGTTGTTGTACACAGTGAGCAACTGGGGTTAGAATTAAATTGTAAAAAGACACAGGTTATGGTCGCCACAACGAAATACCACAATGTAATATACAAGTAAATGGGAATATTCTTCAACAAGTGAATAGGTACAATTATCTCGGAACAGTCATAACATCTGATGGGAGATGCCTTGAACAGATTAGAACAAGAATCGCCATGGCGAAAGTAGCCTTTAGCAAGATGAAAAACATTCTGACCAATAAAAAGATGTCAGTTGAAACGAGAAAAAGAGTGTTGAGGAGATACATAGAGCCTGTTCTTTTGTATGGATGTTCTTTTGTATGGATAGTGTTGAGTAAAATAAGACGTGACAAGCGCAGAAAGCTTCAGGGCAGGAAAAAAAAGCTGAGAGCAGCCACCTTGGTGGAATTTCGAGGTGAAGAAGGCTTGGGTGGATAAGCGTAGTGCTGTAAGGAGATGGCAAAATGCCAAGAAGAACAGAGTTGGTCATCCTAGTCCCCGCATGCACTTAGAAAGATAGATGCACACAAAAGTAAGCTATTAAAAAAAAACTGGTCAAGGTGGTTAAAAGCGAAAAATGGGCGGAGGTGTGTCAAAGAGTAAGCACAGACAAGTCACTGAAATTGTTCTGGCGACTACATAAAAGCATGAGTGGTGTAGTCAAGAATAAGAGCATTTCTGACTTCCAAGGTGCTGACCTCATCTGGCAGAGGACTGACGAGGACAAGGGCAAAGCCCTCTTTGAACGCTATCTAGAGCAGAGCAACCAGACAGACATGGGGTGGGGGGGGGGGGGGGGAGGCGGGGGTGGGGTGGGGTGGGGGGGCGAAATCTGGCCAAGGAGGTCACCTCAGACAGGTGCAAGGCCCAGAACACTTCGGATGAAGACACAGTGACAGTGAAAGAAATCAATGCTGTGCTTCGACGATCAAAAAACAGTGCTCCAGGGCCTGATGGCATAAGATACGACGACATCAATAGGTGTACCGACAACGAGCTAGAGAAACTAGCAGACATGTACAACAACAGTATAGGGAGTGCTAGCATCAAGGAGGAGTGGTTACACAGCTATCTGATTCCCTTGCCGAAGCCTGACAAAGACCACAAACAAATTCAGGGATATCGAATTATAACCATACAGAAAGCTGCTGGAGAAGGTAGGAAAATATAAAGCCACCTAGAGAGGCAAGGTGTTTTCCCACCTACCCTGGGTGGGTACCGTCCAAAAAGAGAAATCTGGACCAATGCAGCAGTTTTTGCCCATGATGTCTATGAAGGTTTCCACTCAGGCCTTGCTTATAATGAGCACATAGACCAGGTGATAACAAAGGCCAAGCGGGGTTTGGCTGCGATGCGGGTGATGGCGGCAGCAAACTGTGAGCAGCGCCATCTATGTGTTCTGTACGAGGGGCTGGGCATGTCTGTTTTGGAGTATGCAATGGCAATCCTGACTCTCAGCCGTAAGCAGATAGAAAGGATGGAAAGGATACAGAATGAAGCTAAGCGCATTATTCTTGGATGTACAAGCGATACAGCATGCAGGGCGATGCGCTACCTTCTTGATTTTCCAACCATTGAAGAGAGAATACAAGTTTGCAGGGCACGCGCCTACCTCAGAGTTAACGCAAACACACAACATCCACTGCATAGTGAAATTATGAAGGTGAAGGGCAGCAGGTTAAAAAGAGGACGGTCGTGGATGGGTCAAGCCGAAGACATTCTTCAACAGGTGTGTTCACTTAAGGACTTAGAACCTGGCGAGGAGTGGGTGCAAGTGCCAACAGATTTCTGCACATCCTTTTCAGTTTGCATCCAAATAGATAGAAAATGCAGACAAGAAAATTCGGCTGCTGTGGAGGCTGAAGTACAAGAGTTGATTTTCGAGAATTCGCTAGACCGTGATGCGGTCATCTACACAGACGTGAGAAGCTCATGGGCTTTTACGGCTCGGGCCGGAAGCAGAATTGTGAAGGAGGACTCTGGTGCTTTCACTGTAACCACAAGTAGCCTGACCATGGAAGTCATGGCAGTAAGTAAAGCAATAACATGGCTCGAGACACAGACATTCACTAGGGCATGTTTCCTTAGCGACTCAATGAACATGATCAAGCGGATAGAGGAGGGGTCGATCCGAAGAGAATGGTTGCTGCCTCTGGAGTGGTCACAGCTGGCAAAGATTAGTTTCATCTTCGTGCCAGGGCATGCGGGACTACAAGGAAATGAGCGGGCTGACAAGCTCGCAGGTGAGGCTACTGTGGAAGGCGGACGCGCCATGGACCAGGCTGACATTCTGAATGCTCTACGAGAAGTAAGACTTTTGCGTGTACCAAGTGATGACTGTGAATCTACAACCATGGCCAGACTGCGAGAACAGCAAATTAAAAGAGGGGTGGCCAAACAAGAACACTACACAGGAAGCCAAAGAAGATTGATAAACCAACACAGAACTGGCGTCGTTAGACGCTACACGCTGCAGGATTTGCTGAGGAGGGGATCCGAGCAGTTATAGACTGGATGGTTCGATGTGCAATGAGGATGATCTGTCGACTAACTGACTAACTAACTATGGATGTGAAACTTGGACAATGAGCAGTCAAGCTGCAAAGCCTCTGATGGCTGCAGAAATGTGGTTTCTGAGGAAAATGCAAAGAATACCATGGACAAACAGAAAAACCAATGACCAAGTACTACAGGAGACAAATGAAAATCGTAAATTGATTACAGAAATTAGACGTAGACATTCAAATTTTTTCTGGACATGTTATGAGAAGAAATGGATTAGAGAACTTGGTGACAACTAGCAAGATCGAAAAGAACAGACCAAGAGGAAGACCGAGAGGAAAATACCTGGATGGCTTGGCCACATGGCATGGACGAGACAGGAACACTGAGCTGATCCACGACTCTGGTGATCGAGTGAAATGGCGAGTCATGACCGCCCACGCTTTCCGGCATAGCACATGATATATATATATATATATATATATATATATATATATATATATATATATATATATATATAGGTTGCGTGTTTTCTTTACAGGACGTAGCAATCAACCCCAGGTTGATTTTCTAGGCAATTATACGTTCAGTAAACATTCAGAAGTCAACCTCTCCATTAGCGCACCGGCAGTTTCAGAGGGAGCGCTATTATCCATTCAGTCAGTGGGTACGTTAATTAAATTGATAGGGAGCTGCGCTGATGTCAAGAGCGCGGTAGCACGAGGGTTCGACGCCTATGCTGGTCGTCCCTCCAAGTGAGGCAAGGACTGCCCACCTGTCCCTCCGTGCATTGAAACCTACAACATTGATGGCTCTCTCACATCACAGACTCATGGCAGGAAACGTGCTTCGGGACAACGTTAATGACATGTAAATGGTAAGACTGAGTCACAGTGTCGACAAACGTTGGCTCCATCTAGCCAAGCAGAACCAGAATTATTCATGCTATATTGTAATACAGAAATGACTGGAGTACCATAGCAGTATAATTACCAAGTAGATCAAGAATTATTCATGCTATATTGTAATACAGAAATGACTGGAGTACCATAGTAGTATAATTACCAAGTAGATAAAGAATTATTAATGCTATTTTGTAATACTGAATTGACTAGAGTACCATAGCAGTATACTTAGTGTTGTAGCCCTCCACAACCTGTCACAGACAAATAGGAGATCTCTGTGCGCTCAAAGCAACATCCATGGTGATAGCCGAAATCAAAGTCTAAGAAAGAACCAAACAGGAAGAAGAACACAGTGAAAACGTAGCAGTGATGATCTAGAATCAAGAAGAAACATGCACAGAAATGATTCATGCATCAATGAAATATTGGGTTGAACTCAGGTTTCGACAACAATGACAACATCCCTCAATGATTCTACGGAAGATTAACTTATGTAAACCCGTCTCTGTTTACACACTCATGTAAGTGCGTTTTAGTCTTCTGCAGGAAATATATGAGCGACCTCTTAATATGCACACATTTTAGACGACACTACAAACACGTTTCAACGCAAGCTTCTAAGCAAGCTTACAATGATTTAGTCTGAACGTTGGCTGGTATGGCAGCACTAGCCTGTAGCATCGTATATCCCTAAAACGATCTAAAACACAACTACTCCCTGTTCACTTAGAAAAAAAAAAAGCTACACAGTTGAAGAAAGGGCCCCTCACGTGTTCTTACGTAGCGACACAACGAAATCCAGCAAAGAAGCTGAGAGCACGGAAGCACACTGCTCTAGTAACACATGCTGCTATACGAAAAGAACGCGCCATGTTAAATTTGCTGCAAATCCAGACTGGCGTGGTAGCGAATTCCAAACTTAGCTTGTTTTTGACATCTGAGTGCTGGAACTTACTGATAAACCCATCCGCGTTTCTACCTCCAAAATAACATGCGTATCTCTGCTTTTTATATCACTAGGTAGATTCTGGAAACCATCGGTTGATGATCGCCTTCTATACTGAATTTCCCTAGTTCTCAAACATACCTTCCGCACGAGGATTGTTCATGGCTGCAACAAAGCTACATCGGTCCGAAATGTGTAACGCTAATTAGTAAATGTATTTTAGATTTGGCTAGTTTTTATAAATTTGCAAAAGTTAGTTGCATATCCTTTACAGGAAGTTGCAATCAACCCGGGTATTTTATAGGCTGTTTGTGATTTTCTAGGCAATGTTATGTTCAGTGGTGTCGCATTGCTTTCTGAACGGCCGACGCTCATAACATTGTGAAATCAACGCAAAACGATTTGCTCCAAGATGGGCTGACCATCGAACCCGGGTTTTCGGGATTTTGAAACTGCATTCTCTATCCATAGACACCGACTATTATACAGTGAGATGAATGCAAATGTTAATTTATATCGTAGGATGAAGAAGGAAGGAGACCAAGAAGAAGGGGAGGAGGAGTGGAAGTAGAGAAGGAGGAAGTAGGGGAAGTGTAGATATAATAATAATAATAATAATAATAATAATAATAATAATAATAATAATACTAATAATAATAATAATAATAATAATAATAATAATAATAATAATAATAATAATACGATAATGCACCGTGGTGATGTTAAATGACGACAGTCGAAGACCCAGAAGTATGGTTCCCAAAAGTATTAATAATGGATAGGATGAACAATTAATTATCAATATCAAAATTGTAGAAAAAGTGTTTGTCACATCAAGATCTCCACCAGGAACGAATTATAACAAAAGCAGGCTTAAATGGTTATATTCTAGCTGCCACGATTTATTTAACATTTACAGTGGATGTGAGAAATCCTGTTGTTAATTTTATAAACATTCATCCCAAAGGCTACTGTCATTATTATGCCTGTCTTCAAACTTTCAGTATCATGATGGATTTATCACAACGAAGCTCATCGTAATCAAGGTGAAATGTGTAATCACTTGTACGCATCGCCTCAGCCTTCCTATACCACTATACCGGGGCCCTAAAGGGAAACGCGGAATAGTAACAACGTAATCTATCATTGAAAGTCGTAAGAGGCGACTCAAATGTGTTTTGCTTGAAGTTGGCTACCCTATCGTACGGACACTTCAGCTAAAGAATCGATCCAATCATGCATACATTTATAGATTAGGAAAACATGTTAAATCGACGCAGGCACTATGAAAGACAGCACAGGTGGTAAAAGAAATTAAATATATTTGGATTTGCATTTTGGGATTATGCGAACCATGATGTATTGGGGGAAAACAAATAGCTTTTAAACGCACATAAAACATTTAGTTAGTTAGTTAGTTAGTCGACAGATCATCCTCATTGCACATCGAACCATTCAGTCCATAAGTGCTCGGATCCCCTCCTCAGCAAATCCCGCAGCGTGTAGCTGCTAACGACACCAGTTCTGTGTTGGTTAATCAATATTCTTTGGCTTCCTGAGTAGTGTTTTTGTTTGGCAACACCTCTTTTAATTTGCAGTTCTCGCAGTCTGACCATGGTTGTAGAATCACAGTCATCGCTTGGTTTTCGCAACAGTCTTACTTCTCGTAGAGCATTCAGAATGTCAGCCTGGTCTATAGCGCGTCCGCCCTCCACAGAAGCATTACCTGCGAGTTTGTCAGTCCGCTCATTTCCTTGTATTCCCGCATGCCCTGGCTCGAAGATGAAACTAATCTTTGCGAGTCGAGACCGCTCCAGAGACATCTTCGGATCCACCCCATCTCTATCCTCTTGAGCATACCCATTGAGTCGCTAAGGAAACAAGCCCTAGTGAATGTCTGTGTCTCGAGCCATGTTATTGCTTTACTTACTGCCATGACTTCCATAGTCTGGCTACTTGTGGTCTCAGGAAAAGCACCAGAGTCCTCCTTCACAATTCTCCCTCCGGCCTGCGCCGTAAAAGCCCATGAGCTTCTCACATGTCGGACGACCGACCAATCTGTGTATATGACAGCATCACCGTCTAACGAATTCTCGAAAATCAACGCTTGTACTTCCGCCTCCACAGCAGCCGGATTTTCTTGTCTGCATGTTCTGTCTAGTTGGATGCAGACTGAAAGAGACGTACACAAATCTGTTGGCACTTGTACCCACTCCTCGCCAGGTTCTAAGTCCTCAAGTGAACATACCTATTGAAGAATGTCCTCGGCTTGACCCATCCACGACCTTCCTCTTTTTAACCTACTGCCCTTCACCCTCCTAATTTCACTATGCAGTGGATGTTGTGTGTTTGCGTTAACTCTGAGGTAGGCACGTGCTCTGCAAATTTGTATTGTGTCTTCAATGGTTGGAAAATCAAGAAGGTAGCGCACCGCCCTGCATGCTGTATCTCTTGTACATCCAAGAATAATGCGCATAGCTTCGTTTTGTATCCTTTCAATCCTTTCTATCTGCTTAAGGCTAAGAGTCAGGATAGCCATCGCATACTCAAAAACAGACATGACCAGCTCTTCGTACAGAAGACATAGATGACGCTGCTCACAGTTTGTCCTCGTCACTTTTTCTACCCAACTATGCATCGCTTTACGGGAAATCGCTAGGGGCTAAGTCCACTGAAAACCCACATTGACGGGAGACATTTCGCGAGTGACGCCGAAGTTGAATGTGACTGAAAACGTGGTTTAGGAAACAGAGCACGCAGTTCTATGCAGCACGTTTGGGAGGACTGATAAAACGATGGGATAAATGCATCAATGTTGGTGGAAATTATGTTGAGATATAAAGGGGCAATGCATGTACAAAAATAAACTGGTTTCAAGTTGTTATCATATTAAGTTATTTTTCTACAGCCATTTGTGACTTACTTATTAACTTACCCTCGTATGATAATAATTAATAACCAACCAAAAAATTAGAATCACTAAAGAAAAGGTAAACATTGCCGTGATTCAATGTTATGCACCAACAATTGACAAGGATTAATCAGTTAAAGAGGGATTTTACATTAAACTTCAAAGTGCTACAGGTAATCTAAGAAATGGCAGCATAAGAATTGTGATGCCTAGATAGAATCAAATAACAATGGTTACGTAGTAATCACGAGGAGGCATGGATAATGAACTAAAATGGGCAATTAATGAGCATTTCTTGCGCTGTGAATCTTAGGCGGAAGTGTTTTTCCATTTAAAAGTGAACATAAAGTGACCTGGATATATGTTATATATAACATATATATTATATATATATATATGTTATATATACGGTATAACCAATATAATGGGTATGCATAATGGGTATAAGCCGGTCTCCCTGGACAAGAGTTTAACGACGTTACTCATAATCCCGTATATCCACGTGGGAAAAACAGCTGCGCAAGATTCAGCAGCGGATCGCGCCGGACTGGTAACTTACGGGAGTATGTGAGCCGGTCGTTCAGAAGGCAATGGCAAACTACTGAGCGTAAAACTTGCCTAGTACATCAACAGCAGCTGAAAAATGCTGATGTTGACTGCAAAGTTCTGTAAAGGATATGCAACATTAAAACAAAATGGGTATAACCAGGCCACTATTCAGAAAACCAGTGCGATCACTTCTGTACAAACAAGAAATGTATATAATCTTTACATGCACCACTATGTGGACAGATAAAAGTAAGATTGAAAAAAAAGAGGCCAAGAACATGAAACCTAATGAGGATGTTCTAAAAGCAAATAAAGAAATTCAAGAACGGTACAGAGTGAATTTTAAAAATACGTAAAATGAATAGCTAAAATATTAGGGGCGTTCATTTGAAACCCTTTCCAATGGCTTTATTACAAAAGTATGAAAGAAACATTAACAGGTGTGGTAGAATTAAACAAAGCTTTCATTTTGAATGACTTAAGTAACATGAGATAGTCAGAAGAAGTCGCCGTAGGCATTCAGGCAAGCATCCCATTGCTTAGGTAGGCGGCGAATGCCGTCCGCAAAAAAAGATTGTGGTTGCTCACTGAACCAAGTGTTTACCGCGTTCATTACGTCTGCATCTGCGTGAAATCGTTGCCCCTTGATAGCTTTTCTTAGAGATCTGAACAAATGAAAATCACATGGTGACAAATCAGGACTATAGGCTGGATGTTGCAGATTTTCCCACTTCTTCCTTGCTAATGCTTCCTGCACAATCTTTGCGACATTCGGACGAGCATATCGTGCAACAAAATCACACCGTGAGAAAGCATGCCGGGTCGTTTATTCTTGATGGCTTTTTGCAACTTGTCTAGTGTTTGCAAGTAGTTGGTAAAGTTGATGTTGACAACAGGTTCTTTAAAGTCGGCCAACAATAGCCCTTCATGGTCAAAATATGCGCTCAGCATAACCTTACCAGCGGAACCCTGTAACTTGAATTGTTTGGCTTTTGGTGATCCAGCATGCTTCCATTGCATGCTCTCTCTTTTGCTGCTCGGCTCAAAGTGGTGACACCATGATTCATCGCCTGCCACTATGCGAAAGAGAAATGCATCACCCTCCACTCTGTAACGCAGCAAGTGGTTCAAACACCATCCCATGCGTTCCTCTTTTTGGTGGTCGGTCAATATCCGTTGCACCCACTGTGAACACACCTTCCGATATTGCTATTTCTTAAGAACGACCTTTTGAATTGTCATAATTGACACATCAAATTCTCTCACTAGCGAACGTATGCTTCGACAACGGTTCATCTGTACTGCTGCGTCAATTTTGGCGATGTTTTGTTTTTCTTTTCTGTTGCAACAATATGCGCTTGACCCGGCCATCGAAGATCTGTCGTGAACTGACGTCCTTCCCGAAACAATCGTGCCCAGTCTGTCACTGTTGTCTTCGACACACATTTGTTACAGTGCGCTGCCTGCATTCTTCGATGAATGTCCATTGGTCGACATCCTTCAAATGAAAGAAACCGAATCAACTCTCTTTGAGCTTCTTTGGACGGATTTTGGATCAACCCGGCCATTTTCTCAACGGTCAGAAACAGAACCTATGCATCATGGGTCGATAAGCACTTGCTACTTTTATTCATTGGTCAGTACTTATAACATGACTATGACATGATTATGTTCAACGTACGCAATTACGCGCGGTGCAGCGCGAACGGATTTCAAATGAACGCCATACATAGTATACATGAAGTAGTATAAATGAAATTTAAAAAAAAACAAAAAACAAATAGATATTACCGGAAAGGAAAAAAAAAATAAGAACAAAATGGACTGAAGAAATCTTAAAGTTGATGTACCAAAGAAAACAAAGTACGCATGAAAAATAAGAGTCTGATAAGATAAATAAAAACATATGGGATAAATACATAAAGGCAAAAGAGAAAACTTGTTAAATGAGCAGTGCAACAAAACTGAATTAAATTATATTAAAGATACAAAAATATGCATAGACAAATCAGTGAACTCACAGGAAGAAAAATATGAATACATACGGAGTGTTTGATACCCAAAACAGGACATATATTGGGAAAAGGTGCTATAATAAAGTGATGGAATGAACATATACGAGAGTTAATGACGGATCAAGAGCAGCATTAACCGATGAAGATTTCTAATTTGAATTATCATGTAAAGAACGAGCAAGAAAATAAAAATAAAAATTGGTGAAGTCTGGATCTGTTGAAGGAACGGGTACAAATAATGCATGTACACGTTGCAAACACTAATAGAAAGATCAACAGAGATACAGAAAGATATATATTTGTGATTTATAGATTATACAAGGTATTTGATGAAGTAAAGCATGATAAAATGATAAAAATGTTGGAAGACATAATAAGAAATTAAGATGAAAAATAATGTGGGCAATTACGAATAGATAAAGGAAAATGTAAGACAAGGATGTGTTTTATCGCCAGATCGCGTCTTGTTATGTAGCGAACTAATAATGGGAGAGATAAAGAGAGGTCAGGAATACACTTTGGACGGTGGCATGGAGGATAATATAAACAATCTACGCTATGCAGACGACGCAGTATTGATGGCGGAAAGATGTAACAGTTCTACAATAACTTTTGGATTTTGTAGGGACAAAGATTGCAACAATAAGACTTTCTTTGAATATAACGACAACAGAAACAACGGTTATGTTAAAGAAAAAGGTGACATCTAAATGTGAGATAACAATAGAAGGGAAAATGCTTAACCAAGTTGATAAATTTAAATTCCGAGGGACAATTATAGCGTCAGATGGAAGGAAGGTGCACGATATAGATTAAGAGCAGAATGGGTCAAGCAAAAATTGCATTCTTGATAATGAAAATAAATATCTTATGTAAAATATTATTAGAGACGAATGGAGACGGATTGTATTTGCAGCAAAGAACCTCAATGGCTCGGAACGCTGAAGAAGAAGAAGAAATGTTATTATCATTGACTGTAAGAAATAGAACTCCGAAATGTTATATAGAACCTTTACTGTTGTATGGCAGGAAATCATGGAAAGTTATGTTTTTTAAAAATTAGGAAAAGTTAGGAAGAAACAGAGATGTGATTCCTGAGACGAATATTGCGAAAATATAGCACTGTCAGAGTAACTAACAATGAATGCCTGGAAGAGGTTAAGGAAACTAAAACATTATATACAACTATAGGAAAGAGACAAACCGCTTTCTCTGGTCATGTGATGGGAAGAGAGGCATTGAAGAACATCGTGACAACTTGTAAGGATAATTTGAAAACGAGATAGAGGACTGTCACCGACCGTTAGGGTATTTCTATTGAAATAGACAGAAATCCCTATCCAAGAGTTTGCCGAAAGTCTCTAGAAAGTATGGCTCGTTATCAGAATGTCTAAAGGGATGGTCCCGATAGGAGAGACTGGGATTCACTTGGTAGACAAAGGCAGAAGGTGAAGAACACTCGTGTATGTAGGAAGACCTAACACGAATGTCTAGTTTATCTGTCGGTGATCCTTCGTCATTTGATGAAGCCCCCTGTTTTAAATACTTTCACGCACTCACGCGCACGCCTTGCGTTCAAATGATCACGAAGGGAGTACGTGGGTACAAGTATAAAACAATAATACTCTTTAATAGTAAAAGAGATAATGAAAATTGTCGTTCAAGTGGTGAACTATGACAGTTACAATTATGTTACAGGTACAAAAATAAAATAGTTTTCTGATGCTTAGACAGATAGCATATCATCCTTCACACCATCCAGACAGTGACACACTCAGAACACATGTAGACACAGAGTCACCTGAGATAATCTGATCTCTGTTAGGAATAGTGCTGGCTTTCGGTTGTATTATGTCTTGGAGTCGACCCTGGCATTCGACAGGTGTACGATGCTCCTCCGGATTCCAGGTTCCGTCTCCACTAGTTGGTGGCTGTAAGTTTCGGTAACCGGACCAGTTAGGCTTCAGCAGTATCAGCAGCGAGGCTCCTTAAATCACACAAACAGTTGCAGACTCCTTAGTGTCTTGACAATAACAATGTGTCTGAGTGTTGGTGTTGTGTGTCTGTTGTGTATGTGTCAGATGCAGAACAGGAATAAAACAATTCCTCTCTGCTATTCTGTATCAAAAGCAAAGGCCAATAGTTCTTATCAGCTTGGCTATACCTTGTATGACATGATGATACCAGGTGAAAAAGGGTCCAGAAGTGGACACATTCTAAGACCACATGGTCCATTGGAGTAGAACATGTAGACCAATCTTTGTTTGAAAAAGGCATTACAAAATGTACATGGTTGTAAAACTTGCAGTGACTCATATGCAATAATTACTGGGGTATTCCTTAACACCATGGTGAGGAAGTCCTGGGCAGCCAGGATGTTTCCCTAGATAGCTAATGAAAGGCCAACAATAATTCAACCTAATCCCACATCAGTTATTAGGCATAAAGCAATCAAGTGTCGCCATGAAGTCGTGAGGTATACCCCACAGAATATACGAGCTAAAAGATAAGAAGGCCAGCAGGCAAGCAAGGGGCTGAGATATTCCAGGCATTGGGCTTTAGGATGTCTCAGTTATCCCTTGTTGAGTTATTTACTCCCCAAATTCTGATTCCTCACCACATGGTATTTGCTTTGAACTTATGACCGTCAGTGTCGGGTAGTTCGGCATGGCGGTGAATCAGGGGTAAGCACATTTATGTTTGAATATAAATCGCCTAGTAATATTGCTGGCATGTGAGAATCATGATCCACATGCCTCTTCTACTTCTGCCCACATGGCAAAATCATGTTATCATATTTTCAACAAAATATACACGTAAATACATTCACAAAATGCATATGAAAATAATCAGTAAGGTTTATACATTATATCTATATATTTTGATCTATAAATATATCTGGGCCTCACATGTTTTCTCTCAATGTCTCCCCTTTCAAATACCACGTTTCATAAATATCCATGGTCAGGAAAGTTTTGGGTTTTCCCAATATCAGAATATAAATGTGTACACACTTCTTATTATAATCATAATTATTATGTTACTACACTCACCCCCAGTCTTATTGCAGCACTTAAGATAGGTTTTGGTATAATCTACCAAGGATGCAATTGGATATGGCAGCTCACTTCATATAAGGTCTGCTTAGCACAGCAGCTATGGTCATTGTGAACCGGACGGAAGTTGTTAGTCACAATTTCCGGTGCAGCCGTACTAATAGCATATCGCCGCATTCCCGTTGCTAGGGAGTGACGGACCTATATCCCCAGTCATTAGACTTGATATTAATAAGGGTTGAAGACAGGGGATTTCCCTTGTGACATCATTTGAATAGATGACGTGAAAATACACGCTGTCCCCAATGCACTGTGTAGTTTTAGTGCAGAAAATGTCTGTGTAGTCATTCTGACGTCATTATTAGTAATTTAGCTGCTTACTGAATCCAGAATGTAAATTATGAATTCCCCTAACGTAGTAGTGGTGGTGTTTGCATAGTGATCTAGACTCATCCCGTCACATATGCCGTCCCTAGAGAAAAGTACGGCTCAGCGAACTTTTAGGGTGGATGAGCCTAGATCGACTATGGCTTATTTTCCTCCTGAGTCCGTCTGTTCATTGTCTTCATCCTCAGCAGTAGGGTGTCTGCTCAGGAAATCTGCTCCCACATTTTCTTTTCCGGGGATGTACTCCACATTGAATGTGTATGGTTGTAGGAGCAGTGACCATCTCATCAACCGAGTGTTTAACTTCTTGGAGGCAGCTAAGAACATCAGAGGTTGGTGGTCACTCTGAACCATGAATTTTGTTCCATATAAGTATGGTTGGAATTTCTGTACCGCCCATACTAGAGATAAACATTCCTTTTCGATGGTGGAATAGTTCCGTTCAGCCTGGTTTAACTTTCGACTGGCGTATGCTACTGGGAAAAGGATGGTCGGGTTTTCTCGTCCTCCCTGCAACAGTGTTGCCCCAATGCCAACATTACTGGCATCCGTTCGCAAGGTAAATGTTTTGGTAAGATCTGGGAGTTGCAAGATGGGTCTTGCTGAAAGTCTGTCTTTAAGGATGGTGTACGCAGTCTCACAATCTGCAGTCCAGTTAACTTTCTCTGGGGCTCCCTTCTTTGTGGCATCTGTGAGAGGGGCTGCTACCATGTTGAAATTCTGGATATATTTTTGGTAGAACCCACACAGAGACACAAAGGATCTCACATCTTTCTTGGTCTTGGGTCGCGGTGCGGCTTGTAGTTTTTCTACATTTTTCGGGTCAGGCGAGGTGTAACCCTGGACTATGGTATGTCCTAGAAATTCAAGTTTTTGAAATGCTAGCTGGCACTTGGTGGGCCGAGCAGTCAATCCTACTTCAGCTAATCTGGTTAACAGAACTTCCAATGAGGATAAATGTTCCTCAAAGGTATTGGAGGCAATGAGAATGTCGTCCATGAAGTTGGTAATGGATGGGTCTCTTAGAGGGTCCAAAAGCATTCTCATCATCCTGGTGAAAACGCTGGGTGCATTACTAAGGCCAAATGGGAGCACGTTGAATTGGTAGTGTCCCGTTGAGGTGCTGAATGCCAGGTAGGGTCGAACTTCTTGCTTCACGGGAATCTGGTAGTATCCTTTGCTCAAGTCTATCTTAGAGAAATACTTGGCTTTACTCAGCTTGGCGAAGAGTTGCCCATGGTCTGGTAGCGGTTCTGCTTGGAACTCGGTTATACCATTCAGTTGGCGATAGTCGATGCAGAGCCGATGCTCCCCACTAGGTTTTCTAAGCAGCACCACATTTGCACTGTACGGTGACTCAGAAGGTGAGATTATTCCTTCTTGAAGTAGCTGGTTGATCTCAATTCTGAGTGCCTCTTCCTTTGCATAGGGAATGGGATACTGTTTCTGCCTAATAGGATCAGGGCTGGTCAGCTTCATATCAAATTCTATCAAGCTAGTGCGACCTGGTTTGTCGGTGAGGAGTGTTGCGTGAGATTGTAATACTTCCCCCAATATTCCCTTTTGGGAAGTGGTCAGGTTAGGATTTATTTCCACATCCTGGTAGGTCTCCTGAAGTTGTAGGGGGTATTCCACTGCTATGTTCTCCCCATTCTCTACTTCAGTTGCAACTGCCATTGCCAACAAATGCCTTGGGGGGTCATTTGCTCTTGCATAATATTTGCGGAGCAAATTGATATGATACATTTTCTGCTTACCCTTCATGGCGATCCTGTAATTGGTACGGGACAGTTTCTCTACCACGGGGAACGGCCCCTGCCACCCAATCTCCAACTTATTGTTTCCGCTAGGGAGTAGTAGTAAGACTTTGTCCCCTACCTCTAGTG
Organism: Cepaea hortensis; assembly: GCA_963921405.1. Taxonomy (NCBI): domain Eukaryota; kingdom Metazoa; phylum Mollusca; class Gastropoda; order Stylommatophora; family Helicidae; genus Cepaea; species Cepaea hortensis. The sequence continues at coordinate 32,294,710 of OY992896.1, forward strand.
AACGATCCTTGGCCTTTTTATTGTAATACTGGGCATGTTTCGCTCGGGCTCTTCTAAGATTACTCGTCGCTAACTTCCATCCCATCTTTAACTTGTGTTTCAATTCTTCCACATACGTGGACGCATTTACTACTGTCTCGTCTGTTCTCTCCTCAGTCCATGTTCTCATGAGAGCTTCTAGAGGACCTTTGATGGGCCTACCAAAGAGGAGGGTTGCCGGTGGAAGGCCAGTGGAGCCATGAGGAACTTCCCGGTAAGCAAATAGTGCTGCCGGTAGGTAATCATCCCAGACTTCTGGTTTTTCCTGTGCCAACTTCCTCAGGATAGACATCAAGGTCCCGTTGAACCTTTCCACCAGGCCGTTTGACTGTGGGTGGTATGGACTGGAATGTATGTGGCGAGTCTGGAAAATATGGAAGACTTCTTCCATCAATCTCCCTCTAAACTGAGAGCCGTTATCAGTGAGGATTTGGTTAGGGAATCCTAGCCGAGTGAAAATCGTGACCAGGGCCTCTGCCACTCTTTTAGAGTCAATGGCTGGCAGGGCGATCGCTTCTCCCCACATGGAGCAGGTATCCACCAGAGTTAATATGTATTTGTTTCTCCTTTTAGTTCTAGGGAGAGGTCCAACAATGTCGACAGCCACTCGCTCGAAGGGGGTATTCATGATGGGCATTTCTCCTAACTTAACTGGGGCAGTCGTGTGTCTGGGTGCAACTCGCTGACACTCAGGACAAGATTTCACATATCTTTTGATGTCCCCATTCATTCCCGGCCAAAAATAATGACATGAAATGCGTTGATTAGTTGCACCACCACCCATATGCCCACTAAACGACAGTGTGTGGCCCATGTGTAGAACTTGTGGCCTATATGCTGCTGGTACTACAAGTTGACCATGTTCCTGTTCATTTTTACCGGCCCTACGATACAACAAATTTCCCTTCTTATAAAAGTCCCCTCTCTGCGGGGGGTTTCTAGCATTTGGAAGTTTCTTAAAACAGTGTGCTAGAGTCGGGTCCTGGTTCTGTGCGGCTCTAATCTCCCCTGGGAGTGGGTTCATGGGTAGATCAGGCTCAGAGGTTGCTGTAACTTGAGCCCTGGTCTGCACAGCAGCCACTATCATGGGTGTGACTGGTTCCCCCAAGTAGACATATCTACATCCTAGTATCATGTCATAGATGGAGTCAGCCATCACTGCTGCCGAGATCATACCCTTAACGAATTTAGAGTCAACTAATATTCTAGCGATCGGCAAGGTCAGGGTAGGTGAGCTTTTTGTCACGCCCTTTATCTCAATTGTGTCTTCGGTGATTTGATCAGGGTCTACCAGGTGAGATGCTACGATGGCATCATATTGTAGACCCGTATCGTAAAGACACTCGACCCACTGTCCATTGACAGTGATCTGCTCTGTCACTGGAGGTCTTCTCAGTTCTTGATGAGGTGGCCTCTTAGCGATTTCCTTGTCTGTGGACAAGTATGCCGCAATCTTGGGATTAGGTTGGCGCCTACATTCTGACGTACTGTGGGAGTTATTCCTACAGTTCTTGCAGTAGGGTTGTCTAAAACCAGTTGCGGTGGGGTTGTTTGGTTGTGGCTGGGGTTGCCTCTTATCTGCTGGTTGGTTATTGTATCGGGGTTGTCCCATGTTGGTTGGAGGTTGGTTCTTTTGAGGTTGGGGAGGTTGGTTCTTTTGAGGTTGGGGAGGTTGTGTTGAGACAGAGTCCCCATGGGCAGTCAGATATCTTTCAGCCAAGACTATCATTTCCTCTAGGTTTTGCGCCCCTTGTTCAACGATGAAAGTTTCCATCGGCTTCGACATACAGTTCCTCAGCTGCTCACATAAAACCATCTCCCGCAAGCCCGCATAGGAGTGTTCATACTCTCCCAATGTCTCCCATTTACAGAGATAACTCTGCAGACGAGCGGACAATTGTGAGAATGACTCACCCCTCAGACGTCTTGCGGTTCGGAATTTCCGCTGATAAGCAGCTGAGGTTAACTCATATCTCTTCAATAAAGCCGATTTCAAACTTTCATAAGAATGTTCATGGCCTGGAGGTAGTCCCTGAAAGACTACATACGCTTGTCCCCTCAGTGCCTGAGAAAGCTTCAAGTTCCAGTGTTCCCTAGCCAACCCAAATGACTCAGCTAATTTCTCGAATTTCTGAAGGTAACTATCCAATTGTTCCTGATTTTCCTCGAACGGCATCAAAGGAAAACTCATAGGACCCACATGAGAAGTCGAATGTAGCTGGGTTTCAATGCTGGGTGCCGGAGAGCTGGCGTTAGAACAGGTTGCTGATAGAGCTTGGTTTTCTAGCTCTTTCATCCTAAACTCATGCTGTCGGATTTTTTCGTTTTCCTGTAACTGCCTAAGTTCTTTCTCAGCCTCAATTTTTTTAAGCTCTGTCTCTGCTTCCAGTTTCTTAAGCTCGAGTTCATGCCTACGTATTTTATCTTCCCTGTCTTCTTTCCTTAACTCCCTCTCCATATCATGGACATATTTGGCTGCTTCGGGCTCCGATAACCCCCTAGCTACCGCTGCTGCGTGCAAATCTGCTGATGAACTCATGACTGAGTTTTGACTGAGAGGGTGAGTGATCAGTGGACTACAATTTCTATATCAATATTATACTACTTCCCAATTCAAGTTATACTAATACAATTGCAATAATTTACAAATCTTATTAGTACATACACAAAAATGGTTAGTACAAACAATGATACAAAACACACTTTCACTCTCTCAATCGAATGGAAACAACTAATTACAGAGTTTCCTAAACTACTCTACCCTTTACTGAGATGAGAAAAAAAAATTTTTTGTACCAAGTAACACAATTTATTAGAAATATTTCTAATTAGGTGGGTAGATCCCGGAACGAGACCACAGTTGTCACCGACCGTTAGGGTATTTCTATTGAAATAGACAGAAATCCCTATCCAAGAGTTTGCCGACAGTCTCTAGAAAGTATGGCTCGTTATCAGAATGTCTAAAGGGATGGTCCCGATAGGAGAGACTGGGATTCACTTGGTAGACAAAGGCAGAAGGTGAAGAACACTCGTGTATGTAGGAAGACCTAACACGAATGTCTAGTTTATCTGTCGGTGATCCTTCGTCATTTGATGAAGCCCCCTGTTTTAAATACTTTCACGCACTCACGCGCACGCCTTGCGTTCAAATGATCACGAAGGGAGTACGTGGGTACAAGTATAAAACAATAATACTCTTTAATAGTAAAAGAGATAATGAAAATTGTCGTTCAAGTGGTGAACTATGACAGTTACAATTATGTTACAGGTACAAAAATAAAATAGTTTTCTGATGCTTAGACAGATAGCATATCATCCTTCACACCATCCAGACAGTGACACACTCAGAACACATGTAGACACAGAGTCACCTGAGATAATCTGATCTCTGTTAGGAATAGTGCTGGCTTTCGGTTGTATTATGTCTTGGAGTCGACCCTGGCATTCGACAGGTGTACGATGCTCCTCCGGATTCCAGGTTCCGTCTCCACTAGTTGGTGGCTGTAAGTTTCGGTAACCGGACCAGTTAGGCTTCAGCAGTATCAGCAGCGAGGCTCCTTAAATCACACAAACAGTTGCAGACTCCTTAGTGTCTTGACAATAACAATGTGTCTGAGTGTTGGTGTTGTGTGTCTGTTGTGTATGTGTCAGATGCAGAACAGGAATAAAACAATTCCTCTCTGCTATTCTGTATCAAAAGCAAAGGCCAATAGTTCTTATCAGCTTGGCTATACCTTGTATGACATGATGATACCAGGTGAAAAAGGGTCCAGAAGTGGACACATTCTAAGACCACATGGTCCATTGGAGTAGAACATGTAGACCAATCTTTGTTTGAAAAAGGCATTACAAAATGTACATGGTTGTAAAACTTGCAGTGACTCATATGCAATAATTACTGGGGTATTCCTTAACACCATGGTGAGGAAGTCCTGGGCAGCCAGGATGTTTCCCTAGATAGCTAATGAAAGGCCAACAATAATTCAACCTAATCCCACATCAGTTATTAGGCATAAAGCAATCAAGTGTCGCCATGAAGTCGTGAGGTATACCCCACAGAATATACGAGCTAAAAGATAAGAAGGCCAGCAGGCAAGCAAGGGGCTGAGATATTCCAGGCATTGGGCTTTAGGATGTCTCAGTTATCCCTTGTTGAGTTATTTACTCCCCAAATTCTGATTCCTCACCACATGGTATTTGCTTTGAACTTATGACCGTCAGTGTCGGGTAGTTCGGCATGGCGGTGAATCAGGGGTAAGCACATTTATGTTTGAATATAAATCGCCTAGTAATATTGCTGGCATGTGAGAATCATGATCCACATGCCTCTTCTACTTCTGCCCACATGGCAAAATCATGTTATCATATTTTCAACAAAATATACACGTAAATACATTCACAAAATGCATATGAAAATAATCAGTAAGGTTTATACATTATATCTATATATTTTGATCTATAAATATATCTGGGCCTCACATGTTTTCTCTCAATGTCTCCCCTTTCAAATACCACGTTTCATAAATATCCATGGTCAGGAAAGTTTTGGGTTTTCCCAATATCAGAATATAAATGTGTACACACTTCTTATTATAATCATAATTATTATGTTACTACACTCACCCCCAGTCTTATTGCAGCACTTAAGATAGGTTTTGGTATAATCTACCAAGGATGCAATTGGATATGGCAGCTCACTTCATATAAGGTCTGCTTAGCACAGCAGCTATGGTCATTGTGAACCGGACGGAAGTTGTTAGTCACAATTTCCGGTGCAGCCGTACTAATAGCATATCGCCGCATTCCCGTTGCTAGGGAGTGACGGACCTATATCCCCAGTCATTAGACTTGATATTAATAAGGGTTGAAGACAGGGGATTTCCCTTGTGACATCATTTGAATAGATGACGTGAAAATACACGCTGTCCCCAATGCACTGTGTAGTTTTAGTGCAGAAAATGTCTGTGTAGTCATTCTGACGTCATTATTAGTAATTTAGCTGCTTACTGAATCCAGAATGTAAATTATGAATTCCCCTAACGTAGTAGTGGTGGTGTTTGCATAGTGATCTAGACTCATCCCGTCACAAGGACGACCGAAAGCAATGATTCTGAATGGACTGAGACGGTGGCATGGAGGAATATCATCATCAGAGTTTACCCAGAGCACCAAGGAACGAGATCTGTAGAAAAACAAGAACGCCTACGCTAGCTGGCGAGGCACATAATGATGATGATAGACAAGTTTATGAAGATATCATTAACTACCATCAGACACGGTATTAAATTGAATCTGACAGAACGGCTTGATGATCTGACTGTCATGACAACATTGCCCTCTTGACCTACACGTGATCAGATGCAAGATACAACTAATCATGCTTAATGAGGGGGAGGGGTGTTGGGGTGGGGGGGGGGGGGTTCTGGAAAACAGGAAACTCAAGATCACCAGTGCTGGGAGGATCATCGGCAAGAACAACATCCTCTACACAGCCGACATCATAAATTCGGAGGACCGAGTGATCCCTCAGTACATTAGATGGGACAAGAAAGATCAAGTTCCAGAGCATTACATAACAACTACAGTCTGTCAAGAAATGAATGCCTTCATTCACGATAAATTATTTTGAAAACTGTCTGTTGCATTGTTATGACATTTTCCTGCCATCTTATATTTACCCCCCATCCAAAAGCAACTTAAATCATGGAAAGCGGCGACATTTCTTTGATGTTTTGGTGGAAAAACTAGTGATTTCTCGCTAACAAATTTGTTTTACAGTAATGCGCCGTTCCACTACGCGAGGCTCCTGTCATAAGGCCAATCCCGTGTCCCACGAGAAAATTAACTATTCAACGCTAATGTTTCCGTGTGAAGACGTAATGCATTTAATAATGTGCACTTCATCTCTGACCCGTAAATATACCGCATATAAACAAACTTTGAAATCTGCTGTACAATCTCCAGAACAACAATTTTTTTGTGTTGGGTGGACATAATGATAAGGTTATATGCTAAATCTCATCATTTTCCCTCAATTGGTTGCTGAGATATGGAATTTTATATTGGGCAGACAAAAGTAAACAGACTATAGGTCTAAATTTCTAGTAGTGTCTGTAATGTATATACGGCATTGTTTGTACCATTTTTTTTCATAAATCGATACCGTCCTTCACCGATTTATATTTTTATTTTCTTTCTTATTCTTCTCATTATAATTCTGAGTAGAAGCTTGGCTACATGGTTTATGAGGTTAATCGTACGAAAATCTTTGCATTGAATTGCTCCTGGTCTTTTTGGTATAACTATAATTACAGATTTCAGCATATCACTTGGTAGATATCCACTGCTGTAAATATCATTCAACATTTTGGTTAATATATCTACTCTGAATTCTTCCAATACTTATAATTCTTCTATTGTGATTTCATCTGACCCAGATGTTTTTCCTTTCTTCATATATTTGACAGCGTCAGCGATCTTCTTTTAGAATAGGTGGACCTTCTAAGTTACGTTCTTCTTTTAATTCTGCACTTTCTCCATCATATAGTTCTCTTATATACTAATTCAACCTCTTCATTATAGCATCTTCCTCTGATAATATCTTTTCTGTGTTTGATTTTAAAAACCCTGTATTAATTCTTTATTTTTCCTTCCTGTTAGATCGCTGATTTGTCTGTGCATATTTTTTGTATTTTTAATAGAATTTAATTCAAATTTCTTGCACTGCACATTTAACCAATTTTCGTGTAAGTTCACGCAATTATGTCTTTATTTATCTCGTTATATTCTTGTTTACCATTTTTACTCTGTTTTCTTTTGGCCATAAAGTGTAAGATGTCTTCAGTCAACCATTTTTTACTTAGCTTGTTGGCTTTTCTCCCATAATATTTCTTTACTCGTTTGATGAATGGAGTCTCTTAACATTTCCCATTGTTCGTTTATATTCCGTATTGTAGCTATTGCATTTCACAATCATTCTGTATTGTTCTTGAATTTCTTTATCTACCTTCAAAAATTCTTTATTAAGTTGCAAGTTCTTAATCACGTTTTCTTTCTCTTCAGTCTTACTTTTATTATTCCACATAGTGGTAACTGATCACTATTACACTCAGCACCCAACATTGTCTTTACATTAATTAACACATTTCTAAACCTTTTATTAATAAGTATGTAGTCAATTTGGTTGAGTTTTTTCTTATCAGGGCATTTCCATGTGTAAAGTATATATGGTGTTTAAACCAGTTGCGCTGGGGTTTTAACGTTTTGGTTTTTGGATCCGGTGGTTTAGAAATCAATGACAAACTACTGAACGTAAACATGCCAAGACATCAACAACAGCAGTAAAATGCTGGTGTTGACAGCGATGTCCTGTAAATAGGATATGCAAGAAAAAAAATATTAGTTGCACTCCTCTTTCATGTTTTGTACCTAAACCATAATTCCCCACTAAATCCTCCATTTTCCCCTTTCCTACTTTTGCATTAAAATCACCTAGTATTACTTTTATATCTTGTGATTTAATTTGAGACATCGCCATGTCTACTTCATCATAAAAATGTTGTACGTCTTCACCACTACTGTTTGTTGTGGTGCGCCTAATTGTATCATATTTATGTATGTTGGTTTGCCTTTCAACGTGACCATACTAACTCGACCTGAAATACACCAGTAACCATTACTTGATTTGGCTGTTTGTTTATCAAATATTAGCCGTACTCCTATTTTGCGTGTATCCCCTCCAGAATAAATTATTGTGTGTTTGTCGTTTATAATGTTACCTGATCCCTTCCATCTCATCTCACGTATGCCTAGGATATTCAATTCCATGCTTTCCATTGCACTTCTAACATTGTGCAGCTTTCCAAGCTCAGCTAACGTTCTAACATTCCATGTACCTATTTTAAATTTATTTGTTTTAATTAAGATGTTGCCTTAAGTCTCTGGACAACGTTTTGGTGGTACTTGTGGCATATGACTGTCCCTACTGGACGAAAATGTCCTAAGACAGCCATTGACGTCGATTACAGCCATTGAAATGTGTATTGTCATGAAGTCTTGTGAAGATAATGTGGTGGTTTCCCTTACCTTCCACATGCACATGGAATTCTGTTACCTCAGCTTTTGACAGTCATTTCCGACTGTCAGGACAAGTGAGTGCCCTGCTCTGCTCAGCTGCAGAGCTGTACATTTATCTCTGTGTTAACGACGTTTTTGAATCTGGATGTAGCATAGTTTGATTTTGGCTTGCAGTTTATATATACGAATTTATATAACATCTTCATCCGTTTATAGAATTTTGTTTTAGTGGTGGTCGGGGTCTTCTTGATTTGATTATCACCAAAGTCCACATAATGCATCATTGTAATTTCGAAAAAAGAACTCGAAAATATTCAAGTAAAGGAATGGTGTTGGTAGATGTATGCGATTTAGCGCATATCTGCAATTTCTGGTTACCTGGTTTCTTTGTATGAATTCAGTTTGAAATTTGATGGTACGCTAGTATTCCGCTTGCTTCTTACCGCAGAATGTTATATATATATATATATATATATATATATATATATATATATATATATATATATATATATATATATATATATATATATATATATGTATATATATATATATATATATATATATATATATATATATATGAGTGGCACCTTGCCGTCTTGACAGACGATAGTTTATAAAATGGGGTTATGTCTCCATAACACAAAGCCTGGGCTGAATTTAGAGACCATGTGTTGCCCATGCAACATGATCCCTCAGAAAGAAGAAGGCAGAGGCGAAGAAGGCCGTGGCGACTGCTGAACCCATATCTACACACAACAGTTCCTGCTCCTACACCAGCTGAAACCGTTCCCGTCGCTGAAGAAACTACAACTGAAGCCAGCAGCAGCCGGGAAGTTCTCAACAGCAACAAGGTGATGCAGCCCAATTTACCAGAGACCTCCACACAGGACGAAACAACACCAACGGAGGACTTCACCGGCAAAATACTGCTAAAACAGACAATCGTTGGAGAAGCCAAATTGTCGGCGCTACCAACAGACAAGATACTCAGTATGTTGGAAAACGGGCTGGGTAGAAACAGCATCTACCAGCTGTGCAAAGACACCCGATGGAGTGGTGGTCTCCATCAACAAAAACTTAACTGATTGCCTGCCAAACAAAAAAATGGTCATACCCAAGCAGAGATTCAAGGCAGAAAATTTGAACTAGGGGTATACCACAATCTTGCTTTTAAAATGGTTACAATTGTAGCAGATCTATTGTATTACATATAAAATTAAAGAGGATTGCACAAGGAACATGACAGTGTTAATAATAAATTGATAGGTTACAAATATTATGACAATAATGAGAGTTTTAGTAATAACAATTGAAATTAAAGTGTTAAAAATTATGAAAAAAATTCACTTACCAAGGCGTTATTTCATATCCGAATCTGCTAATCCAGTTAAATTTAGTGAATTTTATTACAAACACCAGTTGGGTTCTAGAATATCACAAGAACTGCTCCATAACACGCATATAACGCAATGAAATGATAACATTATGAAGTACATCATTTTCACACAAAATGGAAAAACCATCATTTTCTTAGATTGTTGGTAGATTGCTGTTGTTCTTAGACTGTTAGATTTTTTTTCTCTATATTATTTACCGTCTTCTACATAACTATCTCACTACTGCACAGGTTTGTTTTCGAATCTATCACAAAGTCGTTTACATCACAATAACTATAATATAAAACTGTTTAAAACTGTAATTTTATTAAAATATATGAGGTCCTTCACCAGAAAGTAATGTCACAAAAATTCGAATCACAAAAATCAATTTCGAAACATGTTTTCATGTGTATTCTTCTTTGTCATGCGGGATTTTTGCACACGGAAGCCAGGTAATTCTTTCGTTCTGAAGTTTAACTTAATGGGACACTAAAATAGTGGACTGGAATGGAGAAATGGTTCAGTTTAAACCACCATATATAAAAAGCCTAAAGTGTGGTTCACGGGTGTCGCACAAGGGTTACGGGGTCTATCAGGCGGTCTCAGGCAGGCAATCAGTTAAGGGCCATAGCACTTATTCAGAAGATTGAACAAGAAGAGAAGGCCGACATCAAGCTTCACCACGGCATCTTATTGGAAGCTACCCGACAACGCACAAGTAAACGATGGGTCATTAGACGTGTCAAGTCCCATCTCACCAACGACCAGATCAGGGAGATGCTGACTCTGGAAAACAGGAAACTCAAGATCACCAGTGCTGGGAGGATCATCAGCAAGAACAACATCCTCTACACAGCCGACATCATAAATTCGGAGGACCGAGTGATCCCTCAGTACATTAGATGGGACAAGAAAGATCAAGTTCCAGAGCATTACATACCGAGAGTGCTGCAGTGTTCTAAGTGCCAAAAATTTTGGCACACCCGTGCCACCTGCAAAAGTGTTGTGGAGGTATATAGATATTGCTCTGGATCTCGTCCGTACAGTTAGTGCCAGCATGCAAAGAACGACTCGGACTTCAGGAGGCCTAACACAAACAGAAAGTGTGCCAACTGCTTCGGCAACCACGGCGCCAGGTACCTCGGCTGCCCCTACCACCAAGACAGCAAAGAGGCAATGAAGATTGCAATAAAAACAAACCTGCCATATAAAGAGGCTAGGAGGCAGTACGAGGCGACCAATCGACTCACAAAAAGTGACAAGGCACGACTTGAAGGCCAATTGAAGGACCTGAGGTCAAAGTTCCACAGCATGGAAGAAGAAAGAGACAAGACGCAAGAAACACAGAAGACAGCCGTTCAGGGCATCCTGGACGAACTGAAGCAAGTTCAGCAGAAGATTGAGCAGGATGTCGTTCGAATGACCGCTATCAAGACTGAAACAGAAGAGACTTTAGCAAAAATTCAAGAAGAGAGAGAAAAGCCGTAGAAACTCTCAAACAGATACAAGAGGAAAGAGAACAACTTCAACTGCTCAAATCAAAGATCAAAACACCAGAAGCAGAAGTTGCAAAGTACCAGACAGAAGAAGAAACAGAAGAAGAAATAGAAGAGGAGGAAGAAAACCAGAACGACAGCGACCAAGACCAAGAGTGGACGGGGGTCAGGAGAAGAAAGTGCTAATCACTTCACGGACCGCGTCATCAAACCGTCTACGATACAAGGTATCAGAGAAGACCCAGACAATACGAAGATAGACCAAGACGGGGAAATAAGTGGAACACCAGGAAAGAAGACAACCGGTAATCATCCCTGAAGGGCACACAATTACTCCAGGTCTCAACAAGTGCGAGACTCTGCTCAGACATGAAAAACCTCATCAAGAAAGTAACGAACGCAATTAACCTATCAGAAATCCGGGAAGCTTTACAAGCAGCTCAATATACGAATGACTCAAGACAAGCCACACCGTAGAGGCCCCAAATACAACCAAACCAATACAGTCGAAGGTTGAACGGGGCCATTCATCTCAGGAGTTGAAGTTGAAGTTGAAGTTGATGGTATCACGTGATTATAGATGGAACTGGCAAAGAACACTGGTAATTGTGGCATCAGCCTCTTGGTGTACCGTGTCAGGCGGCCATATATATATATATATATATATATATATATATATATATATATATATATATATATATATATATATATATATATATATATATATATATATATATGTGTGTGTGTATGTGTGTGTGTTTGTGTGTGTGTGTGTGTTTGTGTGTGTGTGTGTGTGCGCACGCAAACAGCAGGGACCATTCCTCATCAACCTCTAAGTGATAGGGAAAACCGCTCATCTGCAAATCTTGTTTACTGTTGCTAGCGGACGTAAGCCGCGAAATCTGTTGCTTGAAATGTCAAATAGACCTTTTGATATGAGTCCATTGGCCTTCAAACGAATAATTTCTGGTCAAAAGCTAGAGATTCAATACCTCACACCTGCGTTTGCTAGATATTGTTAACATTGAAATCTGTGCATTCATCTGGCCGTGTCTATTTTCTATTCACTTTGAAATATTCTAACGTACGGAGTTAAAAATACATTGACATGGTAATAGATTTTATCGACATGTAAAAGCCTATGTGTTGTTGACCCGCTACTATGTCGTTCATTCAGTGACCTGTCCTGTGCAGAACTTCGCCCCGGTAACTGTATCTCGCAAAGTTTCTCAATCATACGCCAGATGTCCCCTCTCTGTCATGTATACACTATCTATCACATCTTGAATCCATCTACGTTATGGTTTTCCTCTTCTCAACATGTCCTGTATACTTCCTCCCCAGTAATTATATTTTCTAGACATTCATGTCTGTTTCATTATTATTGTTTGTCTTAATAATTAATCTTCTTCAATATTTAGTTCTTGTTGGATAGATGTTTATTCTCCCTTTCGTCCGATTAATTGTTAATACTCAAAGGTGGACATGTGTCTTTCAGCTGATTGATTGAATATACCAGTTTCGAAATACACATCTTGCTACAAAAAACTTTACCAGTTTCGAAATACACATGTTGCTACAAAAAACTTTTGAGCCTCATATAAATTTGTAGCAATGTTGATGTGGATGGACAGCCAGCTGAAGGAAATGAACAACAAAATAGAAAGAATCAGAAAAGAAGTCACATCGAGATTCAATACTGTGATAGCTCACCAACGTGGAATACTCAAGGAGAGCGCAGTGCCATACTGGCGGAGTGAACGATTACCTACAGTAGAGGAAGAAACCAGCTTCCATGACAACGAAAACAGCGCAGACTCCGACAGATAAATAATGGAGGACAACAAGAGACAGAGTCAGACAGCAATAACAGTAGAACCAAAAATGGAGAATAGAAACGTGAGAATAATACAGTGGAACTGCAGGGGCATTAAATCCCACCTCCCAGACACCGTGAAACAACTGGGGAGCCAGAATTGCATTTATGCCCTGCAGGAAACCCACCTAAAACCGAATCAACAGTATAGGTGCCGTGGGTTCACGGTAATTAGACAGGACAGGACAGAAGCTAAAGGGGGCGGGGTTGCCCTGTTAGTGCACGAACAGTTCCAGATCGTGACACAGGAAACATTCCGCACCAAGAACTTGGAGTGTGTCAGTGCAACTATCACAGGGAACCCTAAAAACCTAACTATAATTAATGTATACTGTCCCAGAGGGGTAATTGAGGATGAAGACATCCAAGCCCTCCATACCAGACTTACAGCAGAAGCCCTAATAGTGGGAGTCTTCAACTGTCATCACAACACATGGGGAGCTATACAGAACGACAGGGCTGGGACAAAACTCATGGAGTTTATCGAAGACAATCAGCTGGCAGTGCTCAACGATGGGACGATAACCAGGATAGATCCCAGACCAAACTGCCAAGACACAGCCATCGACCTGACAATAGCCACTATAGGTCTAGCAAGCAGCCAGTGGGAAGTGACAGAGGACACGAACACAGACCACCTACCCATAATAATCAACACCAGAACAAATCCCCAGCTAAGCGCCAACAACAACAGGCCAACCTTTCACTTCAAGAAAGCAAAATGGGAGCAGTTCAGAGAAGAGATGACCAACACAGACCTGGAACAGCAGGAACGGGAAGACATGGATAAATATACAGAGAGACTGATCAGAAACATACTGCGGATAGCCATCAAGCACATCCCTAACAAATATATGCCAGAATATCTAAGACCGGGTAAGAAAGAGCCCCAGACAACCCAAAAAACGATGGCAAAACCCAGTGGCCTGGTGGAACGACAAGTGCACAGCGGCACAACAAAATAGGAAAAGAGCGCTGCAGAAATACCAAAAGGCAAGGACAGAAGAGAATTTTGAAGAATTCAAGAAATTCAGAAACGAAGCAAACAGAGCAGTAAAACATGCAAAAGAAAATGAGTGGAAAAGATTCTGTCAAACACTCAGTCCAGATACACCAACCAGAAAGGTGTGGAAACAAATAAAAACTATTCAAGGAAATAAAAAGACCAGCAAAATCCCAACCATCAAAAGCACGAAACTAGCAGTGACAGACCAGGACAAAGCCAAAGTGTTCGGAGAGTATTTCCACGAAGTCTGCTCTAACAATAGACTAGGAAGCAACGAAAGACAAAGAAGGGAAGAAATGACACAAGAGCTAAAAGACACAGCAGACGAGAACATCGAAGAACACTTTATGGATGCAGACATCACAACAGATGAGGTGAGGACAGCGCTAAACGAAAAATCCGAAACCGCGGCTGGGGCGGACATTCTAAATTATACCATCCTCAAAAAGCTCCCGAATAACACCATAAAAACTGTATAATGTAATATGGCAGACGGGAAAGATCCCCAGACAATGGAAAACAGCCACGGTGATCCCAGTCAAGAAACTAGGGAAAGAGCCAACAAGGGTAGAATCATACCGCCCCATCTCGCTGACATCGCACCTGGGCAAAGTTATGGAGACTGTGATAAATAAAGTAATAACATTCCACCTGGAGAAGAATGAACTGTACAGCCATACACAATCCGGGTTTAGAGCCAACAGGTGTACGATGGATCAGATAATCAAATTGGAAAACCATGTAAAGAAAGGATTCAAGAGAGGGGAAAAGACGTTGGCTGTATTCCTGGACCTAGCCCAGGCGTACGATCAATGCTGGAGTGAAGCCGCACTAATACAACTGAAGAAAGTAGGCATAACGGGTAGAACCTACAAATACATAGAAAACTTCCTCCAAGATAGAAGCTTCTCAGTGAGAGTAGGGAATGAGGTATCCAACACATATGTGCAAGAGAACGGCATTCCCCAGGGCTCGGTCATCTCACCAACAATCTTTTCAATACTGGTGAACGACCTGATAGAGGAGATTCAAGACCAGAAAACAGGACTATCTCAATTCGCGGACGACTGCGCCATATGGAGGAGTGGCAAGGCGGCAAAGACTGCAAGAGGACCCCTCCAAAAGCAAATAAACAAGCTAACAGCATGGATGGACAAATGGGGTTTCAAAATCAATACCAGTAAAACGGTCAACATGGTATTTAGCAGCAAGAAGAAGTTATATCATAACAAGGACTGGAAAATAGAGATAAAAGGGGAAACCATTAAGAAAACAAAGAGCACTGTCTTCCTAGGAATGACCCTAGACGAACAGATGAACTGGTCAAAACATATAAGCCAGACGTTAGAAAAATGCAAGAAAGCAAGCAACCTACTGCGGGTGATAAAAGGTAACGGTTGGGGTGCCCACACCCAAACAATGCTGATGTTCTATAAAGCATTTATCAGGGGCAAGCTAGAGTACGGCAGCATTGTGTACGACTCAGCATCAGAAACCAACAAGAGGAAGCTAGACACCATACAGACCCAAGCGCTAAACATCATCTTGGGTGCTGGAAAATGTACATCCAGAGAAGCGATTGAGGTAGCACTGGGTGTACTTCCACTGAGTCTGAGGCGTAAACAGCTGACGTATAACTACTGGCTTAAGGTAGCCCAAGACAAAAACCACCCTGAATACCAAACGTTCAGCGACAACAACAGCAAAAAGGGGGGGGGGGGCATCCCAATAGTAAAACTGCAAAGACCGGCAGGATGGGAAGCAGCAGAGAAGATGAAGGAAGTAACTGAGCTAGCAGAGACCCCGGAACAGACAAGACGGTTCAAGCCAACAATCCCACCATGGGAAATAACAGTCCCATTCACTGACTGTAGTCTAGCAAAGTACATCACCAAGGACACGGAGGACACAGATGCAAGAGACACGGCCGAGGAATACATACAAGAATTCAGTACGGACAACCTCATAATATAC
Organism: Cepaea hortensis; assembly: GCA_963921405.1. Taxonomy (NCBI): domain Eukaryota; kingdom Metazoa; phylum Mollusca; class Gastropoda; order Stylommatophora; family Helicidae; genus Cepaea; species Cepaea hortensis. The sequence goes on from OY992896.1 coordinate 32,310,556, forward strand.
ACAGACGGGTCCAAAAACGAACAGGGAGAGGTAGGAGCAGGGGTAGTGGTCCCAGACTGGAAGCTGAAGAGACAGTTCAAGCTAACAGACCAGACAGCAGTATGCACGGCCGAACTGGTTGCCATAATGAAAGGTCTAGAGATCGCAGCCGAAAATCCACCACTGAGACTGTGTATATTAACAGACTCCCTGTCATCAGTACAAACGCTCGGGAACTGCAATAGAGGCAACAGACCTGACATAAAAGAGGAGATACTAGCGACAACCACTAACCTCAGGTACATGGGTTGCCAAGTCACCATCGGATGGATACCAGCACACAGGGGTATCCCGGGAAACGAACAGGCAGACAGAGCGGCGAAACGAGGAATAACCAGCACTAATCAAATCTGCACAGGCCTAGGTAAAGTAGAAGGGAAGAATATAGTCAAAAACTACATTCTCAAGGAATGGCGGAAACAGTGGCGAGACAGCGATAAAGGCCGTCATGCCTTCCAAGTGTTGGGTGAACCCAGATTCAAGCCACAAGTCAAGACCAACATGAAAGCACCGGCAAACAGACAACTGTGGAGAATCAGATTAGGCAATTGGAAAGACACAAGAGAAAACCCAAACTGCAGAGTATGCCGAGAAAACAACACCATCGAACACTACTTACTAGTATGCGACAAGTACAATAGAGAGCGAAGGGACCTGAGAGATCACTTCGTCAAAACTGGGAACCCAATGACAATGACGGAGTGCCTGCACATAAACAGCAACCCGGAAACACAGCGACTGGTCAGACAGTTCCTATGCAGAACAGGGAAGACCGTATAACCTCCCTACACTGTATATATGTATATGTGTATTTGTTTGTATCTGTGCATGTTTATATATGTTGTTTAAAAAAAAAAAAAAAAATTACAAAAAAAAAAAAAAAAAAAAAATGGCGGGGTGAAGGGCAGGAAGGTGGGTTGGCACTTCCGGTAGAGCACCTGAATTAGGAAGACAGGGAGACCTGGTCATCTTGTTGCCACACCACACCCACACGCGATGAAGAAAACCGCCAAAACTCACAAGCGTAAAGGAGTTTGTAACGCTGACCGGGGGGACAACATGAGACTTGCAATTAAATGCTCCGCCCTTGCCTACATCAAGTCCTTATGAGGACTGGATATGGCCGGGACTAGCCCCGATGAGAATAACACAAGAAACGAAGAGCAGTTAGCAGGGCTAACAGAGAAAAGAAGCCAAAAAAAAGAGAGAATGCGGGCCCAGTAGGCCCGACCAAGGACCGTCTTTATCAGGACCAGCACAAAACAAATCTATCCGACGAACAGAGCGGAACCAATAAAACTAGTAGGAATTAGGACTAACAATCCACACAACTACGGCTCTCAACAATAACCACAGCTGATGAAGCAGGTTAGACGAGGCCGAATTTGGAATTTTTTTTTGGAAAATTGGAATTGGAATTGGAAATTTCCGGAGCCCCATACATAGAATCAAAACGTGGTTTTGGTACAGATGATGGCAGTAAACATGTCATTGGGTCGGTGAACTCTTGTTAAGCTTATACGCGACAATCAATAATGATAAACACTCTACTTTCTATGGAGATTTATTTTGTTTTCGATCAAACCGTGCTCAGTATAAACGTTTGTTGCTGTTTGCATAAATGGTGTCTCATCTCATCATGTTCCTCTTGTACCTTGCGATGTCGAGGTGAAGTATAAACAGCGGGAGAGTGCCCGCTTATGGGCTTCGTGTATCGATATTCTCATGGACTCTGTTATTCCCTGCGTCCATCGTTTACGTGGTCGGCCTCTTCCTCTTCTTCCCTCTGGTCTGTACATCATTGCTTATTGTGGTATACTGTTAGTTGGTAACCTATTTGCATGGCCAAACCATTTGACTTGCTGCCTTCTAATAAAATCTAGTACAGCTACAACCCCCAATTTAGTCCTGATTTCTTCATTTCTGATCTTATATCTTCTTGATACATTGAGTATTCTTCTCAGGAATCTCATTTCTGTTGTTGTGATTTTTCTTTTCACTTTTTCTGTCATTGTCCAGGATTGGCATTGTTAACATAGAGTTGGTAGGAAGATTGTGTTGTAAAGTGCTTTCTTAGTAGTTATTGATACAAGTTTGTTCTTTAGTATTGGTGCTATTTGTCCAATGAGTTGGTTTGCCTTATTGCATCTATTTTCGATCTCGTCTTCTGATTTGCCATTTGATGATACTATACTTCCTAGATACTTGAAACTCTTTACTTGTTTCAAGGGATGTTCGTTTAGGTGAATCGTTGTTGCTTGTTCTTCTTTAGTTATAGTCAATACCTCTGTTTTACTTGTGCTAATTTTCATGTTATGTTCCCTACACATTTCTTTTAGACTATTCATGTAGTCTTGTAATTCAGCTTATGATTTTGCTATTAGTGCTTGGTCGTCCGCAAACAGGAGTTCTCTAATGGTTAGATTTGCAGATGGTTCTTCTTCTGTGTTCTCGTCATGCGGTGTTCTTGCGGTCTCTGTTTGGCTGGTTTCTTTACATAAGTTGTCTATATATGATATATATCTATAAAACAGAATGTATGTATGTATGTATGTGGGTAGGGATGTATTGGATGCGTTCGATAACGGTCCATCCGATTGAGATGAAATTTTCTACATGTTTTCTTTTCATTCCCGTGCAGCCAACTGTCATAGTTTGGTACTGTACAATCAGCTATTTACTTACTAAAATTTAATTTTGTAATAACATGACTTAACATAAGAAAAGTTATATAAAGGGACATAGCTTTTAGTAGCATTGCTATATGTTAGGTTAAGTCCCCTGACTATAGATAGATAGATAGATAGATAGATAGATAGATAGACAGGTAGATAGGTAGGTAGGCAGGCAGGTAGATAGATAGATAGATAGATAGATAGATAGATAGATAGATAGATAGATAGATAGATAGATAGAGAGGGTGGGATAGACGGAGGGAGAGACGGACGGACGGGCAGACAGACAGACAGACAGACAGACAGATAGATAGATAGATAGATAGATAGATAGATAGATAGATAGATAGATAGACAGACAGATAGACAGACAGACAGACAGACAGACAGCCGGACCGGGTCGTCAGACAGACAGACAGACGGCAACGTGAACTTATATGACTACTTATATGAATTAACTGAGATGCTCCCCATCAGGGGCTAGGCGAAGCCGGGCCGGGTCAGACAGACAGACAGGCAGACAGATAGACAGACAGATAGATAGTCGGGAACGGGAACGGGAGCTTATATGACTATTTATATGAATTAAATGAGATGCTCCCTACCAGGAGCTGGGCGAAGCCGGGCCGGGTCAGACAGACAGACAGACAGACAAACAAGCAGACAGACAGACAGATAGATAGATAGATAGATAGATAGATAGATAGATAGATAGATAGATAGATAGATAGATAGATCCCCGCCAGGGCCTGGGCGAAGCTGGACCGGGTCAGCTAGTATGATATAAACAAGAGAGGGGACAGGACACAACCTTGTCGTACTCCGGATCTTATGGTGAAAAGTTCTGAGTGTCCTCCAGTTGCTCTCACTATGCATTCACTGTTGTTGTATAAATGGTGTGCAACGCTCAAATCTCCCTTCCTTACTTTAGCCTGAGCATCTTGCTTTAAAAAATCGGAGCATATTTGGTTAAATATTAGGGACGAAGTGAGTTAAAACGATGCCCACATTTAGGATTTGACAGAATTAAAGTAGCCGCCCCAGTGACTGGACAATCCCTGGCAGGATACATCATTCACAAACTGTCAACATCATAGATGTTCTTAAAAGAAATGATTGAGTGCTACTGAACAAATAATTAAAATGTTGGAATAGAAATCTCATACAAATCACAAGAAATAATAATACCTACAAGAAACAAAAATTAAGAAAAAAAGGGACATTTTAATGCAAAAGTAGGAAAGGAGAAGATTATTGATGTAGTTGGTGACTATGACTTAGGAATAAAAAATGAAACGGAAAGGACAAAAACGGATTGAATAAACATATAACTAATGAAGTTGTGATTGGAAACACCCCGTTTAAACAACAAAAGAGACCCACGTAAATGCCCCGGTAAGAAAACATCTAACAAACTGACTACATACCAAAACATAGCAGATTTAGAAATTTATAGATACTCGTGAAGACTATATGGACAAATAAAAGATACATTGAAAATGGGGAAACAGAGGTTACGAATATTGTCATGACTAAACAATATTAGTGTGGCTATTACATTGCATCTGGCAACCCAGAAGCATTATAATCTCTTCAATAATACGACACTACCATACAGTCGCAAATACAGGACTACAAGGAATGATCCCACACGAAGGTCGAGCGTTGTTATTATTATTATAAGTTTGTTTTTCAAGAAGGAAAGTCAGTGGGTTAATGTTCTTTTGATATTTGGAAGCTTGCAATCTTGGTTGATGTGACGAGACGCCTTGGCACATCCAATATATATATATTTAAGAATGATCTGAGTCCCCAACAAAGGAATAAGGACAAACTAAAATGGATTGAAAACAAGAGAAAAATACATCTTGACAACGCGCTCCGCGCCATCATTACTATAACTCTAGTCTGAGAAAACTTTAATGTCTAGATCAAACGTAACTCCCAGACACCACGGCGCAAGTCGGCGGCGCTATCAAAGGTTGAAAACTCGCATTGTTTCAACAGAAGACAAGGGAAAGAAGAGGTGCTACCTTCCACTTCATACAATTCACTGGTTAACACGTCGTGTTAAAAGTCCAGATGAAGTATAGGCGGCACTACAGGGAGATAAGATTCATGTCTGCTGGGCGTGTGAGAGTACAAAATCCGATGCCTACCATCCCTTACGTTTATCGGACAGACGTGTGATCGTAAGGCAGCAATATAATGCAGGCCTTACACCTCGTCGCAACCCAGGAGATTAAGCTAGGTAAAACACAGGGAAAGCGAGGATGTATCGCCCGATTGAAACGTTTGCATGACGCAATGTGACGTACATTCTCTGGACAGCGAAATGAAGGATTATTTCAGACACGTGGCGGAACATCAATCAATTTGATTGACAGATGAATTACATTCAACGAGGAAGGAGAGAAAGGGTTAAAATGAATTCCGGACTTAATGCGTCCCAGTAACACGTCAAACGTGAAAAACAGGCGGAGTTAACGAATACTGGACATAAATATTATCGCACGTGAAAAGAGGGAAATCATGTCATGGACAAACAGAATATATAACAATTAACATTGCCTAGAAGCCTCAGACGCAAACGCACGTATAGAATTCCTAGGATACCTACATGGGAAGATATTAACATCTTGTTCTGTCTGACTTTTAGACGTAAGTCCTGTGACGGGATTTCCTAAGCTATAAACTCAGGTAATACAAACATTATTTTGATCCGTTTGTCTGCTGTTGTTTATGTTTCTGTTTCTCATTTTTCTCTTCCAAACTTTAAGCATATGGATTTTCCGTGTTACTCATTATTACTTAGGATAAATTTCTGAGAGCAAGCAGTCTATTGATAGCGTCCAAATTAACGTTGATTATTTGGACCAACACTTTGATTGCCTACCAAGATTGGGGTGAAACCACTTGGAGGGAGGAATGGCACCAGTTAACATTGTCTGCATGATGTCTACATGAGGACAGACATGACTTAGGACACTCAATTTTCAGACAGGTGCAGGGAAGGCATTTTAATGCTCGACAGGAAGAATGTGCGACCGAAGCCCTTCCCACAAGACGGAATGAATGAAATAGAAAGGGAGAGCGTAAGTGAGGTGAACTTATATGGGACACACTCCATTACATAGGTGGAGGTGAATATGTATGGTTTAAGTAACATGCATGTATATTAGGAGATTAAGGTATGTTTATATAAATGCATAAACATGTGTGTTTTGAGATGTGAAGACGTAGATACCACCCATCTCCATTCGTTTCATTTCAGCTCTCTAAGAAACCATGGACAGTTAACAACTCATATCAGGGAGTGAATGAGCCTAGTCAAGGGACCAATCTGGACTCCTTCAAGCTGACAGTGAACTACGTCTCACCGGGGAAACATGACCTATGTGCCATCACAAGTTGAGTTATGTATACCATTATAATAATCATCATTATACAATCATTATAGCAATCAATAAACGCATGTATTGTATTTTAAACTCATTTGTCCGTATAAATTCTAAATGTCTACACATGTTTGTGTAGCTTAACTGAGTGCACGCATTGTTAAAACATTTAGTGGGGGTTCAAAGATATATTCCAGGAGTAGATTATGTCAGGGAGGTACCTTTTCTATGCAGCCGTCATGTAACAAGCGTATTCTGCATAACATAATTCCTCTTTCTTCTCCTGGTGATATCAAGAACAGCTAAATCTATTTTACTTTCAACGAGCCATTTCTTGGGCTGTTTTCTTGAGTATCCAGGGATGGTGTCTTAAATCAGCATAACAGACATTTGTTCCACGTTTTCTCTCTGGGATCTGGGATGGTAATTAGTCCCTTCTGACAGAGGTAAGATATCTCAAACTGCTCCCAGAACTAAACACCATTAGGAGAAAATGACTTTTGACTGAGTGGTTTTCCGCCGTGGAGCCTCTTCAGCCAAATTGATGACAGTTGGTAAAGATGTCAGACGGTAGTAGCAGATTAAGTTTTACGATCAGCTTAGATGCCAGATTGTAATGTGTTGTGTGCGAGAAGTGTGTCTTTTGGCAGCTACATGAGGGACACAAAATGAACCACATAAGCTTATCCTGGAACATATTTCTCGGTATGCAGATAAAGGGAGCCGCTGTAGTGTAACGGCTAGACTTTCGCCTCCCGTACCGGTGGTTTGGAGTTCCAACTATTTTTGGGCGGTTTCTAATTTAACAAATATTTACCTGGGTTTTCAGGTAAAAAACACACAAACAATCAAACAAACAAAAATTGACCCAGCCAAAAATAGGTAGGAGGGAATTGTCAGGAACCCAATATCAACTAACCCAAGATATAACAGTGTCAGGAGTTAGTGGAGGACAGCTCACGATAGGCAATCAGGACAGGCAGCCTGGTGTTATCAAGTACAGGTCAACTACTAACGAGTTGAAGCCCTGTGGTCATCGTGCCACGTTACACCGCACGGGTGACACGAACTGTGAGAAGTGAAGGTCTGACCGAACATACCTGGGTCAGGGAGACGGGTTAAGGACTTCGAGACGGACGGACAGAGAGGGTTATGCTTGTGTTTCATGATCGTTGTGAGATGGCTGTAATGAGATATAGCGTGACTGATTGAAAGATTGAGATGTGCTTGAGCTGAGGCAGTGAAAGAGTTATTTTGTATCTATTGTAAAATGTTTAGGCATGTATATACTCATGTGATAATGTACGAGTTGCGCATGATTATGAGCGTAACCTCCAGGAATGTACCAATCTGTAGATAGATTATGTGAATAAAGGAGTTACTTCACGCTACCGCGTGTAAGAGAGTAATCATTGAATGTGTGTGATTGTTTCGCCCCTGTTCTTGAGAGCGAGCCAAATGTTAATATAAGTGAGTCCATGACAGGAATATTACGGGAAGTGAAGGCGGCCAGTGTGATACCGATGACATCAGCCACTAAGTGCTTTTTAAGACACTTTGGTCTATACAAATATTGGTCTACCTCCATATGACCAATGTGCCTTAGGTGTGTAAAAGAGACCTTGACATTTATGAACATGAAATAAACTCCTGCTGAGCAGGATTGTACAAGAGAATGAATCATAGCTGCATTAATGCAATTGAAGCAACATTCGCGTTTAGTCACGATTGCCATATGAAAACAGAGATGTCATTGATACTGTTCGAATGTGGACCATTTGTTATCCCCGTAGTAATCGCAGAGTCATTATGCAGTCTTTCTGTCTGCAAACACAGGTTTTAAACACCTATTCGTTGAAGTACATCTTAGCAGCTGATAAACAAATTATCAAATTTTCTGGATGATTATTCCCTTTTGTTAAGTTTTTTTTGGTTGACATTACCAATCAAAACGTAAACTTGTTATTGATAAAATTTACATATTAAGGACTTTGTTTTATATACTGCCTATGTGTGAATGACATATTATTCCTCACAGAGACCAGACAGCAAGCAGAATCATTCCACTCCACTATGAACCAAGCCAACAAGGACATTTACTTGACTGTTGACCATCAAGATAAGGATACCTTACGGTACTTAGACATCCTAATCCGACGTCGAGAGGATGGCACCAAGCAAAGAGCAGTCTATCGAAAAGGACCATGGACGGGCTAATGCCTGAATTTCAATAACTTTGCACCCATCTAATATAAGCGTAAGTTAGTACGGACGTTAATTAATGAAGCTATAAAGATATGTTCCGATAAGGCATTAAAGAAAAAACTAGACACCCTTCCCCAGACTCTGAAATCTAATAGACTTCATCAAACGTCATCGCCACACCCAAACCTACCGCCACAGAAACAACAAGTGATTCCAGCCACTGCTGTGCAAGCATAGGAACTTCCTGCCAAATCTTGGACTTCCGTGGGGAAAACCTACTCCACATTCGTACAATATCAGTGTTTATGCACATAGTACTTTAGCCAAAGTATTATTCATTTATTCACTTCATATGATATATAACTCTGCAGTATGCACCGGACGAGATGCAGTGAAATGTGCCAGGCAAGAAATGGTACAATATATTATTTATGGCGTCTTTGGTTAGATTCGTTAGGGGAATACATTGTTTGAAAAGCAATAGCTTACACATCTAATTGCGGGAACTATAAAGCCTCCAAGGTCATATACAATTACATATAACAGTTTGTCAAGTACAATGATGTTTTCCGGGTGAAAAACTGCTTATATGTGTCTGACTTCGTCTATACAACTCGTTGTCAGCACTGTAACTTTTCTAGTGCCATTAATTGATTACTCTATCCCGGGAAGGTTAACCCGGTCAACAAATGCCCACAGAAGTCGGATGTGCCGGCCTAACTGTGCAAGAGCGCACCTCTGCTGTAAACAGGCACAACGCAATCACGTCCGAAAAAAATCTCCGCATGAACGCAGAAGAAAAAGTAGATTACTCTATGTTTGGTAGTCCTTTCTTAACTTCGTCTGTCCCATTATACTGTTACGTCAACCCACTATAATTGTGTCTTACTTAACTCATTCTGTTCCACAGTTGTATTATTTAAACCCAGTTAGACTCATGGCTTGTCGCATAAAGTACACAGATTGTAGGATAGACAGGGCTGAAGTAATGACTGTCTGCGACTGAGAGAGTTAATTGCTGGAGAACCTGACCGAGGGACCAGCATGTGAGAAAAAAATTTATTATACACCGGTTCCTTATAAGTCTGACACTATTTCTGTTGCTGTTCTTCTTGCTGTGAATATTGTTTCGTCTTATTCTTCAACATCTTCTTTGTCCTCTTGTTTGCCTACTTATTTATTTTCTTCTTTGTCTTTTTCTATGTCTTCTTTGCTCTTCTTCTTAGCTCTTTTCTTGCTATCGTCTCCTCCTCCTCCTTTGCTTCTGCTTCTTCTTCATTCGTTTTCGTCTCATGTCCCCTCTTCTCTTCCTTCCACTCCTCCTCCTCTTCCTCCTCCTCCTTCTCCCTCTCCTCCTCCCCCATCTCCTCCTTCCCCTTCTTCTCTGTTTGTTCGTGTATGGCTGTGGATTGTGCAGTATCTTATTACAGCAAAAAGTGCGATAATTTGAACTTCTGACAGATATACTTCGCTTCTTCGCGAAATTTGGTGTCCAGACAAACAGAGGGTATTTCATTGCTTTAATGGGGTGACGGTCATCAACTCCCATCTTATCCCCAGGTTTACACAGAGAACAGCTGCATGCCAGGTGTTCGGCCATCATTGGAAGACAAGGGAAAACCATGGGCATATTCAGTCATCCAGTGACGCTTCCGCTAATAGAGAACGATATATGGTGATCTAGGTCTAGGCCCACCAAAGGTAGCAAGCCCTATACATGGCTGCTCATTCCAGTTTATTCAGAATGTAGTACATTATGGGCTGCGACGTAAAGGACTAGCTGGATGTAATGTGGTCATTTGGCGGGACATTCCTGTGGGCATTGCGTTTCAAAATATTAACAATATAATTCTTAAAATCTATGGAGGAACCATTATCCACATAGCCATAACCTCAACAAGTCCGTACTGTCTTTGCTAAATGATGGCGCGGTTACATCCTATTATACCCTTCGACATTTGTGAAGTCGCGGCTCTGATCTTGCGCACCCCGCTAATTATTGAGCTTGGAGAGGGGTAGAATAACTCTTTGTAGACGATAAGATGGTACCTGGCTGGGAGAGTCTCTGCGTCATCCTCACTCCGATATATGCAATATATTTTCAGTGCTCAGGTGACAACGCCAGCGCATAGGACCTAAACTGATATAGTTATGTATAGTCTCTGTCGAGACTCTTGTAAGTCTGATCATTTTGTCTGTGTGAGGATTTCATACAGACTAGCAGCGCTTCATTATTTCTTTATGCAGACTGCGTTTTGGATAAATATGTTTCTGGATTCCCCCGGGTCAGCGGGTCCATGTGTCTACTGCACATGACACTTCTGTGCTGAACACTCCGTTGTTCTTCTATGTTGTCACTATCAGCCCTCTACACATATCACACGACAGGGCAATGATTACACTGGTTTACACACATTTTGGTGCCTTAAATTTTCTTGGGTAACTTTGTGAGCTTATTCCAAAAATGTAATCATATTTTTTTTTAATATTAGCTCCAGTTTTTGAGATAACTAAGAATGCGTCAATTGTTATGTAAAAGACTAGTGTTAGGTACAATCAGTGGCATTGTGACAGTAATCTGCATTCATACTATTTGTAATTACTGTGCTTTTATTGCCTTTATATAAAACACCAAAAATGTATTATTAACACTTTATCACTAGCATTTTTTTAATCCGTAGTCAACACACATAAGAAGCTTCTTTTCGAGGACTTCCTGGAATATTATATGTCCGGATAGTCACGCTTAATTAATAAGCCATCATGTGGGCATCCCAAAGTCCCTGGTATGCCTCTTCCATTGCTTTTATATCTTGGTGACATCTTTCACCATGCTCCTCACTAAAGTCGCCAAGATTCTCGGAAACGAAATGTACATGATTATGGAGGTAGTGTAATTTTATGCTCATGTCGCATCCAAGCTTACAAAATCTCAGATTCAGATAATTCAGAATAATTGTCAGAAGAATGTTTAGGGGCTGAGTGGTCTCGAGGTATGGTGTCCGCCTCGAGTGCTGGAGGTCCCGGGTTCAGGCCCCGGTGAGGACCGGGATTTATTTAAAAAATCCACCTGGACTTCCAGTAATAAAATTTCCCCTGGTCTCTGGGTAGTGAGATCGGACGCCCGTGTGTATTGTTGTCTCTGGGTAGTGAGATCGGACGCCCGTGTGTATTGTTGCGCACGTAAAAAAATCCCTTGGCAGTTGGAAATCGAAAAAGAGTAGCCTAACGGCGCTGCCCGGGCAAAATTTCGAGTTAAAAATCTACCTAAAGTATTTCAGGATCCTCGCCGATGCAACGGAGTTCGTGCATTGAGCTGAGTTTCTCCAGACTCAGGTTTGAGTTAGGAGGAAATCGGAGCACGTATGGGTTAAACCGTGTGCCGTGATGTTGATCTAACGACTAAACTAAACTAAAGCGTAGATATTTGGTGAATTACCTTTGCTGGCCAAGTAAGAAGTTCATCATTTTAAGATCAACACAAATCATCCAGTTATGTTCTAAATACTTCAATTTTTCCAGAACTTGGCGCATTGTAGCAAAATTCTCCTTTATTGTTAGGATAATGAGCAATTGGACATGAGCCATATTTGTTACAATTGTGTAAGCCAAGCAGAGTTTCATTGTGTAAGGGACTAGATAGCAATAGTCCCCCCCCCCCTCCCCCCAGAACCTCATACAGAAAATACTGTTTCAATATTAATTAAATACGCAAATGCCGGTATCTAAAACTAGAGCTGCTACAGAGAAATAAATGTGATATTTGAAGTTAGCAGGCCACATTTATGCAAAACCAGGTGTAAAATGTTTCGCACAAAAAAAACACTCTCTATCTATCTCATCCATGTGACAATATATGGTTGTGTATCATAGGTCAACACACACGCACGCACGCACGCACGCACGCACGCACACACACACACAATAAGAAACGTGAGTCTTTTGTACTTACAAGTTACAAACATATTATTAAAACACCGTTTTTCAAGAAAAATAAAATACTGGCATTATATCAGATCTGTACATGGAAGACATCTTATTCATATCAACACCATGTCTCGGATGCTAAAATACACTGACCATATCAACACCATGTCTCGTATATTAAAATACACTGACCACCATATCAACACCATGTCTCGTATATTAAAATACACTGACCATATCAACACCATGTATCGTATATTAAAATACACTGACCATATCAACACCATGTATCGGATACTAAAATACACTGACCATATCAAATGTCAATGTGGTTGAGAAAGAACAGGCATAGAAAGCTTGGTTCCCTCAAGACGAGACAGATGTCACCGCTACAACGGTTAGCCCGGGGCATTAGAGACACCATGAGAATGAACACGCACCACGTAAGGGAACTGGATTAGGATCGAGTCTTTCGCATGTCGAATGAGGAGAGCGGCATTCTGCACAGGACTTCACAAACGATAATCTGGAGTTAGCGTTAACCTTAACACTGTGCATCTGATGACTTCTGACATAAGCATTTACCCATTTCTTCCCATTCTAACAAATTCGTTTATTCAGTACAGTTCACATATAAACTATCAATTCTGCAGCACCCAGTAAACGCGTGCTACGTATGAATATTGTAATACACGCAATATCACTGGGTTCAGGAGTTGGATTTCATACAACACACCGCTACTGTGTCTAATCTGTAACTGTAACACATAGCACATGCCTTATTTTGGAGTCACTAAGTAGAATGTCGCTGAATCGAAAACGAGAACGTAATTTGTCCTGGTTGTTATCACCCATACGTTTAATACATTTATACTTTTATGCACTAATATTGCAATGGTTATGTTCTACCTTTTCATAGAATAAACAACACGGCCATATGACAAATATGTAGTTAGGGAATAAAGAAACAGCGGTGTTGTTTAAAAGTTAGTTAGTTAGTTAGTTAGTTAGTTAGTTAGTTATTTAGTTAGTCGCAACTTCCCTGCAACGGGTCGTCCCCTATATGCTCCGTTACTGTGCCAGTGAATATCACACAAAATGATCACCACTGCCCAAAGTGAAAAGTGGAAAAGACAGGAGTCTCGGCCAGCCAACAGTCCGCACAATTGCATTGTGCATAATACCGCCGTCAGAATGCCAACACAAAAGTTCTCCACGAAAAATACAGTTCATCGTCGATGGAAACGACAGTCACAGGGCGACCAGCGGAAAGCGCCGCACAAAGTACGAACTCCGTAGCTCCAGCGACGAAGTCTCCTGAAAAATACACCCGTGAACCGAAAAGGCATACCAGTCAATTCAGCAACAGCCAGCCGCCATCGTTCCAAACATGCAGTTCACGCTACAAACAACCTCGGGCAGATGTAAAAGCATTCCACTCGAAATTCACAGCTAACAGTGTCGCGCTACACACTTACTCAGTAGCATGGCGACGGAACCATGCATTACCAGTCCAACATGAGGAAAATGCGAATGCAAACCGTAGCCACAAGCGTAAATACCCCAGAGGCCTTAACGGTTCAAATGCCTATCCGCCATGTTGGGGACCGGAAGTTTGATGGTTAATAATGAAAACATAGTCTTATTGTTCACTAGTACCAAGTTCTATTGCTGAGTCAGCCACTTTTTCCAGACGACGAGTCAGGACTTTTGACTTCTTTCTACCTGCAATCCAACATTAACTGAAACTTAACAGTAACACATATTACCATCCTGCTTTGACAAGTCATTACAGAGTTATGTGACTGACAGTCTAGACATACACATCCCGTTTAGATCTCATTAGAACATTCACTATTATGACCCTTGAAAACGATTGAGCGCAGAACTGAAACAGCAAACTCAACAAAATAAAAGTTCAATGGCACTCAACAGCAGTAACACATAATTTCGATCACCTCTGGCGAAGATAACATATTGTTAACTGTACGATGTACTCCTTACCACCTAGATCGCGTCACTAACTGTCTGCCTGTTTCCGTCTGTATGTTTGTTTGCCTGTCTCAATCTTTCTCTCCTACAGACACACACCCACACATACAACTTAACATAATATGTCTTATATCAGTGTTGTGTGATATGTGTTTTTGCCTGCAATAATTAATTATCGGCATTTCGCTTAGGGAAGGAGTATTTCTACGTGAGTGACCTAATGAGCTACGGTGATAGGAAACTCCACTTAGTGTGCATTGTGATCAGCAAGGCCTCCTCCCTTCCTCCTTTCCCCAATCTTCTTCTTCCTGTTTTGCCATAATGGCAAACTACTGAACGTAAACTTGCCAAGACATCAACATCAGCACTGCTGATGTTGACAGCGATGTCCTGCAAATAGGGTATGCAGTATATATATATATATATATATATATATATATATATATATATATATATATATATATATATATATATATATCTCTATATATATACATACATACATAACCGTGGAAGTCAATGCAGCCATGGGCACTGAAAATATGGCTTACTGTCACTTCTAAACACTCGATACATTATTGCTACATTCTTCTCAGTCTTCCACGTCCCGACACAGACCTTATTGTAAGTCAAGTAAGCTCTCTCTCTCTCTCTCTCTCTCTCTCTCTCTCTCTCTTGCTCCCTCCCTCCATCCATCCAGTCATCCATCCATGCTTGCATACATGTGTGTGTGTGTGTGTGTGTGTCTATATATATATATATATATATATATATATATATATATATATATATATATATATATATATATATATATATATATATATATGTGTGCTCGGTTACACTTTCTATAGGCGTGCTACCAATATGCAGCTGAAGAGTTCTCTGCGAGTTTAGAGTGTGAAGTCTTTGCCTGGTTCCTATTAACATAGATTTTGTTTTAGAAATGTTAATTTGCATGCGGTTTGCATGACTCCAGTTAACTACACTATTTATTTCCTGTTGCAAGGATAATTCTAGCACATTACGATCAACAGCGTTTGTATATACTGTGCAGTCGTCTGCAAATAGATCGCAGAACGATGACAGATATAAAGGAAGATCATTTATATAAATGGCAAATAATAGAGGGCCAAGTATAGGCCCCTGTGGTACTCCAGTATTAATGTTAATGGCTCGGGATAGAGATTTATTGTGTGACACGACTTGTTTTCTGTCTAATAAAAATGAGTGTATTAGTGTCACTATATTAAAGCTTACTTTCATTGTTTCTAGTTTTTTTAATTAGGATAGTATGATCTATCATATCGAATGCTTTTCTAAAGTCTATAAACATCGTTCCACATAGAGTATTGTTGTAAATATTTTGATGCCAGTTTTCTATCATGTTTGTTAGGGCCATATGACATGAATATTTTGGCCGAAATCCTGACTGACTGTCAGCTATTAGTTTGTGGCGAACTAAGTGCTCTAGTGTTGTTTTGTGGATGTGCTTTTCTAGCGGTTTGGATCGTGAGGATAAAAACGAACAATTAGAGCATATAAAGATGACGCCTCGAGAATATACGGTGAACAGCGTAGCAAAGACTACCCACGAGAATTTTATAAACGTGTCAATACAATGAGAAACAGAGATGCATGCTACAACCCAACCACCATCATAAACAGCAAAAGAGGTATACCAATATTTAATCCACAACAAAGACTAGCA
Organism: Cepaea hortensis; assembly: GCA_963921405.1. NCBI lineage: Eukaryota > Metazoa > Mollusca > Gastropoda > Stylommatophora > Helicidae > Cepaea > Cepaea hortensis. The sequence continues at coordinate 32,326,497 of OY992896.1, forward strand.
AGGTGGGCAGAATACTTTCAAGAACTACTTAACCCCACACATAACATAGAAAACCTCACTTTTGTGCCTAAAAGTCATGGACAAACAAGAACCAAATTTCATACCTGCAGAATTATAGTTATACAGAAAAGTCCTAAAAACAAATCTCCGGGTCCAGATGGAATAACCACAGAAGCTATTCAGGCATGTTGGAAAACAAGAGTTAAATGGCTAACAAGACTTTTTAATATAGCATGGGAAGAAAGAAAAGTCCCAGATGGTTGGCAACAGGCAGTAATAGTACCAATATGGAAAAAGAAAGGCAATAGGTGAGAGTGCGAAACATACAGAGGTATATCACTCCTGAGCCATATAGGGAAAATGTATGCAAAACTTTTGGAACAATGAGCTAGACCCATAGTTGAACAACAGTTAAGCAAAGTACACTTCGGTTTTCGGAAAGGTAAAAGTTGCACTGATGCACTATTTACACTTAGACAAATATGTGAAAACACTATCGAATACAGAGATCAGCAAAATATTGTGTTTGTAGATCAGGAAAAGGCTTTCGACAGAGAAGACAGATACCATCCTTGAAGACTATGGGATAGAAGGGCAATTGCTAGAAAACATCATAGCCATGTATCACTTTAACCGAAGTGCAGTGAGAACACAAGAAGTTCTATCAGATTGTTCACAGTCAATACAGAAGTGAGACAGGGATGTGTGCTCTTTCCTTTGCTATTTAATAACCACATGGACAGAATATCCAAAGAAGCAAGATTTGACAAAACAGATTCAGAAAATTTAGAACTCTTTACTCCAGATGAAACAACTGATCCACAGGAAATAAATGAACTTCTATTGGCAGACGATCAGTGCCTGTTTTACAGCAATGAGGGCAGACTACAAAATCATATTAATAATCTGAGTTCAACCTGCAGCAAATACAATATGAGTATAAACACAGCCAAAACCTAAGTAATGCAAGTTAGCAGATCGCCAGGCCCACTAAGTATACAGATACATAGTACAACCCTGAAACAAGTTAAAGAATTCAAATATTCTTGCCACAGAAGATGGCAGAATGGACAGAGAAATCGAAATCAGATGTCAAAAAGCTAGTGCACTTACATATCAACTATCACCCTTACTGAAACATCCAAATATACCCATGTCCGCAAAACGACAGATAATAAACAGCATATTCACACGAACCGAACCCTATGCTACCAATCTCAAACTTGGACTTCATTCAAATCACACTTTAGCAAAATCAACATCTGCGAGATGAGATGCATGAGGAGAGCTGCCAACTTAACAATCCGAGACAGAGTAAAAAATGCTGTTATCAGACAGACAGTGGGATCGACACCTTGTACCACATTTATTGAAAGACAGAAGATCAAGTTGTTTGGCCATGTCGTTAGAATGCAACACCAACAACTACCATCACTGGCCTTACATCAAATATCATCTGCGACGAGACCAAGAGGACGTCCAAGAAAAAAATGGATTGACGACATCAAAGACATTGTACAATCACACGGAATGACACTATCCAGTGCCGCCCACCGGGCGCTGGAGCGCAAATTATTCCTCCCCAAGACACTTGACGGCAGATGTGGAAGATGATGATGATGATGATGAAGAACCTTTCTTTTTGTGAGAGAAAACCATCACGTGTACAATACTTCGCCTTACTTATCATTAGGGAAATGTGTACAGTACTGTGTCCTGATAAAAGGGAAAGCCACTGTGTTTGTCTTTCAAGTCTTGAGAGAATGACAATATCTCTACATGGTTTTTCTTTCTTATCATTAGCAAAAGGCATTATTTACTGTCTCGTTATTGTCACGACAGAAAAGCATCGAATCGATTTGTCTTGTTCCTTGTCTTATATTATTTAAATAGTACTGACTAGAGCACCATAGTAAGCCGACCATTCACGGAATAGGAGACTAACACTATCTGACTGCTACCACATACTGCTGTGTAGTGACACAGCATAGCGTGTCTGCACTATTTACACTACGGGCCTGGAACCGACATAAATGATGTAGGCTTGTATTGACTTGAGTAGACTTGCACTAAGCACACCGCACGAACCACTGCAACGCTTCCGCTGTTTTCTGCAGTGAGAATGACATTACAAGCCACTGATTTCCCTTCTCCGCGGGCTAATTTTAACAATGATAATGCTCTTATATATCAACTATCACCCATACTGAAACATCCAACACAATATGTCCGCAAAACGACGAATAAGAAATAGCAATTTCAAACCAACCTTATGCTACCAATATCAAACTTTAATAACATCAAAATCACACTTATGCAAAATCAACACCTGTAAAATGAGATGCTTGAGAAGAGCTGTCATTTTAACTATCGAAGTCCGAGTAAGAAATTATGTTTTCAGACAGATAGTGGGATCAACACCTTTGCCACATATATTGAAAGACAGAAGATCAAATGGTTTGGCCATCTCATTAGAATGCAATACCATGATCCATAAGCACTGGCGCTACATCAAAGTAAAACTGCTACGAGAGCAAGAGGACTCCCGAGAGAAAAGTGGATTGGCGACATTAAACACATTTTACAATCACACGGAATCCAGTGCTACTCATCACGAGCCTCACCCACGTTGCTTGACTGCAAGAGTAGAACATGACTGTGATGAATGCTCTCAAACAAAAACGTGTTATTACAGTCTGCTAGACTTCTTGTATTACACATTGTTGCATGTAAAGCCCAGTGTTGTTGTAAACGTCCCTAATGTTGATGTATGTCATCCTCGGCTTCATCATTATGGTATATATTATGTCTAGACATTTCCTACCGTCGATCTGAAAGCAGACCGTACCAGAGCTTCCCCTGTCTCATCCAGCACCAAACGGACTCTCTAGACTTGCGTCGTGAGAGCTTCGCCAACCATGCACGTGGACGTCCAGGTATCCAGGAACCGTCTATTTAATTATTAGTTCCTCACGAACACTTCATCTTGTCAAATGTGGTAACGAAATGTAGCGTCCATACTGAAATGGTGTTTAGTTCACTATTGTCTTTTATATGCAAGAATGCTGCATGGGCAACACATGGTTTCTTTATTTTAGCCCAGGCTTTGTGCTATGGAGACATTCAAACATCATAACGCTGTACAAGAACAAGGGAGATCGGAGCGACTGCAACAACTATAGGGGTATCTCACTTCTGTGTATTGTTGGGAACGTATTTGCCAGAATTGTCCTGCGCAGACTTCAAGTCCTGGGAGATCAAGTCTACCCCGAATCACAGTGCGGCTTCCGTCAGAACCGGTCTACCATTGATATGATATTCTCATTGCGACAGATGCAAGAAAAATGCCGGGAACAAAATCAGCCACTGTTTATTGCCTTCATAGACCTCACAAAGGCATTCGATTTGGTCAGTCGTGAGGGTCTGTTCAAAGCACTAAAGAAGATTGGCTGTCCACCAACTCTTCTGTCCATTGTGGAATCGTTCCACACAGGCATGAAGGGTATAATCAAGTTTGATGGCTCAACTTCAGAAGAGTTTGAAATCAAGAGTGGAGTTAAGCAAGGTTGTGTACTATCCCCCACCCTCTTTGGGATATACTTTTCACTTCTACTGAAATATGCCTTTCGTGATCAGGATGACGGTATATACATTCACTCACGCTCAGATGGTGGCCTCTATAATGCTCAGAGATTGAAGGCCAAGACCAAAATTAGCAGGGTACTAATCAGAGAGTTGCTTTTTGCGGATGATGCTGCGATTACGACCCACTCTGAGGAAGAATTACAACATCTACTATCTGCATTCTCCAATGCTTGTTCTGAATTTGGTTTAACAATTAACAAAATGAAGACACAGATTATGTCCCAAGGTGCACATGGTGTACCATCAATCTTTATTGACGACGCCGAACTGGAGATAGTAGACCATTTTACATATCTAGGATCAGAGGTAAATAGCAAATTATCCCTCGATCAGGAAATCAACATCAGGATTGGCAAGGCAGCAACAACAATGAACATGTTAGCAAAAAGAGTCTGGGAGAACAGGAAGCTTACTGCCAAAACAAAAGTCCTCGTCTACCAAGCCTGTGTTCTTAGTACTCTTCTTTATGGCAGTGAAACCTGGACAACTTACTCACGCCAAGAGAAACGTTTAAACAGCTTTCATATGCGGTGTCTGCGAAGAATACTTGGTATTAAGTGGCAAGACAAAATCACAAATACTGAAGTATTGGAAAGATCAGGTTGTCCATGTTTTCACATGCACCTACTGTGGGCAAACATTTGCAGCAAGAATTGGCCTTACCAGCCACACTCGCCACCGCCATGGATCGTAGTTATTGCCATATGACAGTTATTAAGCCTTTTTGAAGCACAATGTACCAAACTATCGTCTGTCAAGACGGAAAGGTGCCAATGGTCTTTTATATTTAGTGTATTTAGTGCCTATAGGTTGGTCTTTCGTTTTGTACATACATACTGGCATCCCACCACTTTCTATTATTATTGCTATAGTTCTCAACCTGTTTTGGCATATGCACCCTTCCACCATGTCAGAATATCACCTCCGCCCCATTTCCAGCGAATGAAAGAAGAACCCCCCCCCCCCTTTTTCTAAAATTGTCAGCCTCAAAAGGTGCATTCAAAATAACATGTCTATAATATTGAAAATCCTTTGTTTCTTCAATAGTTGTACACACCTTTTACATGCATAAATTAATTTTATAGTGTAGTAAAACGTTTAAGAATTATCACTTAATACACGACAACTGAATGCCAGAAAATTACCCTAATACGAGGAAATGCAACCTAAAGACTTAATGTCATGGCAGGGTAGACCAGGCCCTATAAGCCTTGGTTGGCAAATGGTCTAGGATGGAAGCTCCAACAGACGGACAGTTAGAGTATTGCTTTTCTGATCCGGCAGCTTCTGCAGCTTGCCTTGTTCCAGACGTATTGGTGTTACCTTTCCTCTGGAGTAAACTAGGCAGGCCGAGCGAGGAATCATGCTGCATTGGCAACACATGGTCTCTAAATTCAGCCCATACTTTGATCTATGGAGCGGTATAACTCCATTTTTCAAACTATAGTCTGTCAAGACGGCAAGGTGCCAGTCAGTGCTCATGTATCACAGTTTTTTTTTTTTTTTGGTTTTATCTTACAGTTGTGTCTATCATTATACTGAATGTCTGTCTCACAACCGTTTGTCGCATGAGGTATGTGTAGTACCCATATCTCAAAACCATACTTCGCACTCGTTTTATTCAGGATTTAACATTCGTATGTTGTTATCGTTTTATTTAGTGCCAACATCTAACAGTCGTGTGTTGCTCTCTTTCCGTTAGTGTTCATTTCCCACAGCTGTATTTGTTGCAACTTCCTACCCATGTCTTACAACCGTATCTGTCTACCTGTCTTTTGTTGTCCATGTCCAACAGTAGGGCACTCTTCCGAATTCCGGTCCCAAATAGTTCTGCAGTGAATAAGTGATTAGGGTTAGGGTTAGGGTTAGGGTTAGGGTTAGCTATATAAAATTATTCACTGCAGAACTATTTGGGACCGGAATTCGGAAGAGTGCCCAACAGTAGTATGATGCTACCGTTCTGTTTAGTGTCTGTCTCAGCAGTATGCTCTCGTCTTTTTGTTTACTGTCCCTGTCTTACAGCTTTATGTTGCTATTTTTCTGTTTATTATCTATCTAATAGCCGAGTGCTGCTATCGTTCTATTTAGTATTTCACTCTCATAGTTGCATATTAATATGCGTCTCCATCCATCCATCCATCATGTGCCATGCCGATAAGCGTGGGCGGTCATGTTCTGCCATCTCACTCGATCACCAGAGTCGTGGATCAGCTCCGTGTTTCTGTCTCGACCATGCCACACGGCCAAGCCATCCAAGTACTTGCTTCTAGGTCTTCCCCTTGGTCTGTTCCCCTCGATCTTACCAGTTGTCACCAAGTTCTCCAGATCATTTCTTCTCATAACATGCCCAAAAAATTGTGACTGTCTACGTCTAATGTCTCTAATCAGTTTACGATCTTCATTTGTTTCTTGAAGAACTTGTTCAATGGTCTTTCTGGCTGTCCATGGTATTCTTTGCATTTTCCTCAGAAACCACATTTCTACAGCCATCAGATGTTTTTCAGCCTGACTGCTCATTGTCCAAGCTTCACATCCATATAAGAGTACAGATTCTATGTTGCATCTCAAAACTCTTTTTCTCGTTTCAATTGACATTTTTTTTATTGTATGTTATTGTCAGTATGTTTTTCATCTTGCTAAAGGCTACTTTTGCCATGGCGATTCTTGTTCTAATTTCTTCAAGGCATCTCCCATCAGATGTTATTACTGTTCCGAGATAATTGTACATATTCACTTGTTGAAGAATATTTCCATTTACTTGTATATTACATTGTGGTATTTCGTTCTTCCTAGTGACGACCATAATCTGTGTCTTTTTACAATTTAATTCTAACCCTAGTTGTTCACTGTGTGTAACAACCGCATCTACTAAATGTTGCAGGTCCTGTTCATTGTCTGCAATCAAGACTGTATCATCTGCATATCTAATGTTATTGATGCATCGTCCCCCAATGTTGATTCCTTCCATATCTTCAATATTTCTGAAAATACTTTCACTGTACAGGGAAAACAGATCTGGAAACATTACACATCCCTGTCGCACACCTCTCTTAATAGGCTGATATTGGCTTACTTCATTATCAACTCTTATGGCAATTTGTTGTTTCCAATATATGTTTTTTACAAGTCTAAGGTCTTTTCCATCAATCTGTAGATCCTCAAGCATCCTTATCATGTTGACATGTCTCGCTTTATCGAAAGCCTTTGTGTAGTCAATAAAGCAAAGGTGTAGATCTTTGTTTACTTCTATAGAACGTTCGATTACGGTTCTCAGTATATACACAGCATTTACTATACCCTTGCCTTCTACAAACCCACATTGTTCTTCTCCTATTTCAGGTTGTATTTTCCTCCTAACTCTTTGCATGATAATTCTTAGCAAAATCTTCGTGATGTGACTCATTATTCTAATTGTTCGATGTTGATCACATTCCAATATATTGAACAGGAAGACAGATTGGCTGGCTCGGCGAAACTTTATGGAGTAATGATACATGACAAGGCAGACGTGGTTGCGGCCTTGTGGGAGCACGTGTACACCTCGGAGGAGCAAATGGATAACCATAGTCTGTCAAGAATGAGACAGCGAGGAGTGACGAGGGGATCTGGCCAACGCTCGACGCTCAGAGGAAAGGCGAGACCGACTTATAATCAGATTGCATCTGGAACTATTCGTGTTGGGACTCTTCGCTGGCTGCTGAGGATGGGGACGGAGCGCTTATGGGAATGCCCCGAATGCTGTGATGGCGGTTCCTAAATTAATCAATCAATCAACACACACACACACACACACACACACACCACACACACACACACATATATATATATATATACACACACACACACACACACACACACACATATATATTAGCTGACCCGGCCCGGCTTCGCCCAGTCCCTGGCGGGGATCTGTCTGTCTGTCTGTCTGTCTGTCTGTCTGTCTGTATGTTTGCCTGCCTGCCTGTCTGTTTGCCTGCCTGCCTGCCTGCCTGCCTGCCTGCCTGCCTGTCTGTCTGTCTGTCTGTCTGTCTGTCTGTCTGTCTGTTATCTATCTATCTATCTATTTATCTATCTATCTATCTATCTATCTATATATCTATCTATCTATCTATCTATCTATCTATCTATCTAATCTATCTATCTATCTATCTATCTATCTATCTATCTATCTATCTATCTATCTATCTATCTATCTATCTATCTATCTATCTATCTATCTATCTATCTATCTATCTATCTATCTATCTATCTATCTATCTATCTATCTATCTATCTATCTGCCTGCCTGCCTGCCTGTTTGGATGTCTGCCTGCCTGCCTGCCTGTCTGTCTGTCTGTCTGTCTGGAAACTGCAAACGTTTGAATTCGAATTGCATATCTGTTGGAATCATTGGGATGCGAGGCAACAGTACATTTCACACTTAAAATTGCAGCTTCGATGATATTGTTCAGAGTAAAATAGATCCATTATTTTTACGAAAACTTTGAAGATGTGTGTTTGTTTTTTGTTAAACAAAAAAAAACAAAAAAAAAAACAAAAAAAAAAAACAACTTTGAAGATGCCTTAAAGTTTTTATCGCTTTGTTTATACCAGATACAACAGTGGTGCACAGAGTATATGTTCGACCCTTTCCCGTTCCCGTTGCGGGAAAAATGGGTTCAAAAATTTTCACGTATCTAAAATAGATCCATTATTTTTACGAAAACTGTGAATATGCCTCAAAGTGTTTTTTAACGCATATGCCTGTAGACAACTTCTTTAAACATTTTATAAAACTTTAAGAAAAATACAACAATTATTTAAATTACATAATATAGCAATGTTACTAAAAGTAATGTCTCTTGATATAACTTTTATTGTTAAGTTCCCTTAATTAGACGTCTTTCCTTTTTATGTTGATTTATTACATAAATAACTGATTTTAAACTAAATAACTATGCCAGTTGGCTCAGCGGGAGTGAGAAGAACATCTGTACACAATTTCATCTCAATCGAATGGACCGTTCAGGAACGCATAAAGGACACACAAACAAAGACACAAACAAAGACACAAACATTCTCTTTTATATATATATATATATATATATATATATATATATATATATATATATATATATATATATATATATATATAAAATCATGTTCCTCTTGTACCTTGCAGTGTCGAGGTGAAGTATAAACAGCGGGAGAGTGCCCGCTTATGGGTTTCATGCATCGATATTCCCATGGACTCTGTTATTCCCAGCGTCCATCGTTTACGTGGTCGGCCTCTTCCTCTGCTTCCCTCTGGTCTGTACATCATTGCTTGTTGTGGTATACTGTTAGTTGGTAACCTACTTGCATGGCCAAATCATTTGACTTGCTGCCTTCTAATAACACCTAGTGCATCTATAACCCCCATTTTACATATCATATATATGTATATATATATATATATATATATATATATATATATATATATATATATATATATATATATATAGGTAGGTAGGTAGGTAGGTAGCTATGCAGTTGTGTATGTGGTAAGTAGGCAGGCAGCCAGACAAGCCGGTAGGCAGGCTGGTAGGTAAGTAGATAGGTAGGATAGTAGGAGTGAAGGAAGATATGTAGGTAGGTAGATAGGTAGGTATGTAGAAGGACCGACGTACAGACACGTAAAGGCCCATATATATATATATATATATATATATATATATATATATATATATATATATATATATATATATATATATATATATATATATATCATAGATCAAAATTTATCCTTCAAATCCCATGTTCATGCTCTAGTTAAACAAATAGCCCAAAAAGTATACCAACTTGCCAGAATTAAAAATTTCCTCGACGAAAACACAAGAAAGATATTCTATACTTCCCACATACAAACACATATTGATTATTGCTCCACAATCTGGGATGGATGCTCCAAATCAATAACAAAACGCCATTATTCACTTCACAAAAGGGCAGTGCGTCTAATCAATGGTGATAAGCTTACAGACAATTCTAACCTACATGAACGTCTTCAGTTATTGCCACTCCATAAACGCCTACTTTTTAATAAGGCTAAACTAATTCACAAAATCCTATTTCAAAATGTCCCAAGCTACCTTTGGCCATTGTTTAAATAAAATGCAAGACATAGCGACCGACTAAATATACTCCATGTCCCTAAACCTAGGATATACTTATATAAAACAAGCTTAGCATACTCTGGCACTCAGTTGTGGAACAATCTTCCACAAGAAACCAAAGACACCACCAATCATTATACATACAGTCGCAACCTGTTTGAACACTACCTAAGGACAGACTACATGCCCCCTTAAAAAAACAGCAACAAGGACAATAATAATGGTAAATTATCTCGAACGACAACTAGCAAAAAAAAAAAAAAAAAACACAACATTCCCATATGTATGGCACGTTACACCCACCTTGGGTATTCATGATGCCCATGTTAAACATTGCCTCAACGAGTCATGTATTATTGATTATTTTTCATGCGTTTTAATGCTTATTGTTCTTTTGTTGTCAAAGAATTGCTTCATAAGAGATGTTGAATGAACGAATGTATGAGAAGAAATAGAGAAGAAGGGCAGAATGTCAGACGGGCCTGCGTGCCCAATTCTTAACCCTTTGAAAATAAAGATTTTCGTTCGTTCGTTCGCTCGTTCGTTCGTTCGTTCGTTCGTTTGGCATTTCTTCGTGCTATTCTATAAGTAACGCTATATTTGCTAGTTGCTATTCTATAAGTAATCTTGTTAAGATTTGGTTGTTATCCATTTTTGAACGCTACCTTCTTTTTGAAGACTGTCTTTAACTTCGTTGTTCCACCACGCTGTTCTTAATCTTTTGTCCTGCCCTACTTTCTTTGTTCCACATTTATTTCCAGTGTGTCGACCATGGCAGCCTTGAGTAGTCGTCAGGGATGTTCTTATGTAGTTTTTTATTTTTTATTTCTTGATTGAATTCGCCTTTAACAGTATTTTCCCACAGCCTCCTATAATTGATGACATGTGTTGTTACCTTTTTGTTTCTTATTTTCCTATATGTTGGAATCTTTCTTATTATGACTGGTTTGTGATCAGTATCAACGTCTGTATTTGGGAGTGCTCTTGAATCTAATAGTAGTCCTCTGTCTGATTTCCTAAGTAGAATAAAGCCAATTTGAGATGCTTGATCTATGTCATTCCATGTATACCAGGTTTTGGTGTGGCTACGACGATGTTGAGAAAAACTATTTGCTGTTATTAGTCCGTGTTTGGAGCATATGTTGAGTAAATATTGACCATTACTGCTACATTCAGTCTCTGTATCGCAGAATGGCCCCATACATTCATGCCACGGTGTTCTTAGTGTGCCTATTCGTCCGTTAAAATCCCCCGTCACAATAAGTTCATCTGTCTCCCTGACATTATTTAACGTGTCTGCAAGTTTATCAAAATAGTCGTCTTTGTCTTTGTCGCTGTAAGTGTCATTACATGGGGCGTATGTTTGTACAAAAGTTGTTGTTCTATTTTCTTCTTTGATCTGTACTAATATTATCCTTTCCGATATGAATTTAGTGTTGATAATGGCTTTCGCTTTGTCTGGATGTAACAAAAATCCCACTCCATGTTTAGCTGTAGCTCGCTGGTCGACGCCACTCCATATAAGAACGTAACTTTCGTGTGTTTATTTTGTGTTCTGCCCCTTTTCCCTAGTATCCGCGAGTCATAATATTTGAATATTTGATTATTTCATAAACTCTAAACTCTACGAGAGCTGGTTCCTTATTTCCTAGACCCGTAACATTCCAAGTCGCGAATATCTCCTGTCTGTTTCGAAATTTAGCTGTTGGTCGCTTTTTGTTCGGCTTCGGTGTGTTTCCGGCGTGAACGCTGATAGAGTTGCGTTTTTTTATTCAATTTCCTCCATAATTCTCGAGCAATAGTGAAGAAAGGTTAAGCGCTGTAAATCTGGTGTCTTTCTTCCATGACAAACAAGGCAAAGCACTGTACACATTGTGGCTTTCTGGCATGACAATACAAGAAAAAGAACGTCAAAGAGATCCGTGACAAGAAAGAGAAAGTGATTTCACCTTAAAGGAAGACAAGCAAGCATACTACACATGGCGAGATCTGGCAGATGGGAGTATTGTTCAGGGGATCCGCTTCCTGTTTCTGTGGCCCTGTATTATATAAACGAACGCGTTTACGTCTGGCAGTGTACAAATGTAGCCGTGTATAGGGTGAATAGCATAGCGCCTAAGAGCGAAATCGTACTTGCGTAACCTGGTTAAACATGGCTGCCAATATCAATAATGCACGGCTGGATATTTTGATGAAGTCAACTCACTGTAGCATGTAGTGTTGACAGATATTCATTTGAACCTCTGACAGACATTGAAGGTTTATATGTGGGATATCCAGGTGTTGTTCTGCTCTCTATACCAATATAGAGAGCTGTGAGTGAATGATTCATGTGGTGCAACACTGAATGTACTAAATCACAGACGGGACATTTACGTAAGGATAGTTCGATTGAGAAAATCAACAGGATCTAAATCCGCTCCGGCAAATGAAACATTAAGATTTCTTACGCCCTGAGCTTGTTACGAATGATCAGATCCGGTATTCCACTGAGTCAAGTAAACGTAGCGTGCGCAGGTAGGGTTGGGTGAGCTGAAAGGGTGCATTTGATTTGTTTTACAGCTGTTGAAAACATTGTTACAGAATCATCATGTCTTCTACGCTAGTTGCTGATTGGGAACACGACTAGAGAGCACGATTTCCACTTTCTTATTCAGACAGGGATACATATAAGGACAATGGTAATGAAATTGTGATGAGACTGAAATAATTGGAGATGTAGTTTATTAGAAGAGCATTGAGAACCCGTTGACAGAGGAGGAAACACAAGCCCTTAATAATGAAATTCCGAAGTTAAAACTTGCTATGGGTCTATGGTGTGTTAGGACCATCACGTGTTCCAGGCTGCATGAAGCACGGATGAATACGGACGGATAGGTGGTCAGTCTTTCCATCTGTTAGCGGATGACGAGCGAAGGTGTTGACTTGTCTTCCGACCTTACTCTTGACATCATACACACAACCTCTTAACAATTCTGCAAACGCATTGTTACTATGAGGGACAATTATCACGTTTAATACAGTGGCTTCTTCAAATAAGAATCTCGCAGATGCTCAGACGAATGGACTAAAACAAACTCTCCACGGCAGCTGGTATAACATTCATTCTTGAAGCCTGAAGCTCACACACCGCATATACTCCCACATCATGCTGAAACTATTAATGACGACAGTTTTCAGAACGTACTTATTCACTTATCGACTGTGAGCCGAATACGTGATGACCTCAAACACGTATACTCAGTCCGTTCGAGGAAAGCTTTATCCCGCTGCGCCCCCGATCCTTCTCTCATTGGTACAGCCCATGTGGTTGTCATTTATTCTCACGTACAATGAAAACCGCTCTCCGTGGCCAAAGGCTTGCGAACGCGGTTCGTGAGCTGGGTACCAGGCGTTCGAAGCTCAGCTGCGGCCGATTTGTGCAGCAGACCGTGTCGCGTTGTGTTATAACGTGCTGGTATGGGAACCGGTCGTTCAGAAAGCAATGGCAAAATACTGAACGTAACACTTGCCTAGCACATCAACAGCAGCTGAAAAATGCTGGTGTTGACTGCAACGTCCCGTAAGGGATACGGAACATTAGTTACAATGAAAACAGGACTCACTCTAAATGTACTGCTGCTGACGATCATTGATCAACACTGACATATAATACTGGAACTTTCCTTCGCCCATTCTGGTTCGCAATAACACACTAATGACCTCAGAATACTAACATAATGTCACTCGAAAAAAGTCTTTAAGTCGCAGGACGTCAGCTGATAGTGTCAAGTTGAATAAAATGCTTGTTGTAGATATATCGCTGGTTTAATGTTTACGCAATGTTCGTCTAATGTATGACATGTCTCGAAGCTCTTTCGTGCCTAAGTGAGAGATTCTTTGTTTCCAATTCAGCACGTCAACTTCAATGGTCAGTTTCACTCGTAGACACTCAGGTGTCTCTCACGTGTTCACTGGCTAGCGCTTGACTGACTTTCTGAGAATTTTCACATGTTTACGTCTCGCTATCGTCTGTTTCAGCTGAACTGTTCTATAGCTGTCTTAACTCTGTAGGTCTCGTCATTCACTCATAATTAACCCTACCCCGACTTAGCGGACGGCGATGGTAGACGTCGAAGTGTCGTCCGATCTCGTTAATGACATTATAAGCGCAACCCCCTTACGATTCCGCAAACACGAGCAACACCAGATACGTGTAGGTGTTCTTAATTTCTCGTGAAAATCATGTGTTGCTCGTGTTTTTTTTTAAAAATGCCATAGAAGTCTTCTGCTTTCTTTTCCGTGATCAGTGTGGCATACAAAAACGTCTCTACTAACATCCGTCTATAGATTCCCTTTAAAAAATTAACTAATCCCAAATAATTACTGTTAAGTACTTTACTTTCAGGAAAAGAAAACAGAGAAAAACTAACCCGTAGGGTAGCTTAATTTATTTGGCCTTAGTTGGTTCACGTACCTGGCAATACCGGAACTGATTGTAAAACAAAGACTATTTGTAGCCATTTTTGGTCAGTGCAACACACAGAACGGACACGTAAAAGTTTCCCCGTGTGGGGAAAGGCATTTTTGCCTTAAAAACCATCATTCTCTGCAGCCATTGAAGAGAAGCAAGTGGTGGTTGAATTTGGTGGGACTGCATTGCATCACTATCAACTGGAAACTGGGTAAAAAGCCAGGAGAGAGTGAAAATGGCAACCTGTCCTAAACCTAGACTGGACCAATACCTCTATGTGTACTGCTGCACTCATTAGCTGCAAACGCCAGCAAAAGAGACACATTCGAAGACAACTGACTGCGTGATTGAGGAAGTCCTATTTTAGCAGGAAAATCCAGGATGGACTTCGCGATCTAAAAATCTACAAAGATGAAGATCAACAGAGTAACTGACAACAGTGTATCGTCTGCTTTACTTCTGAGAAGTACCACCTATAGCCTCATCATTCAACAAAATCAGTGAAACTATGGGAATATCCTACTACAAGTTTAATAAAACTAACAACAGTGAGTAACCTTCAACTGTTGGTTGGATTACCAAGTTAATATCCAACAATGGATAAGTCTTCGAAAGAACGTCTCACAGCAGCAAGAGTCAAACATCTGGTACCAGACACTCCACACCGAGTTCTAGCTATGAACACCACCTCAAACAAATGGGAAGAGACACTGAAACCACATAAGCCAATACAACCAAGGTACCTACTTAATATCTACTGAATAACCCTGAAATAAGCCAGGTCAACTCCAGATCTCAGACCTGAACACCATCAAAAGGACAATATGAAAGCAGCTAAATGTCTCTACATCTGCAACAAGAGGAATCATCTAATTGTTTGCAACCCTGTTTCTGTGCTGGATTTATTCATCTTCTGATCAATGTAGGTATAGATCAAGTCTGGACCTAGTCACAGATACTACCATGAGATGCCTCTCAGCCATATATGTTCCGACACTGGACTATATCATAAAAGAATGACTCTTTGCTGGTCTCATGTCAACCTAAATACCATCATCAAATGTGGAATTGGTTATAGACTCGAGACTGGGTGGGTGAAAACTTTGTGTGAGCCCAATTTGGGATTCGGATAGTAAAAGCCGAAAAGCTGAACGGACGTCGACTTTTCATCAGACCTGATGATAAAAGGAATTACCTTCTGCAGAGCTTAAGTGGAGGATATACACAAACAAACTTGGAAATCATGTGACAAGAGAACCTATAATCAAATAGATCACATTTTAATTAACAACAGAAATGCATCAAACATACAGCAAGTCAGAAGTTATAGAGGAGCTGAGTGCCACAGTGACCATTTCCTCGTTGGAGCAAAATTTAAAATAAAACTTAAGAGAGCTTTCTATACTAAATTACAAAGATTACACCCAACATATAACAGAGAAAAACTACAAGACATTACAATCAAAGAGAAATTTACAGATGAAATAAAATGTAAACTTGAAACTTTGCAAAACCCTTTGGAGGAAAGCGTTGACCAAACTTGGTTGAACATCAAGAATACAATTCAATCTACCGCAGAAGAATGTCTCGGTGTGTTAACCACGTATAGAAAGAACAGATGGTTCAATCAAAAATGTGAAGAAGCAGTCACTAGGAAGAAGAATGCCAGACATGTATGGTTAAATGACATCAATAACATCCAAAAGGAAGAGCATTATAGAAATGAATGTAAAGAGGCTACAAAAATAGTCAGACAGCAGAAGCGAGAATATATGAGTAATATAACCAAAGATATGGAAACTAATCACCAGAAAAATGAATCCAGAAAATTTTTTAAAGTACTGAAGTCAATGAAACGAGGGCACCAACAAAACACATATGGTTTAAAAGACAAAAATGGGAATATGATAAATACCAATGAGGAAATGTGCAACACATGGAAAGAATATTTTATTGAATTACTAAATTGTGAAGCTCCAAGTAACATTTTCCCACAGGAAGAGGTTCTAACATGCGAACCACAAATTGAAGAACCTACATTTGAAGAAATCCTATATGTAATCACACGACTTAAAAACAATAAGGCAACTGGGACTGATGGAATTGCTGCTGAATTTATAAAGGCAGGTGGTCATGCATTACATCTAAAGCTATACGAACTAATAATAAAAATCTGGAGGACAGAAGAATTACCCCATGACTGGAAAGAGTCATTATTGATACCTATCTTTAAGAAAGGAGACAAGTTCCAATGTGGAAATTATAGAGGAATATCACTACTGTCCACAAGCTATAAGATACTATCCGCAGTATTACTAAATAGACTAAAACCATATTCAGAAGACATATTAGGTGACTACCAGGCGGGTTTTAGACAAAACAGATCAACAATAGATCAGATATTTATCTTACGACAAATAGCCGAGAAACATTGGGAATATAAAAGAGATCTCCATAACATTTTTGTGGATTTTAAAAAGGCTTATGATAGTGTCCATAGGAATAGTCTATGGAATGTTATGCAGGAATTTGGAATACCAAGGAAGTTAATTAACATGACCAAACTATGCATGGAAGATACTTATAATATAGTAACATATAAAGGCAGGAAATCAGACCCCTTCCAAATAACATCTGGCTTGAAACAGGGTGATGCACTATCGCCGCTACTCTTCAATCTGGCTCTAGAGAAAGTTGTAAGGAAGGTAAAGGAGGAATGTGATATTGGAGGAACATCTAAGCTGCTTGGTTATGCAGATGATATAGATATTATAGGGCAAAGTGAACAAAAGACATTAGAAATATTGACTCACTTAAAGGAAAAAGCCCAACAGATGGGGCTGGTTATCAACCAAGATAAGACAGAATATATGGTAATTTCAAGAGACGGAATGGCTAAAAACTCTGGCCACATACAAATAGATAATATGACCATTAAAAGAACGGAAACATACAAATACCTGGGTACAATCTTCAACTGCTCCAACATCATAAGGGAAGAAATACAAACTAGAATCAACTCTGGAAATAAGATATACTATGCACTACAACATCTACTAAAATCAAAGGCGCTATCTCGTAACACCAAAATCACAATATACAAAACACTGATCAGACCAGTTGTGCTGTATGGCTCTGAAACCTGGAGTACAACGAAAGGAGACGAAGCCTTGTTACAAACCTTTGAGAACAAAATTTTAAGACGCATCTTTGGACCCATTAGGGATACACAAAGTGGAGAGTGGAAAAGAAGAAGTAACAAAGACATTTATGATCTGTTTAAGTCTCCGCTAATCACTGGTATCATGAAGGCTAATAGACTACAATGGCTGGGGCATATAGAAAGAATGGAAGATAATAGGGAAACAAAACTCGCTTACACTCAGGAAATAAATGACCGTAGACCCCGAGGTAGACCAAGAAGGCGGTGGAGAGATAATATACATACAGACCTACAAGCACTTGGAATCAATGACTGGCAAGAGAAGGTCCACCAGAGAGACGAATGGAGACAGATTGTATTTGCAGCAAAGAACCTCAATGGCTCGGAACGCTGAAGAAGAAGAAGAAGAAGAGCTTAAGTGGAACTCCTGAAGTATGACCAACCTGAGGCCCCAAATTTCACCAAAAACACCGAGCCCCTGGCAACAGAACATTCGTGATTCTAGCCCATGGAGGGATATGTGGTGTGAGATATTTCAATTTCTGGAGTAGGGATTGTAAAATATTCACCAACCAATTACCAGTGGATAAACATATTAGGAACACAACTGAGTGCATGATTTCGGTACCCAGATAATGGGAATAGGATATAATATACGTAAGAGATGAACCCTTAACCGCACACCAGGAGATAAAGGACTCTATTAATTAGTTTAACTAGTAGTACCAACTGCTTTTTATATGTGTTTTTTTTTTCTATGCCATGGATGTAACAAGTCAGTAGCTTTTTTTCAATGAAGGTTATGGTATAGTATTTTGACACCAACTCATTATTTTTAAAATATGAGAATTGTAAAGGGTGTCAGAAACAACTGTATTATATGTTGGGTTCTATGTACTTAGATCATTGTTTGCCTTAAAGATGTAAGGTGGGTCAATGATAATAGACTCAATTTGTGGTTGTGGTGTTGTTTGTAATAACACTGTTTTTCTTTTGGGGACCATGGGGTTAATATGTTTTGATTATGCAAATCATTCCCATGCCTGTTCTGAAAATGCACTGTGGTAATTACAAATATATATGTTACTACAGATCTTGATTTAATTCCTGAACTGTTTGTCCAAAATTTGTGATGTGTACATCAATTAAATGTGGTGTTCACCAGTGGTTGTTTATATGTTGTGAACAATCAATGTCTTCTAGCACTAGATAAACTTTAGAGGGTGATAAGTGGGAATGGAGAATTACTCATAAATACAGCTATGAACAGGGGTGAAGTATTTTCATTCTTGTGTTTATGGTAGAATTCCATGATCACCTAAAGTGGCTAAAATAATAGAGAATCCCCTAGACAGCTTAACATAATATTCTCATAAATTAAAATCCACATCCCACAATCAGTCTGGGAGTGTTGTCTGAAGTCGCAAGACATGAAAGTTAAAGGAAATGCTTAAGGAACATATTCATCGCCTACAAGAAGGTGTAAACACAGAAACATCAATGTTGGGAGATATAGCTGAATACCATACCGAACATTAGACTTATCTACTGAATAAGCTAATGCTTTAATGAAATGAAGAAGTTATTTTTGTTTAAAAGATTTGTTGAAATTATGTAATTTGTATTCTAAAGAAACATTTCCTTATACAGTTTATGCAAAGTATCACCAAAGGAAAAATACGCTGAATACCTCACGTGATACATCAATAATCAGTACTTATTGACAGCTGTCATAGAATTATTCTCTATAACTGAATAAATTGTTCGTCCCCCGCTGGTGACTTGCGGGATAACTGAGCCGGCCGCTCAGAATGCAATGGCAAACTACTGAGCGTAATCGTGCCAAGAAATCAACAGACAGCTGAAAGATGCTGCTGTTGATAGCGATGTCCTGTAAAAGGATATGCGAATTAAAAAAAAAAAAAAAACTGAATAAATACAGCTATACAATTGAAATGCAGCTGCATGCATTAAAATACAGCGGTTGACATTCAAAGCTGTAATAACATTACCCCAATATGCTGTCAGAAAACAATGTTATCTTGTTTATAAGAATGATATATCAATACGTACCCGTTCTTCCTGCCCATTTACCCAAAATTGTGCCTTTACATGACAGAATTACGACACATACAGGACGTTGCGCCGGTTAGCCTTCATCAGCAAACAAACACATTCACAAAACACAACATATAGTCACGGAGATGTCCTGTGACTACATTAAAACGTGACGAAAGGACGAGAAGAACAAAAAGATGAAAAAATGAAAGATATGAAGAGAAAATGAAAATTGGAAAAACATTTTCCTACTTACATCAGAATTCCGAGTTGTGTATAGCCCCGAATATCACCGTTGTCTTCTGTTATACCCAACCGAGGGAGTGGGATGTAGGATGATGACGGGGTGGTGGGTGTAAAGGTTCAGTTAGCATCCCAGGTACTGGAGTGGAAGTGGTACATTCACACAAAAAAGGGAGGGGAGCAGGAAGGAAGGTCGGGAACCTGTGATAGTTGTCTGAGAATAGTATCTGAGGAATCCCAGTGGATAGACTTACAAAGCATGAGTGGGTACCAGTGAATGGGTTGGCCCTAGTGGAAGAATATTGAAGAGCAATGAAGTGTGCACCCAAGTATGATGGTAATACTAACAAAACTCACATTATGTACTCATTTATGTTTTTGTGAGGCGAGTAGAAGAAAGTATTAGTCAAATTCCTCTGACATAATGGCTTCCCCTCGCAGAATAAATTATCATTAGGCACATCCTCGCTGACCCCATTAAAGAAAAAGAAAGTAAGAAACTAAACAAATCCAATACTTTATTAAATCATTACATGTGATCACCACCACTCACGCCGCCAAAGCAGTAATATAAGTGAACATTCACAATTTGTCGGTGTTAACCGAGGTGAGGAAAGGAGTTCTTAAGAGATAAATTGAGTCAGTCCTGATGTTGGGATAATCAACTAATCATGGGTAAGTAGCAGACAGGTGTAGAATTATGTGGAAACTGCGGAGATGTGGTTTTATAGAAGAATGATGAGAAACTGTGGACGGATAGAAAGAGTTTCGAAGATATCTTGAGAGAAGTTAACCCAGAAAGACAACTGCTTACTCGCATCAGAAGAGGACAGTCCACTGTTTTAGGGAAAATCATGAGAAGGAAAAAGCTGGAGTACGTTGTCACCAAAGGAGGGGGAGGGGACAGGGGAGGAGGAGGGGGGAGACTAAGCTAGAATATGCTAAACAGTTTACCATTATAGCATTGGGGAACATCAGTATCAGAAATAATTAACAGTACACAAGACAGAAGGACGTAGACAGACATGATCGCCAGGGCCACATAGTCGTATCATTTATTAACGATGTTTCATTTTAAGCGACCAAAACAATGTCAACAGCGCAATGCAGAATGTTTACATTACGCCCGATCAACTGATTTTATTGGCTTGTCTTGTTTGAGTCTCATTATTATTTCGTTGCGCAAATTATGTGGTATACCTGTAGCATTATCCTTCCCTTTGTTGTGTGGCTTTGTCTATATTTATTTATGCTTGTCTGCGATACTCACAGTATATTCAGCAGCAGTTTTTACATTGAAAATCTTCATCTTGACAGCGCAAGAAAACTTTCACATTGAAGCTCATCTACAACACGCAACGAGTATGTAAAGCACTCTTTTTCATGGCCTGACGCGTATTGGGTATACAATGCCAGCTCCATATTTTTATAGAGCAGTCGCCATTTGATGGGTGATGTGGTCAATATCAGACGGGCGCCTTTACTTCCTAGAACATTTTATGGTACCTGCTTTAGGATGGGTCCACGTGGAGCCAAGGTCAACTAATAAACATTCCCGCCTCTAGGGGAAGTCTTCCTTTTCTTCTTCTCCTCCTCCTCATCATCATCATCATCATCATCATCATCATCATCATCATCATCATCATCATCATCATCATCATCATCATTATCATCATTATCATCATCATCCTCCTCCGCTCCTTCTTCGTCTTCTCCATCTCCTCCTAGACTCCTGTCTGTTCCACTTTTCACAATGGGCAGTGAGGAGCATTTTGTGTTATATTCACTTGCACAGGAACGGAGCATAGTGGGGACGATCCGTTGCCGTAAAGTTAGTTGGAATCGCGACAAACTAACTAACCAACCAACCAACCAACCAACCAACCAACTAACTAACTAACTAACTAACTAACTAACTAACTAACTAACTAACTTGAATAACGAAGACACAAACCATAAATTGTACGATTTATTGCCTGGCATATTTCGCTGCATCTCGTCGGGTACATACTGCAGAAGTCACACAACGTAGAGTAAAATAACTAGATACATCTTTCAAGCTGAAATATACACATGTTCGCACAGTAATATCAATTGTTTACCACGGTAATTTTTAATGGACTATCATGTCTTTCTGTTTGCACAAAATTGGCCTATATATATTGATCATTATGGCATCTGAAAACTTTAACAAAGGAATATTTTGTGTATGAAACAACACGGGAAATGCGCTGTCTCTAACAATTACATGACCGGTTTCCAAGACATGACGTGCAATGGACAACACCCGAAGTTTATAATTGTGGTGTGTCAGCCTCCCCATGATCCCATCGCCTGTGTGTAGTAACTTATCAAGCCAGATGGGTATGTGTTCAACAACTCTGCTGTGTAACTGGCGCTCTGTACTGCAGATGTAGGTAGACTTGCACCTGCATGTGAATTGATAAATGCAATTTGATGTGGCGTACAGAGAGGTAGATTCTTTTACTGCTGGGGTGGGAATAGGTGTGGTTCTGTACCTAATAACTGAGTTGAGTTGCAGCACAGAATGTTCGACCGACCGCTGTAATGAGCCGGTCCTGTAGACGTTGAATTACGTCATCCCCTCGAAAGGTTAACTGGATAAATACCTTGAGCTTGGGGACTGTAGTTACGTCTGGTTTTGGTTTGAGCTGTTGGCAGTGGCGTTTTATAAATCCTTTGGAGTACCCATTCAGGTGTAGGACATTCTTCAGAGTTTCAATTTCCTCTGTCAGTGTGTCCTGGGTGCATATCTTCCTAGCATGGTCAAACAGGGTCCGTACTAAGCCTCGTTTGTACTGGACAGGTGCGAAACTATGAAAATTTAAGTATTGGCCAGTCCATGCTTCTTTTCGGTACACCGATCTTTGAATTGTGCTGTCTGCTCTACGTCTCATTAGGATATCCAGGAACGACACCGCTTCGTTGTGTTCGTGTTCCATAGATAGAGAGATGTTTTTATGGCCTGGAATGATTTGCTTGTAGCTCATCTGTGGTGATAATTAATATATCGTCCATACAACGACGGTAGAAAACCAAATTTTTAATGTCTGAGGATCTCTTTACTTCTAAATTGCAATGAAGATGACCGCTAGAATAGGACCAAGAGGACTCCCCATGGTCACTCCGTCAATTTGACGGTATGATTTATTCAGAAAATTGAATTTTATATTGGCAGTATATAGTAATAGTAGCCTCTCCAGAACAGATGTTGGTATACCTAGTTTTAGCTGTTTGTCTTTAATGCGTTCACCTATTTTTTCACTGCCTCATCTAATGGAACATTGGTGAATAGGGAGGTTATATCCATAGATGCCATGTGTTTATTATTTATGTCCATAGTATCCAATAATTCCACCAGTTCGAATGTATCTCTGAGTATTTTTGGATCAAACGACTGTCGTACTTGCTTTAAAATTTCAGCTAGCCATCTTGCTATCCGGCGTTGTGCAGAGTTAACCATGGACAGGATCGGTCTTAGCGGGATTCCGGGCTTGTGAAGGTTGGGTAGACCGTACATTTGAGGAGTTTGGGAGTCACGTTGTGTGAGCATTTTTGCCGTGACCTCACTGATAAGTCCCGCATCCACAAGGGACTGGATCTCTTTTCCCATTTTTGCATCCAGGTCCTCCGACTTGTTCACTGTTTGATCTAACCTGAATTTAGATTCATCCGATATTATATCTTCCATTTTCCTCTGGTAGTCTGACATGTCCATCAATACTGTACCACTTCCTTTGTCTGGTTTCAGCAATGCAAGGGTTTTATTAGCCTTTAATGATTTTAATGCAGTAAGGTGTTCATTGGTCAGCGGGCATGTCTGTTTAGAGGGTGTTGTGCGATACTGGTGCTCTAAATCTACATGTTTAGCCTTCAGCCACCCGACCGACTCAGCAGAAGTAGGTGAAAACATAGAGACTTGGTCAAACAACATTTCAAACTGTGCCTACCCAACCAACCAACCAACCAACCAACCCACCCACCTACCCACCCACCCACCCACCAACCAACCAACCAACCAACTAACTAACTAACTAATTAACTAATTTTCTTCTTTGTCTTCTTCTTCTTCTTCTTCTTCTTCTTCTTCTTCTTCTTCTTCTTCTTCTTCTTCTTCTTCTTCTTCTTCTTCTTCTTCTTTGTCTTCTTCTTCTTCTTCTTCTTCTTCTTCTTCTTCTTCTTCTTCTTCTTCTTCTTCTTCTTCTTCTTCTTCTTCTTCTTCTTCTTCTTCTTCTTCTTCTTCTTCTTCGTTGTCGTCGTCGTCCATTGCCAACTTGATTATATGTTTGGAAAGAAGCAGTCAACTTTAGGTTGATGACATTTCCATAACGTTTTTCCTCAAATGGAGCGGGTGTCTGCCAACATACTTTTATCTGTTCTGCACATGTTGGAGATTCTTGTTGCAAAATGTGAAGCTGTCATTTTACGAATTCCACAGTTAAATTCATCAGTATCTCCTGTCTTTAGTTTATTGAACAAGTCGTATTTACGCTTGTTATGCTCCGTGTGGAGTCTGAAGATTGAAGTTCACTGCAGTTGAGTAGGCAATATATATACCATCTTACTGGTGGCCTTGTTGCTTTGATATACGACCATGTGCCGGCAGGAAGCGAATTAATATGGAACTTATTACTTTATCTTTCACCTCTCTCTCTACCTTTATTTCTCGCATCTCTCTCTTTCGCTTTCACTACTCTCCCTCCCTCTTGTTCTGAGTCATATGGTTCAGTAAATGTTAAATTGTTTTAAGGGCGCATATTTTCAATGTTTAGTGTGTGTGTGTTTACGTTGTCCACTGAGAAATCAGTTCGGCAATTCAGCACTGTGAATGCAGCATTTGAGAACAGCACAGTAACGCAGCATTGCAAGCGCAGCACTATGAATGCTTAATGGAAACGCAGCACCATGAATGCAGCACTGTGAACGCAACACTGTAAACTCAGCACTGTGGACACAGCAATGTGAATGTTGCACTAGAATCGTAGAACAGTGAACGTAGCACTTGGAACGCAGCACTGAGAAAGAATTGTGCTATCGCTGCCGGTGTGTGTCGCCCTCCCGCTCAGTGCCATATCGTTTTCCTGGTGGCCTGGTTAGTCTGATGTACGACCACCGGGGGCCGGCTGCAGATGTACTCACAAGCTGTTTTTTGCACATGCTTTCTGTGTATATAATTCTGACTGTAGGCACCAGAACAACTTCAGTGTCAACATGTGGCGGGCGCTCAACTATCTGGTAGTCTACTGTTTGAATAAGATGTAAACATAGAACATGCCGGAGAGAGAGAGAGAGAGAGAAAGAGAGAGAGAGAGAGAGAGAGAGAGAGAGAGAGAGAGAGAGAGAGAGAGAGAGAGAGAGAGAGAGGAAACACCGTTGCTACACAGCAAGATGCAGACGCATATCGTGAACACACACACAGAAATTAGCGTGTGTGTGTGGAAACAGCTGGGGGAAATGGGGAAGAAAGGGGGGGGGAGGAGGCATATTCTGCAAACTTCACCTTCTTGACAGCAGATATAGCAGTATCCCTGTGGTCCAGTAGTTGGATTAATGGCGTCGGTAACTGTGGCAGTGGCAGCAATCAGTGTTTCTAATGTTAGCTGTAAACACGTCTCACTTTACTTTGGTCCTTGCGCAGCCGTAATTAAAAAACACTGCTCGTGAACTCAAAGAGAAGGAGAGGGAGGGAGGACAAAGGAGGAAGGGGAGCGTACACTTAGCACACTTAGCGATACAGGAAGTCAAGAGCGTGTGCCCGTTACCAACAATTATAAGGAATTGTGTGCTGGACACTACTAACATGGCATAGATGAACCTGGGAAATTGTGGAACGGTGCTGTCCCTACTGCTGGTGAACATTGCTAATGTTACTAGAATAGAGCTTCCAGCGCGTCAGTACTGAGAGAACATTGAGCCACGGCAAGAGGGGGGTGGTGGTTATTTTTAGCTCCCATAATTTGTATAGGAAACATACGAAGATTGTCAACGCGTGTGCATTTCTACACATTTCAATATGGCTGCAGCGCAATGCTCTGCTCATGACTGTACTTGTACCAATGATGTTTTATACAAGAAAGAAGGCTAATTAAGTCCCCCGCCCTCCCGCTAATCAGAAACTTACAGAAGTATTATATTCAATAACAGTGGTTTTCCCTAGTGAATATGAATAATGCAGGCACAAACGACAGGTTGCTAAGTTTATACCTGGCATGTATTAAATGTTCACCGTGTTCATACCGACTAAATAATGTAATTGCTATTCATTATTATAAATATTATTTTTTTTTTTTTTTAATTTGGCTTTTAAAATGTGTTTGTACTCCCTAAATACATAAAATAAACTAAACAGATCCGGTGGTGGTTAAGGAAATGCCAAAAATACCTTGGATGGACAGAAACACAAAAGATAATGTCTTACAAGAAACAAATGAAAACCGTAAGTTGACTAGAAAAATTAGACGCAGACATGCAAGATTGTTGGGCCCTTTATGAGGAGAAATAAATCTGAAAACTTAGTGACAACTGGCAAAATTGGTGGATAAAGAAGAGGGGTACGGCAGAGGGATACAAATCTGGATGGCTTGACGACAAGGCGTAATCGGTCGGGGCAAGAATACAGATCTCATTCAAGACTTGTGATCCTGTGAGATTGCAAACTATGACCGACAATGCTTATCAGCAGGGCGGAATGATATCATCCAAATACAACTGTATATTACACATAGTAACCTGAGGAGTACATATTCACAGTGAAATCAATATAAACAATATGAACTTGGTTCTGTGGAGAGAGACCAAATCAGATATGCACACTTCCGATGCGCTGACGACGGGGTAGCAGAGTAAACCCCTACACCGGTCAATTGAACTTCTGATGCGCTGACGACGGGGTAGCAGAGTAAACCCCTACACCGGTCAATTGAACTTCAACGTTGACTTCTCGTTCAGAAAGCAGCCACAAATTAGTAAATGCATAATTCATAGAGAATGTGTGTGTTTGTGTGTGTGTGTGTGTGTGTGTGTGTGTGTAAAGTAATCAGACAATGAGTCGGCCTAAATCTGTCTATAGTGTAGCCACATAACAGCTGCATTCTGGGAATGTAGACTAGTGTAACTTGTGTAAATATAACAAGACATGTTAGGGAAAATAGCATACGTCTTGTTGTACGAGTATTTATTCATATCTATTTTAAACATGAACAGCAAATATTCACAACTGTGGATTGGATGTCTCATGCGTACAGGTATTGTTAATTGAAACACTCTTCACGTTTGGTCTACCTGTATAAGCTTCACAACATACTGCTACTATCTAAATATACTGTCCCATAGCACCCCGTGGTTATTCCATATGTCCATGTACCTTAGCCGTCAATGTACCTTTCCATGCTCTTGTCGCATTCAGTAGTGACTCCATTGTCCATGTTTTATGTCATTCAGTGGTGACTCTACATGTCCATACACTTATAATAGTCAGTGGTGACTCCATTGTCCATGCTCTTGTAACAGTCAGTGGTGACTCCATTGTCCATGCTCTTGTAACAGTCAGTGGTGACTCCATTGTCTATGCTCTTGTAACAGTCAGTGGTGACCCCATTGTCAGTGCTCTTGTAAAAGTCAGTGGTGACTCCATTGTCCATGCTCTTGTAACAGTCAGCGGTGACTCCATTGTCCATGGTCTTGTGCCATTCAGTGATGACTCTACATTTCCATGCTCTTGTGCCATTCACTGGTGACTCTATTGCCCATGCTCATGTCGCATTCAGTGGCGACTCCATTGTCCATGCTCTTGTGCATTCAGTGGTGACTCTGTTGTTCATGCTCTTGTCGTATTCAGTGGTGACTCCATTGGCCATGCTCTTGTGACAGTCAGTGGTGACTCCATTGTTCATTCTCTTGTAACAGTCAGTGGTGACTCCATTGTTCATGCTCTTGTAACAGTCAGTGGTGACTGCATTGTTCATGCTCTTGTGACAGTCAGTGGTGACTCCATTGTTCATGCTCTTGTAACAGTCAGTGGTGACTCCATTGTCCATGCTCTTGTAACAGTCAGTGGTGACTCCAATGTCCATGGTCTTGTGACAGTCAGTGGTGACTCCATTGTTCATGCTCTTGTAACAGTCAGTGGTGACTCCATTGTTCATGGTCTTGTAACAGTCAGTGGTGACTCCATTGTTCATGCTCTTGTAACAGTCAGTGGTGACTCCATTGTTCATGCTCTTGTGACAGTCAGTGGTGACTCCATTGTTCATTCTCTTGTGACAGTCAGTGGTGACTCCATTGTTCATGCTCTTGTAACAGTCAGTGGTGACTCCATTGTTCATGCTCTTGTAACAGTCAGTGGTGACTCCATTGTTCATGCTCTTGTGACAGTCAGTGGTGACTCCATTGTCCATGCTCTTGTGACAGTCAGTGGTGACTCCATTGTTCATGCTCTTGTAACAGTCAGTGGTGACTCCATTGTCCATGCTCTTGTAACAGTCAGTGGTGACTCCAATGTCCACGGTCTTGTGCCATTCAGTGATGACTCTACATTTCCATGCTCTTGTGCCATTCACTGGTGACTCTATTGCCCATGCTCATGTCGCATTCAATGGCGGCTCCATTGTCAATCCTCTTGTGCATTCAGTGGTGACTCTGTAGTTCATGCTCTTGTCGTATTCAGTGGTGACTCCATTGTCCATGCTCTTGTGCATTCAGTGGTGACTCTGTAGTTCATGCTCTTGTCGTATTCAGTGGTGACTCCAATGTCCATGCTCTTGTGACAGTCAGTGGTGAATCCATTGTACATGCACTTGTGACATTCAGTGGTGACTCGACATGTCCATGCTCTTGTAATAGTTAGTGGTGACTCCACATGCGCATGATCTTGTAACAGTCAGTGGTGACTCCATTGTACATGCACTTGTGAGAGTCAGTGGTGACTCAACATATCCATGCTCTTGTAACAGTCAGTGGTGACTCCATTGTACATGCACTTGTGACAGTCAGTGGTGACTCAACATATCCATGCTCTTGTAATAGTCAGTGGTGACTCTACATGTCGACGCTGCTGTCGGGGTCAGTGGTGACTCCATGTACCCATGCTCTTCTGGCAGTCAGTGGTGATTCCATACGTACAGAAATTTGTAACAAATAATCAATACCCGTTTCCTGAGCCTACGGTTTGTTTACGATAAAACATGCGGTTACTTATTTCTGATTATACTACTTCAATTTAAACTAATATGTTTTTCCCCTTTCATTAAAAACTTTAGAGGTGTTTTTCCATTAGTAGAGTTTTCGAGATGAATATCGTGTTCATTCGTTGTTCAGTTGCTGAATAGAAGTGACTATTGGACAGCAGTCACTAAAAAAAGTGCCACAGGCCTGGAATCTGTTAATTTATTATTTGGGATTTGGGATAAAATGTATG
This sequence comes from Cepaea hortensis, assembly GCA_963921405.1. NCBI lineage: Eukaryota > Metazoa > Mollusca > Gastropoda > Stylommatophora > Helicidae > Cepaea > Cepaea hortensis. The sequence goes on from OY992896.1 coordinate 32,355,629, forward strand.
ATTATTGTCGCAGATGGTTTATTCCTGAGAACAAAGGATGGCAGTGGCAACGGAACTATCAGTAACTAAAGCTTTAACTTTGCTGGAGTCACATGCTTTCATCCAGGCGTGCTTTCTCGCTGACTCAATGAGTATGCCCAGGAACATCGAGATGGGCTGGACTTGAAAACAGTGAGCGGTGTTTCTGAGGAGGCCAAGCCTGAAAAAAGCATATTTATTTTTGTGACAGGTGACACGAGTTTAGCAGAAAATGAGCGATATGATAACCTTGGTAACGAGCCGATCTACCGTGGGCCATGTTGATATAGTGAATGCTGTCGAGGAGGCTGTGCGATTACACGAACCAAGAGATGATTGTGAATCTGGACCTTGACCAGACTGCAAGGAGATCAAGTCAAAATGTGTATACAGGTTGACAAAGAAGAATAGTCAACCACACAGAACTGGTGTCGTCGACAGCTTGCACCATGAGAGAGATACTGTGCAGGTGATCCGAGCACTTTTGGACTGAATGGTTCGATGTGCAGTGAGGATAATATGACGACTGACTAGCTAACTAAATGTGAGGGTGAAATCAAACTAACAGACACCTTGAAAGTAAGCAAATATTTGAGTTTATATTTTCAGAGAATATACGGGCACAATATGACCCATACAAGCTCTTGCTTCTAGAGTCACAAATCTAGGCTGACTAATCGGATTAAATAATTTGCACCCAGTTATGTGAATTTACGTGCTCCGACACATGACAATCAAAGGCTGGAGGGAACTGATGTCCCGATATGACTCACTAAATTCGCTGTGTGTTCTGCAAGCAAGAGGAGTCAATTATGCATACACATAGGCACATATTAAATGTCATGTCACTTTCCCACACGGTGCCACTGTCTCATGTGACCTCAATCATCTGAATGTCCGTGTTGCCCTCGTGTGCTTGTCCTTAGATGGATCTAACATTTCAGGCTGGTCATAGTTCTGGTTGTCGTGGAAATTTTCTCATATTCCCACGATTGTTCTCTACTTTACGTAAGCTCGTTGACTACTACATTACACACACACACACACACAAGTACACACACACACACACGCACGCACGTACACACACATACACACACACATACATATATGTATACAGGTAGAACCCGCCCACATCAAGAAAACACATAATGCACGTAGTGAGGAATGTTTGGTAGAGAAGGACACTCCTCTCCCACATCAAGATAATACAGGATGCACGTGATGAGGAAAGTGCGGTAGAGAATGACCCCCCCCCCCACCCCCGCATCAAGATAATATAGGATGCACGTGGTGAGGAATGTGTGGTATAGAAGGACACTCCTCCCCACATCAAGATGCACGTGGTGAGGAAAGTGCTGTAGAGAAGGACACGCCTCCCCTACATGCAGAAAAAACAGTTGCACCTGGTGAGGAATATTTGGTAGAGAAGGACACTCCTTCCCCGCATCAAGATAATACAGGATGTACGTGATGAGGAAAGTGTGGTGGAGAATGACACCCCCCACCCCCACCCCCCACATCAAGATAATACAGGATGCGCGTGGTGAGGAATGTGCGGTAGAGAAGGACACTCCTCCCCCACATCAAGATAATACAGGATGCACGTGATGAGGAAAGTGCTGTAGAGAAGGACCCTCCCTCCGCCCCCCCCCCCCCCCCACATTAAGTTAATACAGGATGCACGTGGTGAGGAAAATGCTGCAGAGAAGGACACTCCTCCCCTACATCAAGATAATACAGAATGCACGTGATGAGGAAAGTGCTGTAGAGAAGGACACTCCTCCCCCACATCTAGATAATACAGGATGCATGTGGTGGTGAGGAATGTGCAGTAGAGAAGGAAGACACCAGCTGAAACACTAGTATTGCAGGTCAAGGATTTCGTTTAACAGCTCAAATTCAAGTTTCGGGTAAGAACATGATGGCCAAGGCTAATCATGCTGGGATCAAACAACAGCCGAAGCATCTGTGGTTATAGCAAGAAACCTTGAGGCTGCAAGACCGACAACACGGTTGCTACAACTTCAAGGTAGTGTTTATGCGCTGACTGTACGAAACAGGGTGATAGTGACTGAGCTGTTGAATGTTGCTTGTGTTATATCACCTAGTGATTTAGGTTGAACAATATGGTGAGCAGACCGATAACCGAAATCGTAATAAATAAACCGGACGGATGTATACTGAAGTTTGGTATCTAAAACAAAAGCAAGTGGTGACTCGCATAGACAAGAAGTAGAGCTAATAACAATGGCAGAGATGAGGGTGCAGCCACACAAATATGAGCTAGCTATTATTTGAAGAAGTTCATCCTTTTAGTTAACTGTTTTGTGTTTAGTTGACATTTTTGTGTTTTGTATTTAATAGATAGTGTTAGCTGGTTTTCAAATAAAGTGAGTGTTCATTAGAACACTAATGCCTAGAAAAGAAACCGGTGTTACACAAAGCGCTTGTCTGCTGGGTCAGGGGTCATGTGTCCAAATACCCTTGCAAGCGGGAATTTTTCATCAGGTCGAACCAGCCTAAAATGGGTACCAGGAAATGCCCTTCGAAGTAAAGGTGGCCGCCTTAATATTGGCCCCATCATTTACTTTGGCATACATACATTTCGGGGCCCCATTGCTCGGCCATGACGTTCTAGTTTCAAGCTCGATTTGCCACATGGTTCAGATGGCGTCAGCATCTCCTCTCGGGGATTCGTAAAAGTGACAGCAGGCATTTAACAGTCAAGCCTCTATGATCTACTAGAAACAGAGCAGAAAGGCAACAGCTGGTACGTGGGAGATTTAATCTCTTACCCCAAATAAAAGAGGCAACGGATTTTTAATATAGCGGTTTCTAATATAATGTACTGAGGCCTCCATGGCCTAGGAGTTAGCGACTTTCTCCGTAATCCCCTTTATCCACGTGAGCAAACGCTGCTGTGCGAGAATCGCTAGCTGTTCTCTCCGCGCCCGTCACTTATGGCATATGTGAGCCGGCCGCTCAGAAAGCAATGGCAAAGTACTGAGCGTAATCTTACCAAGAAATCAACAGAGGTAAAATGCTGGTGTTGACAGCGATGTCCTGTAATAGGATATGCGAGGGGGGGGGGGCGAGAGAGAGAAAAAATATAATATAGGTCGGTAAAGTGTCATCACTAGTGTGGAATGGACAAAAACGTAATGTTCACAAGTTGGGTTTCCTGGTCTAGTAACGCTGAACAGTGCTGACCACTGCTGCCTCTCTCGGCACTAATTTATACTTCCTCGCTCAAAACATCCAACAATGCCAAGTCAAATTCTTTAACCAATGTAAATCCGCTTAGTTAGCGGCTTACATTAGCAGAAGTCCATTCAAACACTGCGACTCGATTAGTAGACGCGTTAGCCAGTCAGTCCTGTTATTTCTCAAACAACTAATGTGTAATTTGTGATACATGTTCCTTTAACATCACGTGGATATGTTTCACGTCTGTCGCAGATGTACGGTGAATTATGATGTATGACTGATGTCAACTCTGGCCTTGAAGTGATATACGGGTGCTTACATAAATACAGCAAACACATGGCACACAGCTAGCTGTGTTAGTTACAAACGACGGCAATCAATTAAAGACCACATCCTCAGAGGAATTTGAAACTCTGAAGAATGTCTTAAACCTGAATGGGTACTCCACAGGATTTATAAAGCGCCACTGCCAACAGCCCAAACCAAAACCAGACTTAACTACAGTCCCTAAACTCAAGGTATTCATCCAGCTAACCTTTCGAGGGGATGACGTAATGCAACGTCTACAAGACCGGCTTACTACAGCAGTAGGCCGAACATTCTGTGCTGCAACTCCAGTCATTAGATATAAAACCGTACCGATTCCTACACCAGCAGTCAAAGAACCTGTTCCTCTGTACGTCACAAACAATTGTATTTACCAATTCACATGTAGATGCCAGGCCTTCTACATTGGTAGAACAGAGAGACAGCTTAACAAACGAGTGTCAGAACACATACCTCAATGGGTCAACAAGATACAACACACAGGAGATGCTAGCCTCGTGGGGCCAACACACCGGAAGCTCTCGGCGTCTTCAATTGGTAGGCACATTGTCGAGAGCGGCCATATGGTTGACAGAGGCACTGTCTTTCGCGTGTTGTTTAACACACAAAATACTCGCTTGTTAAAATTTGCAGAAGCAATTATGATCAATCAACGCAAGCCAGAATTGTGTAAACAGAAAGACATGTTAGTCAGCTTAAAATTACCGTGGTAGATAATTGACATTACTGTACGAATATGTGTATATTTCAACTTGAAGGATTTATCTAGTTAATTCACGTAAGTTGTGTGATTTCTACAGTATGTACATGACGAGATGCAGCGAAATATGCCAGGCAATAAATCGTGCAATCTATTGTTTGTGTCTTCGTTATTCAAATTCACTACGGGAAAACATTGTTTTGAATAACTGGTTTAGTTCGAAAAATAGGTTGTTTTATTCTGAATGGTCTTTTCAAGGTCACACAGAGATGGCAGAAATGCATAAATTCAGATGGTGGCTATATTGAGAAGGAATAAGCTCTGTGTCAAATTTCAATTTTCTCCGCCTACTCCTTCATGGTCAGACTAAAGACTTATGAGAAACCCCTTGTGTGAGTGTATATATAATGGGCGTTCATATGAAATCCGTTCGTGCCGCACCGCACATAATTGCATACGTTGAACATGATCATGTCATAGTCATGTGATAAGTACTGACCAATGAATAAAAGTGCAAGTGCTTATCGTCCAGAAACCAGTATCCATACATTTCAACAGTCCTGACCACCATGGCGTAGCCGACATACAGGTCACGGCCATCAAATCATGCGCAGCCCACGAACGGGATCGGAAGACATTGGAACACCGTCTCATCTTCCAGTTGGGCACACTCTCCCCTCACGGCCTTAATGTCCAACACAGCTTCATTTAACTTCCCACCCCACCCTCAGCTTCATTTAACTTCCCACCCCACCCTCCCACCCCTAGCTTACAGTCCACCATCTGGGTACGTGCAGATCATTTGTATGACATCACAGTCAACTCTCTTGGCGGATTTACGTTCGGTGTTTTGCCATCATTTTCTGAACGACCGCCACTCATGCCTCTCTGTGTGTACTAACACTATATAGGTTTCCACAGCGGTGTTTCGAGCGTTTAACGATAATTGCTAATTGTCATCTGCGTCCGTAACATCTTTGCCGGTCTCTAATTTCACTTTTCCGCACACATGGGCGCGTCTCCACCCCACTCCCTTCCCGCTTGACCTTTGACCCGTGTACCATACATCCGGTCTATTGATCCACTGGCGCCCTACGTGTGTCAGACCTTCCAAGCTAGGACACGGTATTCAGATGAGTACATTTAATTTTAATTAGTTTAATAGTTTAATATTGTCATAGTGTGTTTCATGTAGTTTTGTGTTGGTTTGTATTTGTTTGTCCTGTGCTGACGAAGGCTTTGGCCGCAACGTCCAATTTGTCTCTTGTAGTCGTGTTTTAGTAAAGCTCACAATCTACTTCTCGTTTATTTGGGTGATTCATTCATTATCGTCCCATGATACATAGGTTCTGTTTCTGACCGTTGAGAAAATGGCCGGGTTGATTCAAAATCCGTTTATATAAGCTCAAAGAGCGGTGATACAGTTTCTTTCATTTGAATGATGTCGACCAGTGGACATTCATCGAAGAATGCAAGCAGCGTACGGTAACAAATGTATGTCGAAGACAACAGTGACAGATGGACACGAATGTTTCGGAAAGTACGTCAGTTAACGACAGATCTTCGACGGTCGGGTCAAGCGCATATTGTTGCAACAGAAAAAAACATCTGTAGTGATGTAGGGAAAGTGGACCCCATTCTTTAGGATTAATCCTTGAATAATCCTGCTTCTTTGGGGCCACGTGACGTCACGCGGTAACGTAATAAAGGCAATCCTGAATTTTCAAAACCTCGCGCGCAGAGGGCAGATAACAGCGTCTGGTTTTCGGCACAACAGGGAGATAATTTTGGTTTTTCCCCTACTAAAGGGAAGTAATATTGCTGATGGTAAAGGGAAGGTAATATTACTGACGGTAGGTACCAAGATGGGGGAGATAATACGAGCGATTGCGAGAGCGCGGCTGGGAATTTCACGTGAAGGCCACATCAGCACTGCGGTGCCGTATGCAATAGTAATTAAGTAACCAGACCAGGTTGTAAAATCTCCACCGACTTTTTAATCAACTGCGGTGATGAGTGATGGCGGTACAAGAAGGCGAGCTCGACGTTTTCTCATCCCATGTTTTCACGGTTGTGTGAGAGAGAAAAAAAGCGAACCCTCCACGCTAGGTGGGTGTTTACTATATGTGTTATAAGAACGCACTCAATCACGCTTACATTCACAAGCACAATGAAATACTGAGAAACAACAACAACAACAACAACAACAACAACAACAACAACAACAACAACAACAACAACAACAACAACTACTACTACTACTACTACTACTACTACTACTACTACTACTACTACTACTACTACTACTACTACTACTACTACTACTACTACTACTTATAATAATAATAATACATCTACCACTACTACTACCATGACAACTACTACTAATAGTCCTACTACACAAACAATAATACTACTATTACCATGTTTACTACTAAAACAACAACTACTAATGCTACAACTACTAATGCTACTACTACTACTGCTAATACAACAACTACTTCTACTATTAACATTACTACGACCACTACAGCTACTACTACTATTACCATTACTAGTACAAATACTACTAATGCTACTACTATGACTACTGCTAACACAACAACTTTTACTAACATTGCAACTGTTACTACTACTACTACTACTACTACTACTACTACTACTACTACTACTACTACTACTACTACTACTACTACTACTACTACTACTACTACTACTACTACTACTACTACTACAACAACAACAACAACAACAACAACAACTACTACTACTACTACTACTACTACTACTACTACTACTACTACTACTACTCTGCTGCTGCTGCTGTTACTACTACTACTACTACTACTACTACTACTACTACTACTACTACTACTACTACTACTACTACTACTACTGCTGCTACTACAACAACGACCACTACAGCTACTACTACTATTACCATTACAACAGCTACAACAACTACTAATATTACTATTACCTTACCATTACTAAGACCACTACAGCCACTACTACTACTACTACTACTACTACTACTACTACTACTACTACTACTACTACTACTACTACTACTACTACTACTACTAATACAACAACTATTACTACTATTACCATTACTACGACCACTACAGCTACTACTACTATTACAATTACTACTACAAATACCATTAATGATACTACTACGACTACTGCTAACACAACAGCTATTACTAACACTACACCGTCTACTATTACAACTACTACAAATAGTGCTAATGCCACAACAACTGCTACCACTACAACTACTACTAATGCTATTACTACTACAAATACTCCTAATACACCAACAACAATACTACTATTCCAATTTCTACTGCTAATACAATAACTGTTATTATCACTACAACATCTTCTATCACTAATGCTACAACAACAACAACAACAACAACAACAACAACAACAACAACAACTACAACTACTACTACTACTACTACTACTACTACTACTACTACTACTACTACTACTACTACTACTACTACTACTACTACTACTACTACTACTACTACAAATACTACTAATGATACTACTAATACTACTCCTAATACAACAACTATTACTACTATTACCATTACTACGACCACTACAGCTACTAATACTATTTATTACCATTACTACTACAAATACCACTAATGATACTACTACGACTACTGCTAACACAACAGCTTTTACTAACACTACAACTTCTACTACTACAACTACTACAAATAGTACTAATGCCACAACAACTGCTACCACTACAACTACTACTAATGCTATTACTACTACAAATACTCCTAATACACCAACAACAATACTACTATTACCATTTCTACTGCTAATACAACAACTATTATTATCACAACATCTACTATTACTAATGCTACAACAACTACTACCACTACAACCACTACTAATGCTACTGCTACTGATACTTCTACTACACCAACAACTATACTACTATTACCATTACTACACCCATTACTACAACTAATAATAATACAACTACTAATAATACTACTACTACTGCTAATACAACAACGACCACTACAGCTACTACTACTATTACCATTACAACTGCTAAAGCAACATCAACAACTACTACTTGTGGCATAACTGACATTCTCCTCAGTTTGCAGACAACGGTTTCAGCAGACGTTTCTAAGAAGTGGCGTTTTCACGCGTTTATGTTTACCATTACCGTATAAGGTAAGGAATGGCGTACCGCAAGACACAAAGACAATGTATGTAACTCGAAATAGATAAGCGTTAGAGGGCTGGTATACTAGGCCAAGAATTGTCACTTGTAGTTGGACCTCCACCAAGTCAACATGTAGTTAATAATGGAGTGATTTTTACCTAACTGTGCCTTCTGGGGCTGAAGGTAAGATGATATGGCTTTTTGAATGTTAATACCTGTATTTTATGATAAATAGAATATATGTATTTTTGTTGAAGTTGATAACTACAAAATTACTTCTTGAGATGATAGCCTGAAGTTCGATTCTGCAGAAAAGAACGTGTCTATACCACTCCTAAATGTTCCTATGCTTACCTTGTTATATTGCTATGATTACTAGTCTATATTGGGTGAAGAGATCCCCCTATTATCTGCATTCTGAATGCAGAATATCTGTTCACTACCTCTTCATATTTGAACCAATATTGTCTAGAATAGAGAACTGTCTTTATTAGACATTTAGTGAACTCTTGTGTACTTAAGGGTGCATTTTTTAAAAATTCATACCTAATGTACTTTTAAGAATATGCAGGGGAAATGGTGTGATGTTTTTTTTCTATCTGTATAATCTCATACGGGACGAAAGGTGGAACGCCCATATCTTCAGATGGTGTGTCAGCTCTGCATAGCAGTGTCAGCAAGGCTAATTCGTGTGACTGCCTAAGTAACCATGGTTTTATGTTCAGTTAAATTGTGCAGGGTTGCTTGCTACAAGAAGATTGTTGAGCTAAGGTTAAACCCCCTCCTTCAAAAAAAGTTAGGGAGATTTGTAGATGGTGAATCTATATCCAGTGGAGGAGCCCTGTAATATTCTAGATGGGTAGATTATTTATCCTCTCATAGGTGGGTGTTCTCCCATGTAATGTGAGAGTGGTTATATTTTGTGGTGTATTTGTTTTGTCTTGGTCGTAGTGTCTTATCGTGACATTTTGTAAGGTCAGGTAGATCGCATAGTCACGAAATCCCAGACCAACGTAAGGCTAGGTTACAGGCAATCACTAGAGGCACCCCTTTCCCCCCTCGCCAATTGGGGTAAGGACAGCTTAATTATCAGAGAGGTAAAGGTGGGGGAATGTCAACCCCCCCCCCCTGTATTTTTAGTTCTTATCTCTGTATGTTAGTTACAATGACAATTGATATGCTGTCAAATGTACATCTCTTGTTTTTATTTTTTCATCTTAAGGCCCTGAAGGACAGTTCGAGAGAAGGATACGTTGGCCTATAGTATGGTAAACCGAGAGAAGCAAAACCATACTTTATGCTGAGGAATTATTTCAATATAGGACTAGAAAAGGAAAGCAACTCATCTTATAATTTCCCACGACAGCTGGGAAGTCGTTTCTTGGTTAACCCCCTCGCATTCCTGATCTTCAGCTTTGGTCAAGCAAATTACATAATTGATGTGGTACCGGCAGTGGTTGTCTGTGTGAGATATTCCCAGCCACCTTACGGTACTGCGACTTGAGATTGCTGACCAAAACCGCACGCCATACTCCCGCGTCGCGCAGCAGGCGATCAAACCAATTAGAGCGATTGCCTAAAGCCGGAAACAGCCAGCCAGAACCCCTCTAGCGAGAATTGGGGGAAAAGGAAATGATTGTTCGAGCTAAAATTCTTAGTAGGTTTGCCAGCTGGTGTGTTGAAGCGAAGCAGGTGTTCTAGCTTGGGCAGGCTCAGCTTTCATTGTGTGGCGAATCAATTCTTGAAGTTAAGGTAATACAAAGGTTTATAGTTATTATAATGTCGATGTACTGTTTAAAATGTTTACAAATGATCATAGTCTAATTTTGTGTTCCTGTGGGAATGAAAACAAGCGCCATGTTTTCTGTTTACGACACTTGCTAGTCAGAATCTTCAGCTAGACAGGTTGTTGCGATTTATTACTAAAGAATATTATCTTACATTTTGTTGCAATCTACTAGTAAAGAATATTCTCTTTCATTCTTTTACGATAGGCGGCTAAAGAAATATTCCTTTATATTCTTTTACATATGCGGCTAAAGAGTATTTGTGTTTTCATTCGGTTGCCATGTGCTGGCAAAAGAATATCTCTTATATTTTGTTAACACGTGCTACTAAAGTCGGTTACATAGGCGACTAAAATAAGATTTCTGTATATTTTGTGACAATATGCCAATGAAGAATATTCCCTTATATTCTGTTACAATCTATATATATATCTACTTTTCACAATATATGAATAATGTACTTTTCAAATGTACTTGCTGGACATTGATGCTTTCACAGAGGAAATGTAGATTAAGAGTCTATCTCTTTAAAACCATGTACACTGACTCACATCTGTAGGGATGTATATATCTTGTGATTCTTTTATTCACATTTTACCCTGAATATGTTTTGTGAAATTGTCATGTTTTGTTCTGAGAATAAATGCTCAGTAATAAGAGTTGCACCATATACCCAAATGATTAGCCAGACGTTGCACACACCAACAACCTTACGTAGTCACATGATGATTAGGTGTTCTTACGGTTAGACTAACTAACTAACTAACGGTCAAGGGCATGCCATTTATGTTCTGAACTATGATTATAAAACAACCCATTTCTGACTATGTGCATGAGATAACCTGCAATCTTGGGTGGTTTAACAATGTCGTCCTCCAGCCTTTTGCTTAGAAGAGACCGCGGGGAATAACCATACTTGTTTTGTTTAAACCAGTGCATATGCTAAATACATAACGCATAAAGGCAATTATATCAATACATGATGATGATGATGAGATTATATGGTGGACAATTAACTCTCAATACTTGATGATGATGATGATGTTGATGGGCATTTGAGATCCAAGCTGAACCCAGAGTATGAGCTTATTTACAGGCACCTGATGATGACAGTGATGATGATGATTTTATAAGGTTGACCATTAACTCAACTTACATCCATCTCAACACACCCTGTCTTATCAAGCAACAGTCTCAACCTATCTCTGGCTTACTAGGAAGTGTCAACATAAGCACATTTCCCATGTATCTACCATAGTATGCATCTAGCTCAACCCACTTTCATCACAATATACCTTTATCTTAATCACATCATGCCTCTACCACAACCTACCTTCTTCCAAACATGTCTGTTACATCCTGGATGACTTTGAATCAACTTAATGAAGCCGCGTGACACGACACGGCTCCACAGGATGTTTGGCTGATGCAACGACAAGAAACCACTCCCCTGCAGCTGGAGGATCATGGGTAATTTGAATGGTTAAAAATTGAGCGCGCATTTTGCCCTGGGGATTCAGTGCTGGAGTGGCCTCAGCGGCCGAAGGCCGCACTGACACCAAGCAGAGAGGGGGAATGTGATCGTCCCCCTCATAACATCTCCAGTCAGGAACCGTGTGTGTGGGTGACCAGCGCTAACCAGGTGGTGCCAAATATATTAATTCAGGTGCATAGACCTGTGAAACAAATAGGACAGTGAAGAGAGCCCGCAAAATATGGCTCGCAGAAACATTACTGCTGGAACACTGGTGCACGATGGTTGAGGATGTGATTCCTGCCGAAGGGAACAACCCTGGGTCCTTAATTACCCCCCATTTTCCCTTACCTCACATTTTCCACCTCCACTCCCAACTGATCCCATAGTCGAGCTTTACATACCTTAGTTTGTTACTGCGTGGTTAAAGGTGTAGTTCCTGGTTCAACCTTTCACACTCATGTTTATACTTCTATTTTTGAAGTTGTGGTCTTGTTATTGTAATGTGTCCCAATCGGTTTGGGGACATGACTTTCACTGGCGGCATTAGGCACAATATTGGATTTGGCTGAGGCACAGGGGTTTGGTAATATCTGGAGCTCAATCCACTGATTTTCCGCTGTGTACTACAGGGATCCATAGTGTTGTGTTGTGTGTCTCAGGATGGTAAGTCCAGTCTCCGCACTGTAAGGCTCATACTCAGATTTAGAGTTGTGTTACTTTCTATTTTCTAAGTAATGGTCTCTCTGTTGTCAAGTCCTGGTCAGCCGGCTGTATAGGTATCGTAGCAGAGTCTTAGGAGTACTCTGTAGGCTCGGCCACAACAGGCAGAGGTCTGGCTATATGCGGCAGACTGCCTATATGAATGTCAGTGATGTAGAGTGTTGATTGTCTTGTTCATAAGTAACCACACTTTGTCATCCGCATAGTTATGAATATGTGCTACAGTATTGGACAAAATAAAGACTGATGCGTATTGTTTTACCTTGTTTATCTAGTCTTTGCTGTTGTATTATGTTTAGTCTTTGTTGTCCCAGTAACGTTGGTTATTGTCGGTCCCATTCATTGATGTTGTTACAGTCCTACAGTGTGATCTTTTGTCTGGGGTATACAACAGTATACCCTCCGCTCAAAGAACTCCTGGAAATCTTCTGTCTAATTTTCTATCCCTTTCTTTTGTTAACTGGAGGGAATATATAAGGTGCTCTTTTTCTCTTTCTTCTTATTATCTTTTCTTCTCTGGCCTACTAAAAGTCAGTGTTGCGCTTCTTTGTCTTTGAGCACCCAAGAATAGGAAACTTATGTCCTCCTATCCTTTATATTCATTTTTTTCCTGTTACAAAATGGCGAGCCTGCCAGGATGTAAGCGGCCTCTGGATCACCCTGATGGTAACTGTTCCATTCCTTGATGATTGTTTTAGGTGGTAGATCTATTTATATTTCCCCGATCTTCATGGTCACGTAGAAAGATCGACGGGTCATGTTTGAAAGAACCCAGGTTTGTTCCCCATCCTCTCCAAGATCCCATCTTCATCCCCATCCTCCCATCTGCCCACCCCCATCTTCCCAACTCCGTTCTCCCCATTTTCCTACCCCATCCTCATTCCTTCTATCCCCCCTTATCCGCACACCCTCCCCCATGTCTCCATATCCAAAGCACAGCACTGAAGAGAGACCAGTGCCAGACAAAGCACAGGTCAACTACAAACATGTCATCGCAAGTCGTCGAAACAACAGGTGACCCTATTATTCGCTTATGAGAACCATAACTTCTCAGACAGCACACGTTCGAACCTGAACTTATCGATGTTTTTCTTATCTGGTATGCACATATACCTCTACAGAAGTCACCAAGCTTTGCCCAAAAAGCTACAAAGAAAGTTGACGACTTCGGGAAGTGACATAGCAGGGGAGCAGAACACTCCCATGTTTAAATGAGACCAGGGCCGTGCTTGTCCAAGGACAAATATAGTTGTTCATCACAGGAGGACAGTTTTGAAGAGTGGTCAGGGGATGAACGTGGCTATTCCAGAATCCCCGGAGCTGATTGGGCAGTGCATTCATATGTATCTTCATCGGAATCAGCTGGCCTGTAGGCGGTGACACTGCCAGGCCAGGGCAAACCCTCCACACCACCAGCATTGACTGTCTGTGAATGTATTAAACTCCCCATGGGGACATCATCCCAGGTCATTGAGAGACATATTTCCCCCATATTCCCCCAAAGAAGGCGACATCAGAGATCCATCCCGCCAGGTATCCCTCCAGCGGCGAAACAACATACATTCTGCTTCCAACATAACGGATGGCTTAAGTGGTGTGCCAGAGATACATACATTGACAAGTGAATCAAGAGGGAGGTGTCCCTTGCTTTACCTGTTTTAATCGTGCCAATGTGATGTGACCGATGGACAGTGTTATCCTGGTTACCAGGAAATTCTCTTCATTCAGGAAGGAAGCAGAGAGGAGGTTTATTTAGGCAGGGATCAACTTGCTGTCTTGACCTTTAGTAATTAGTTGAAAGCATTGTGTCTTATTGTTGCCTTTTTGTATTCTAAGCAGGTGACCGGTTGCACGTGATTATATCTTTTTCTCAAGAAGGAAGAACACCAGTCTGTCCAAGAACAAGAACCATTGGGGCAGAGAAAGGCTGCAGATTTATCTTCATAGTCATAGAATGTAGAATCCATATATGGCCATATGCCTTTTTATTTCAGATGTTCCTGGCGGTCATGCCCATATTACCCAAGGTAATCTGGTTATGTTGGTTGTAATGGAGATATTTTCCCTTTGTTGACAATGATGATTGTCATTGTGAACATTCTTTTTATTTTTGATCTAACTATGTATTGCCAACATGAAACTGAGTGTTCATTTTGATGTCAGGATTTTTTTGCTTATTCTGAATGTAAACTGCATAATTCCCAGCGCCAACAATAGGATAATGGATTACCTTTTGTCAGGGGCCGATTTTGTTGTTGTTGATAATATGCACAGAGAATCCATCCCAATCTCCTCAGGGATGCAGAGTTTGTGTGGCTGTGGGACCAGCCATTTGTTGGATGGGGGGCATGAAGCCGCGTGACACGACACGGCTCCACAGGATGTTTGGCTGATGCAACGACAAGAAACCACCCCCCTGCAGCTGGAGGATCATGGGTAATTTGAATGGTTAAAAATTGAGCGCGCATTTTTGCCCTGGGGATTCAGTGCTGGAGTGGCCTCAGCGGCCGAAGGCCGCACTGACACCAAGCAGAGAGGGGGAATGTGATCGTCCCCCTCATAACATCTCCAGTCAGGAACCGTGTGTGTGGGTGACCAGCGCTAACCAGGTGGTGCCAAATATATTAATTCATGTGCATAGACCTGTGAAACAAATAGGACAGTGAAGAGAGCCCGCAAAATATGGCTCGCAGAAACATTACTGCTGGAACACTGGTGCACGATGGTTGAGGATGTGATTCCTGCCGAAGGGAACAACCCTGGGTCCTTAATTACCCCCCATTTTCCCTTACCTCACATTTTCCACCTCCCCTCCCAACTGATCCCATAGTCGAGCTTTCCATACCTTAGTTTATTACTGCGTGGTTAAAGGTGTAGTTCCTGGTTCAACCTTTCACACTCATGTTTATACTTCTATTTTTGAAGTTGTGGTCTTGTTATTGTAATGTGTCCCAATCAGTTTGGGGACATGACTTTCACTGGCGGCATTAGGCACAATATTGGATTTGGCTGAGGCACAGGGGTTTGGTAATATCTGGAGCTCAATCCACTGATTTTCCGCTGTGTACTACAGGGATCCATAGTGTTGTGTTGTGTGTCTCAGGATGGTAAGTCCAGTCTCCGCACTGTAAGGCTCATACTCAGATTTAGAGTTGTGTTACTTTCTATTTTCCAAGTAATGGTCTCTCTGTTGTCCAGTCCTGGTCAGCCGGCTGTATAGGTATCGTAGCAGAGTCTTAGGAGTACTCTGTAGGCTCGGCCACAACAGGCAGAGGTCTGGCTATATGCGGCAGACTGCCTATATGAATGTCAGTGATGTAGAGTGTTGATTGTCTTGTCCATAAGTAACCACACTTTGTCATCCGCATAGTTATGAATATGTGCTACAGTATTGGACAAAATAAAGACTGATGCGTATTGTTTTACCTTGTTTATCTAGTCTTTGCTGTTGTATTATGTTTAGTCTTTGTTGTCCCAGTAACGTTGGTTATTGTCGGTCCCATTCATTGATGTTGTTACAGTCCTACAGTGTGATCTTTTGTCTGGGGTATACAACAGTATACCCTCCGCTCAAAGAACTCCTGGAAATCTTCTGTCTAATTTTCTATCCCTTTCTTTTGTTAACTGGAGGGAATATATAAGGTGCTCTTTTTCTCTTTCTTCTTATTATCTTTTCTTCTCTGGCCTACTAAAAGTCAGTGTTGCGCTTCTTTGTCTTTGAGCACCCAAGAATAGGAAACTTATGTCCTCCTATCCTTTATATTTATTTTTTTCCTGTTACATTAATTTAATACACCCAGATAACCTGATCACAATCAGACTCCCTGGTCTTAAAGTGTGACTATCTTATTTCATTGTCCTGGTTGCACCAAGAGTTGATCCCATCAGGACCTTACAGCATGATATGATGGATTGAATGCCATCTATATAGATAAGAGGGATATGACCTCACTATTGAGGGGACACATGCTTCCGTCTCTTATTGTCTTATTCTCTTCTTCTTTTTCTTTCTTGATTGTTTTTTTGTGTGGACATGTTTTATGCTTTACTGATATGTAAATGTTAGCAAAATGCTTATGAAGGTTTATTTTGTTTGGACCGTCAGATGGGGCGGTGTAACTGAACACCTACTGTTGTGAAGATGCGGACTTGGTTGCTGAGGGCGATAAACGTGTATGTCATGTCCATCTTTTGCCAGCCCAAATAGTAGTACAGCCCATTTCCTTGCTTCATCCACCACCCCCATCCTTCAAAGATCTCACCCATGTAACCCATGAACCCAGTGAGAATTCCTGATGATCCTAACTGAAGGCCCTTACTATCCCTCATTCACAATGAAGATGATCCTCTGAGAGAAAACTGGATCCCAGGAAGAGACCTGCATCCAGTTGAATCTTAAACCCACTGAAGTACCTACCGGCTGATATCAGTGGCACAAGACATAATATCCTTTTATTTATGTTTTATTTACTTAGGATACATATATCCAGTTGTGGTATACTTAATGATTCACTTGGGTTTTGTTTTGTTTCCACCATTATGCATTCACCACAGTAAGCATGTCAGGTGAACATATATGTCAATTTTTCTTCAGAGATGTACTCTATGTCAAATTAATATTTTGTTATCATAATTTTTTTGATTTATTACACTTATGTTACCAGACCATTTGTTGATTGATTCTTACAGAATGTGTGTAAATATAGATATTATGTGATGCCACTGTATGTCCTGTTAATACTGTGCATGTTCTGTCATGACCTTGTTGTTCTGGTCCATCACATACTTGTGGGTTAATAAATCATAAATGATAATACTAATTTAGACCACATGAGGGCGGACACCTGCACACTAGCACCTTTTCCCCAGTGATAGAAAAGGGCATTCAATTTAGTGATAGTGGCAACAGTCCGTGGTCTCCATACCTTCCCAAGAAGCCTAAATTTACATATTTATCTATTTTACATTAATTCGTGTAGATACGAACCCAGCTTTAGTATCTTTACGTGGGGGAACGAGCCATAAAATTTAGCTTCTTGTAGGTGATCTTGATAGAGGATAGAGAACCCATCCCCTTTGGGCATACCCTGATAATATTCCTCAGATAATTAAATTCCTCTTAAGTGGGTGTTACATTCTAACAGATGTAACCCCTATAAATAAACCTCACAGTTTGACATACCACTGGTTGCTTCTGGAAGAGATTACGTGTTCTGTACAGCTTAAGACAAGACTTTAGTACAAGTATAGTGGATCATTTACCACTACTTTCGTCTGTAGAAGCTTCTGGACTGGTCTCTCAATTCCTGTATGCGGTTGTAAGACTCAGCTCTATATCTAGAACCAGTGACGGCAATCTTAATTTTATCCATGTCGTCCAAGACATGTTTGGATCTTACCTTTGCAGACAACGAAGGGTAATCCACGCACTAATTGGATTTGCCGCTCAAATACCTTCAACCAGCAATTACAGAACGCCATTACATGATCCTGGCTTCAAGAGCTGATAGCATGATAGCTAAACAGCCACTTGGTGGAATTACCATTATGATGCAGATCCACTTTTCTCGCAAGACATCCACAAATGAAGGTGGCCCAGAGGAACCATGCCGACATCATCATCATCGTGTATATGTATGTATATATATATATATATATATATATATATATATATATATATATATATATATATATATATATATATATATATAGCGCGGGAAACAAATCATGGACAGTGCCCAAGTCTGTCTGTTTCTGTTATGTTCCACCCGCAATTGGATTACACCACGATAGCCCAGCATCCCCATTTCATATATATTATTCAGTCGAGGAACTATAAGACAGTGCTATATCCATTTGTATTGTCCATCAAGAATGGGATGAACCCATCCCTTCATTATCGACGGGAAGCTTTGTAGCAGAGACTGTGTAGTAACGACATATTATGTTCGGATCATGGAGCTTAGGTACAGTTTGTTTATCAAGCCCAGTGTTGGGGGTTAATATCTTTTTCCAGATTTACAGGATTGACATATTACAGGAGTAGTTAGGAGAAAGACATCCAATCAACAACCTCTTACAGTTTAATGGACTACTTTGTAGTTAAAGAAGGTTTAGTCGTGTACATGTACTATGTTGATGTGATGAACATAGATTACTGTATTCACTATAGGTGTTTATTCGGAAGGTAGGTTTTAGAAATGCAGAGATTTTAGACTTCCCATAACTCACTATGAACTCTACATTAAAAGCTATAGTTAGAACCAGGAGTTGTACTTACTGTCTTGTGAAGGTTGTTACAACTTAATGTTATTGTGGTGATATATGTCACTGTTTATTTAAAAACGTGAGAGTTAATGTGGGAGGTCGAACGCACTTGGCCTAATAATTCAGATAGAGGATCTTATTCCCTTGAAGGCTATGGCAACTGAGTAGTCGTAGTAGTAGCATTAGTAGTTTTTGTAGTAGTAGTAATGGTAATAGTAGTAATAGATTTAGTGGTCGTAGTAATGGCAATAGTAGTGGTAGTTGTTGTAATAGCAGTAGTAGTAGTAGTAGCATTAGTAGCTGTAGCATTAGTAGTTGTAGTATTAGCAGTAGAAATGGTAATAGTAGTATTGTTGTTGGTGTAATAGGAGTCTTAGTAGTAGTTGTCATGGTAGTAGTAGTGGTAGTTGTATTAGTATTATCATTATTATTATTATTATTAGTAGTAGTAGTAGTAGTAGTAGTAGTAGTAGTAGTAGTAGTAGTAGTAGTAGTAGTAGTAGTAGTAGTAGTAGTAGTAGTAGTAGTAGTAGTAGTAGTTTCTGAGTATTTCTTTGTGCTTGTGAATGTAAGCATAAATGAGTGCGTTCTTATAACATATAGTAAATACCCACCTAGCGTGGAGGGCTCGCTATATTTCTCTCTCACACAACCCTGAACACAAGGGAAGAGAAAACGTCGAGCTCGCCTCCTTGTACCGCCATCACTCACCACCGCAGTTGATTAAAAGTTGGTGGAGATTTTGTTTTTACAACCTGGTCTGGTTACTTAATTACTATTGCATACGGTACCGTGAAATTCCCAGCCGCGCTCTCGCAATCGCTCGTATCATCTCCCCCCTCCCCCTCTTGGTACCTTTTTTTTGCATATCCTTTACAGGACATCGCTGTCACCACTAGCATCTTTCAGCTGTATGTTGATTTCTTGGCAAGATTACGCTCAGTAGTTTTCCATTGCTTTCTGAGCGACCGGCTCAAATACCCCGTAAGTTACTGATGCGATTCGAACCACTGCTGATTCTCACCGTCATCACGTTACCGACGAGATCTTGGTACCTACCATCAGTAATATTATCGTCATTTTGCCATCAGCAATATTACTTCCCTTTAGTAGGGGAAAACCAAAATTATCTCCCTGTTGTGCCGAAAACCAGACGCTGTTATCTGCCCTTTGCGAGCGAGGTTTTGAAAATTCAGGATTGCCTTTATTACGTTACCGCGTGACGTCACATGGCCCCAAAAGAAGCAGGATTATTCAAGGATTAATCCTGAAGAATGGGGTTCACTGTCCCTATATCACTACTAACATCGCCAAAATTGACGCAGCAGTACAGATGAACCGTTGTCGAAGCATATGTTCGCTAGCTAAAGAATTTGATGTGTCAATTATGACAATTCAAAAGGTCGTTCGTAAGAAACTGCAATATCGGAAGGTGAGTTCACAGTGGGTACCATGTATGTTGACCGACCACCAGAAAGAGGAACGCATGCGATGGTGTTTGAACCACTTTCTGCGTTGCAGAGTTGAGGGTGATGCATTTCTCTTCCGCACAGTGGCATGCGATGAATCACGGTGTCACCACTTTGACCCGAGCAGCAAAAGAGAGAGCATGCAATGGAAGCATGCTGGATCACCAAAAGCCAAAAAAGTTGAAGTTACAGCTTTCCGCTGGTAAGGTTATGCTGAGCGAATTCTTTTTTACCATGAAGGGCTATTGTTGGCCGACTTTAAAGAACCTGGTGTCAACATCAACTGTACCCACTACTTGCAAACACTAGACAAGCTGCAAAAAGCCGTCAAGAATAAACGACCCGGCATGCTTTCTCGCGATGTGATTTTGTTGCATGATAATGCTCGTGCGCATGTCGCAAAGATTGTGCAGGAATCATTAGCAAGGAAGGAGTGGGAAATTCTGCAACATCAAGCCTATAGTCCTGATTTGTCACCATGTGATTTTCATTTGTTCGGACCTCTAGAAAAAGCTCTCAAGGGGCAACGATTTCACACAGATGCAGACGTAATGAACGCGGTAAAAACTTTGTTCAGTGAGCAACCACAATCCTTTTTTGCGGATCTAAGCAATGGGATGCTTGCCTGAATGCCTACCGCGACTTCTTCTGACCAATCCATGGTGCATAATTAATTCAAAATGAATGCTTTGTTTAATTCTACCCCACCTGTTATTGTTTCTTTCGTGCCTTTGTAATAAAGCCATTGGAACGGGTTTCAAATGAACGCCCCTAATATGTGTGTGTGTATGTGTGTGTGTGTGTATGTATGTGTGTGACTGCGTGTGTGTGTGTGTGTGTGTGTGTGTGTGTGTGTGTGTGCGCGCGTGTGTCTAGGGGTTGAAAGTCACGGATCTCCATAGATGCAAGTTCCTGGTGATCTGGATCGATGTTACAGCTGTTGTTCTGACCGTACAATCGTCTTAGACCACCCAGCGCCATTTCTATAAATCGTCTTCTGCTTCACTGATCTTGTAAATAGACTATTTACAAGTAATAAATATAGTATATATAGATAACTGGGACCTCTTTATTTAAAATAGTCACGATATTTTTCAATGCTTCTCATTTAATTACATGGTCAGCGAACGTAGTTTTTCTTTTCTTATAGTTATTTATATTATTATACGTTATCTAGTATTTCCAGGCACTTGTCACTCTGGCAGTAAGGAATTTGCTACACTTGTCCTGAGAACAATATCTCCGTTTCATCCAAGTTCTTTCATTAACTCGTTCACATTTCAAAATCCACAAGCATGCAGCAAAGTCTGCATGAACGATATAATATTTAAGTACGTAGGTTTTGATGTTTAATGAGACTAACAATTACATAAGGTACAGCACAATTCCGTCAGGTATCTTCCATCTGATCTTATGATTTCCCCTGGATATTTGAATGTATAACTTGGTTAAACAGTTTCACTTGTATTCAATTATCACATTTAGTGTTATCTTTGTGTTATATAAACATTGTATATGATTTCTTGATAATCAAGGAAAATTCTATAATTGTTCTCTCTATAACCACGATTTCCAACAGTTTGTCATATCGTTTGCGTTTTCAGCTATCACTACTGTCATCTACTTAGCACCCCCTTCCCCCCTGACGTGTCTCCACCTTGTCGTGGTAGAGGGGCTTGAGTGTTCCAATGACCCCAAGAGCTATGCCGTCGGTAGCACAGCTACTATGTCGGACAGGTCAAGGGATAGAAATCAGATCAAGAGAGACACATACCTGCTGCCGTGCAGGTAGATTGGGGACAGGCAGTCAAACGCTATGGGCAAATCCATTGTATCAAATCCACATCAGACGCATGATACCACTACATTCTTGGTCCAGACACATATTCTACGGCTCCCAGCTGAGGGATTTGGCTGAACGCCTTTTAGTTAATATCCCCATTATGTGAGGGCCGGGCCGATACTCACCCACTGCAAAATGGAGGTGAGATGCATAGCCTGCTACATTCTTGGTCCAGATACCCGCTCCACGGCTCTCAGCCGGGGGATATGAAGGATTCCCCCGGATGAGAAGGCCTGGCCGTTATTCACTCTCTGCTGCATGGAGGTAAGGTGCTGAACCGGCAGCACATGTAGCCTACCTCGTGAGCGTTACTAAAGGTGAAAAAGCATCCCAATCGCGCAATGGTAACAATGCAAGTCTCTATTTAAAAAAAAAAAAATTCACTGAGTGAGCGAAATCAAAGGTGGAGAAACGTCTCATTAACACGAACTGGAACGCTTGGCTAGCGAATCCATTACGTGGAAGTCCGAAGTGAAAGCTTGCTGAGTGGATGTCGTCCGCAGACTGATCGTTCATGGTTTGCGTGAGCAGCCGCGAGTGGCGAACGAGAAACCCAATACATGGAAGTGAGGAATTAAAGTAGCTGTGAGCAGGAAGTGACGATTAATTGGGTGAGCCCAGTAACAGAGCACAATGTGCCGGCTCTGCAATTATGGAAACCTCCTTGGATGGCGGGGAATGCCCATGGTCTGCCCCTGGCTTCCCTTGAGGGTTGCCCGTGATGTCTTTTGCCGTTGTACCCTGAAGAGCTGAGATGTGGGCGAAACCACAACGCAATGTCCCTCGAAACCACCACGAGGTCTAACCTCATTAAAAAAAAAAAAAAACGCCCACAGAAGTCGGAATGGCCGGCCTAAATTTTGCATATAAATTGGCACAACGCAAAAACGTCCGAGTGAAATGTACCTCGTGTGCGGAACAGCTCTGACTATTTAGTATTCCGGGTACAGCGTCCAGCAACCTTCCCAACCGAAAGCTCGCTGGGTGGATGTCGTGTGCAGACCAACCGTTCCTGGTTTGTGCGGGGAGCGGCCTGTGGCGAACGAAATGCCCAATACACGGAAGTGAGGAATTAAAGCAGCCATGTGCAGAACGTGGCGATTCCTTGGGTGAGCCCAGTACCAGTGCGCTATGTATCGGCCTCCTTGGATGGCGGTAAATGCCCATTGACTGCCCCTGCCTTCCCTTGAGGGCTGACCGTGAAGTCTTCGACCGTTCTAACTTGACCAGCTGGGATGTAGACGGCACCACAACAGTGAGAGTCTCCTAGGGCGGCTAACCTGGTTTTAATAAATGCCAGCTAAAGACGGATGTGTTGGCCTAAGAGTTTTGGCCCAAGGGTGTATAGAGACTCACCGCAATTACGTTGGAAAAACAAAACACTCCGGATGAACACAGAAGAAGATCTACTTAGCGTAGATCGCTTAAACTTATAACCTCCAACACGCATTCTTCATCTATCGTTGATCTCTCTCATTATTATTTCGCTGTACAGAGAGAGAGAGAGAGAGAGAGAGAGAGAGAGAGAGAGAGAGAGAGAGAAGAGAGAGAGAGAGAGAGAGAGAGAGAGAGAATGATCCGGTACAAAACACATCCTTATCTTACTCCTTTCTTTATATCTTCATAACTGTCTATTGTATTCACATTGTAATTTTTTTTACTACTAATACTGTTAATATTTTAAAACATTATTATGGGATCTTTCTCCATCAGTTTTAATATTCCCTAACATGTTGATCTTTCAATCGTTTTTCAATTGACAAACGGTTTCTCTCTCTCTCTCTCTCTCTCTCTCTCTCTCTCTCTCTCTCTCTCTCTCTCTCTCTCTCTCTCTCTGGACTGCATACAAGTTTGTTTGATAGCTTTACACTCGAGTTAGCACCTCAATCATGACGGCTCTGATTTTGTTAATAAGCTTTATCATCGGTAATCACAACTTTACGGCCTTAATGGCTTATGTTAAACTAAACTCAACGGTTGCAACTTTCCAACTTACCCTCGATTGTATCCATTGTATTGAAAAATAACTATCATTTCCACAGACTATCCGCGATAAGCAAGATATTCCCATTCAAGTGTAAGTTGTTTACACTGTTCCTGTGTGAGTCAGTACAGCGGTAATGCTGCAGCTGTGGAAAGTTGCCCTCGCAGTGAAAGTTTACCTGCCCATTTTCTTCCCTCGCTGTGCGTGCGCAAGGCCAAATCCTGCCTAGCCAGCTAACATTTTATTTGTGGCTAAATCTGCCTCATTGGTGCTAAACGTAGCTAAAAAAAAAAAACAGCTGCTGTTAAGTAGACCAAATTCTAATGAGTATATTAAGGCACTGTCATTTACTGCCAATGTAGTACCTTGCGGTGTATGGCAGAGGGGT
>OY992896.1:32382531-32635031 GCA_963921405.1 Cepaea hortensis
AATAATCACACTGCTACAAAATTACACACCTATCCGCAATAAATCATCGTGTAGCAGGGAGGTCCTTTATGAAACATCGCTTTTACGAAGGCCTGCTGAAGTTGATAGATTTCTGGTCATTGCTCCAGCCTCACGTACCCTTATGCCCAAGATGTTTGCAATGTCTTGTGTCCATCTTCATGCTGGTCGATCATTGCCTCTTCTTCCAGGAATCATGTCTTCCATCACTGCCTTTTCCAAGCTAGTGGGAAATTATATATGACAACAGTATTTGAGTTTCCGAGAAATGATACATTTTACAAGCCATTAGTTCTGAATATTGTTTCATCTCTGCCAGCCTGCGTCTAACTTCTTTCGATCGTTATCATTGTTATTGATTATGAGGCCAAGATATTGAAAGTATGTGACGTTTTCAATTTCTTCATAGTTGATTGTGGTATTCGGTTGGTGTTATTTTGTCTGTATACATTATGTTTCTTTCACTTAATTTCAGAAGAAAAAAAATAGTTCCATTGTCATTGTTTCTTGATAGAGAGGATCAGCTCTTATAATGCTGCGATTTGATTTTACATTTTATTGTTATGCCTTAATGTTGCTATGTAAATATCTTGTAACATAGCAAAGTTAAGGTATGATAATAATATTAATATAAATATAAGACAAAATGTGAAAAAACAAACAAACAAACAAATAAACATCGAATACAGTGACTAGCAGAATATTATGTTTGTATATCAAGCTTTCGACAGAATAGATAAATATAAGTTATGGACTATAGATGTATTAGTGTATACTAATGTGTACTAATACATGGAAAAATACACGGAAAAGCCCTGGAGATAGAAAAAGAAACCAAATTAACTACATTATGATTAGAAATAGATTTAAAAACAATGTTAAAAATGCCAAAACATACTCTGGTGCTGATATTAACTCTGACCATAATCTCGTAGATTTAAAATTACAAATAGTCGTTTTAGTCGTTTTAGTCGTTGGATCAACATCACGGCACACAGTTTAACCCATAAGTGCTCCGTTTTCCTCCTAACTCAAACCTAAGTTTTGAGAAACTCAGCTCAATGGGCGAACTCCGTTGCATCGACGAAATCCTGAAATGCTTTGGGTAGATTTTTAACTCGAAATTTTGCCCGGGCAGCGCCGTTAGGCTACTCTTTTTCGATTTCCAACTGCCAAGGGATTTTTTACGTGCGCAACAATACACACGGGCGTCCGATCTCACTACCCAGAGACCAGGGGAAATTACTGGAAGTCCCGGTGGATTTTTTAAATAAATCCTGGTCCTCACCGGGGCCTGAACCCGGGACCTCCAGCACTCGAGGCGGACACCATACCTCGAGACCACTCAGCCCCCTAAAAATTACAAATAAAACTTAAAAACCCAGGAATAAGGAAATCGAAGGCATCTCAAGTAGATATATCGGCATTGAAACAACCATAAATAAGTCAACTATACCTAGTTGAAGTCAAAAATGGATATGATGGACTAATCATTGAAAGTATGGAACAATATCGACGTGAACATCCCGAGGATAAAATTAATACAAAATAGGAAAGTGTAAAAACCAGTATTCAGATTGCAAAAACCACCTTGCCAGTGAAGATTAATAAGAAAAAAAAAAAAAAAACAATTATGGACAACCGATGAAATCTTGAGTAAAATGTCTCAAAGAAAGAAAGCAAAGAACACTCCAGAATATATAGTAATAGATAGAGAAATACGTCACATGTGCAGAGTTGCCAAAGAAGAGTGGCTGCAGAAACACTGCAAAGAAATAGAGGATCTGGAAATAAAACACAACTCGAAAGAATTACATAAACATATAAAAATATTTACAAAGAAGAAAAATAATGTAACAGGAAACGGTTGTATTAGAGGAAAAAATGGAGAAACTGTCAGAGTAAATAGACCAACATTGTATAATACTCAAAATGGACCAAAAGTATTAACGACGGAAGTAGAAAAGACTATTAAACAGATGAAAGAAGGAGAGGCTGCAGGTCCTGACAAGATAACAACAGAGAAGATAAAATCCTTATCCAGCTTTGGCATTGAAACCATCACAGAATTATGTAATGATATATATAATACTGGGTACATCCCCAAGGATTTTACAACATCCATTTTCATCACACTACCGAAGAAGCCAAGAGCTGTTGAGTGAGAGGATTACAGAACTATTAGCTTAATGAGCCACATAACTAAGATACTACTCAAGGTCATACAAGAAAGAATTCAACATAAAATAGATGAGGAAGTAGCTGAAGAACAATTTTGGTTCTGCAAAAACAGCGGCACCAGAGAAGCAATTACCTGTTTGAGGATGTTAATTGAAAAAATATATAGAAGTTGAAGAACCTGATTTTGAAGAAATCCCATATGTAATAACACGACTTAAAAACAATAAGGCAACTGGGGCTGATGGAATTGCTACTGAATTCATGCATTACATCTAAAGCTATACGAACTAATAATAAAAATCTGGAGGACAGAAGAATTACCCCATGACTGGAAAGAGTCATTATTGATACCTATCTTTAAGAAAGGAGACAAGTTCCAATGTGAAAATTATAGAGGAATATCACTCCTGTCCATAAGCTATAAGATACTATCCGCGGTATTACTAAATAGACTAAAACCATATTCAGAAGACATATTAGGTGACTACCAGGCGGGTTTCAGACAAAACAGATCAACAATAGATCAGATATTTATCTTACGACAAATAGCCGAGAAAATTTGGGAATATAAAAGAGATCTCCATAACATTTTTGTGGATTTTAAAAAAAGGCTTATGATAGTGTCCATGGGAATAGTCTATGGAATGTTTTGCAGGAATTTGGAATACCAAGGAAGTTAATCAACATGACAAGACTATGCATGGAAGATACTTATAATATAGTAACATATAAAAGCAGGAAATCAGACCGTTTCCAAATAACATCTGGCTTGAAACAGGGTGATGCACTATCGACGCTCCTTTTCAATCTGGCTCTAGAGAAATTTGTAAAGAAGGTAAATGAGGAATGTGCTATTGGAGGAACCTCCAAACTGCTTGGTTATGCACATGATATAGATATTATGGGGAAAATGAACAAAAGACATTGGAAATATTGACTCACTTAAAGGAAAAAACTCAACAAATGGGGCTGGTTATCAACCAAGATAAGACAGAATATATGGTAGTTTCAAGAGAAGGAACGGCTAAAAACTCTGGCCACATACAAATACATAATATGACCTTTAAAAGAACGGAAACATACAAATACCTGAGTACAATCTTCAACTGCTCCAACATAATAAGGGAAGAAATAGAGGCTAGAATCAACTCTGGAAATAAGATATACTATGCACTACAACATCTGCTAAAATCAAATGCGCTATCTTGTAACACCAAGATCACAATATACAAAACACTGTTTAGACAAGTTGTGCTGTATGGCTCTAAAACCTGGAGTACAACGAAAGGAGACGAAGCCTTGTTACAAACCTTTGAGAACAAAGTCTTAAGACGCATCTTTGGGCCCATTAGGGATACACAAAGTGGAGAGTGGAAAAGAAGAAGCAGCAAAGACATTTATGATCTGTTTAAGTCCCCGCTAATCACTGGTATTATGAAGGCTAATAGACTGCAACGGCTGGGGCATATAGAAAGAATGGAAGATAATAGGGAAACAAAACTCGCTTACACTCAAGAAATAAATGACCGTAGACCCCGAGGTAGACCAAGAAGACGGTGGAGAGATAATATACATACAGACCTACAAGCACTTGGAATCAGCGACTGGCAAGAGAAGGTCCACCAGAGAGACGAATGGAGACGGCTTGTATCTGCAGCAAAGAACCTCAATGGCTCGGAATGCTGAAGAAGAAGAAGATAGACCTTCAAAAAGGTATATATGCTTGTTTTATAGACTACAAGAAAGCTTTTGATAGAGTACAACATGAACGACTAATTACGTGCCTTCAAGATATAGATATAATTATTCCGCCTATAGAGATAAAAAGAGTAGTACGGCAGGGATGTGTACTGTCCCCAAGCCTCTTCAACCTATACACAGAAAATTTTTTTAAACAAGTTGAAATGCCTGGACTTAACATCAATGGAAGAATCGTAAAAAATCTTAGATATGCTGACGATACCATGTTACTAGCAGAAAGTGAACAAGAGTTGCAAGACCTAGTGGAAGAAGTAAACAGGCACAGTGCAGATTGTGGCTTAGATTTTAACATCCAAAAAAACAAAATCTATGATAATTAGCAGTGAAAATGAAAGGTCATCAATGAAAACCACAGTAAACAGGCAGATATTAGAACAAGTAACAAGTTTCTCTTATCTTAGACATATAATATTTTGGACATATAATAACAGATGATGGCAGAAGTGAAATGGAAATTAAAAAGAGAATACGAATGGCCAAAAATGCTTTCAACGGCATGAAATCGGTTTTAACATCTAGAAAGATTAATAACGCATTAAAAATGAGAATTGTCTAATGCTACGTATATTCATCGCTACTGTATGGCGCGGAAGTCTGGACATTGAACAAGCAACTAGAAAGGCGCATGGAGATGTGGATATACAGACGAATAGGTCGTATTTCATGGAAACAAAAACAATCAAATGCAGAGGTCCTAGAAAAACTGGGAATGAAGAGAGAGAGAAAGAAATAAGGAGGAGACCAGTGAAATATTTTGGCCACGTTAAAAGACATGATACTCATATAAAAACCATACTGGAAGGCAAGGTTTAGGGCAAGCGAGCAAGAGGAAGACAACGATACAAGTGGGAGGATAACATCAAGAGATGGACGAACATCAGCCTGACAGAATGTACAGTCAAGGCGAGAGACAGTGTTGGAGATCCATTGCAGCTAACCTTCATTGCGGAGACGGCACTTGATTGATTGATTGATTGTATACTAATACGTCGTATTTGTCAGTTGCGTGTGGTCTGCTATTCTCTTTGGGTGCTAATGCTGGACACGTATTGACATGATGAAGAAAAGAGAGGCAGAGAAGATGTTAGTTAATGAACAGAACATCATCATTGCAAATTCAACTATTAGTCTATAAGTGCTCATTTGTTACAAGCTGTAGAATCACATCCATCCATGAAGTAATTAATTCGTCCTATACATCTGAGGGTGTTGGGGATGTCAGCCTAGTCCAATCCTCGCCGGCTTCCCACGGTAGCTAAGCCCGAAAGCCCATCTGCTCGTTCGTTTTCTCGTGTATGTTAAAGCATACAAATGACACAGATAGTTAGTCATTATTGACCCCAGAGATCTAAGAAATTGCCTTCTTGTCCAATCTACCTTCATCTTCCTAGCATACTCGTGGAGACGCTGAGAAAAACGTGCATTGATGAAAGTCTATGTCTCCAGCCATGCTAGTGCTTTCATTACCGTGATCTCCAAAAAAGCTCCTCTGTCTTCTTTAACAGTTTTCCCTCCACTCGAACATAGTACATAGAACAGCTCGATGTCCTCTTAGTCGAGAGAGTAAACTGAAGTACTTGGGTATCACCTTTGACAGGTGTTTGTCTTTTAAGGATCACGTGGAGGCTTTGGTGGTGAAGGCTGGTAGGGGACTTAATACATTGAGGGCTATGGCAGCAACCGGGGTAGATCAGAGGATGCTGTACAAGCTCTTTCAGCATTTAATAATTTCTGTCATTGAGTATGGTTTGTGGCTGCTGACAGTATTAAGCTTGAAAGGTTGGAGCGCATACAGAATGCTGCCATGCGGTTAATCCTGGGGTGCACAAAGGACACACCAATTATATGCATGAGGCATATCCTGGCGCTACCAACAATGACGGATAGGCATAGGGTCCTTCAGGCCAAATGGTACCTGAGAGTTGCCACAGACAGGGATCACCCGCTGCATACAGCAATAGATATGGTTAAGGGTCACAGACTAAAACGAGGCAGGTCCTGGATGGCACATTCAGAACTTTCTATAAGTCAGGTGTGTGATCTAGAGACCATCAATCGTGAAAGAGAGTGGGTTGAAGTTCCGGAAGACATTTAGGACTGGCACAATAAACATAATACATAAGCATAATAACACTGGGTCGTGAGTGCAGAGAATGGCTAGCGGGCCGCACTGAGTTTGAAGTGCAACAGCTGATCCAGAGCAACAAACATCAAGGTGACATAGTCATCTACACCGATGGGTCAGTCCTGAGAAACAGACATAGTAGCTGGGGCTTTATTGCAAAGGCTAATGGACAAGTCTTGAAAAAGGAGAGCCTGGCAAATGAGACTACGACCTCCAACATGAGAAGGGAGGTGGAGGCAGTAACAGCGGCATCCCGGTGGCTAGAGGAGACTACTGCAACACACGTTGTATTCATTACGGATTCAAAGAGTATGCTTAGTAAGGTGAGAAAGGAATGTTTAGTGTGGAATGGCTCTCGTCGCTTCAGAGGTCTCAGATTGTGAGAATTGTATGGATATTTTGCCCTGGCCATGCGGGGGGTGGGGGGGGGGAGGAGAATGAACAGGCTGATAGGCTAGCAGGGAATGCACCTCTTGGTGGTAGTTTGCCTATGGACAAGGGGGGGGGGGTGGTCGTGCGCTTGTGGGACCAGGTGGAGAAGGCGGAGGAACAGATTGAGAACCCATATGTGGAAAGAATGAGAATGCGGAGGATCTGGAAGAATCTCAAAACTGAGAGGGATGACCAGGAGAAAGTTTATTCAGATAGCGGTTGGAACGATCAGTAGTACGACTCTTCGCTGGCTGTTGAACGAGGGGACGGAGCATGTATGGGAATGTCCTGAGTGCAGTGATGTCGGTTCTTAACTCAACTCAACTCAACCCAACATAGAACATATCTATTGAATAATGTCTTCGGCCTGACCCACTACATATTTTTGTCTTTTATCACATGCATTATTTTTTCTTCGAATCAGAATATACACTTTGTGTCATGCTATAAACATCTGAATGATTGTGATCCACATACGAGTGTTTCCACGAAGGATTTCAAACAGCACATGGCTGTTCTTATCTACTGGAGTAGGCAATAGAATGTGACATTTTATATACACAAATAAAATAATTTGTCAGTTCCTCGGTATCTGTTATAACAAAATTACCCAGTACACAATTACAATAAACTATTATTTTCTGTTCAAGTACTAAGAAAGCACTTTACAACACAATCTTCCTACCAACTCTATGTTACCAATGCCAAACCTAGACAATGACAGAAAAAGAGAAAAGAAAAATCTCAACAACAGAAATGAGATTCATGAGAAGAATACTCAATGTATCAAGGAGAGATAAGATCAGAAATGAAGAAATCCGGACTCCAGTGGGGGTTATAGCTGCATTAGATTTGATTAGAAAGCAGCAAGACAAATGATTTGGCCATGCAAGTAGGTTACCAACTAACAGTATACCACAACAAGCAATAGTGTACAGACAAGAGGGAAGCAGAGGAAGAGGCCGACCATGTAAAGGATGGACGCAGGGAATAACAGTGCCCATGGGAATATCGATACATGAAGCCCATAAGCGGGCACTCCCCCGCTGTTTATACTTCACCTCGACACATCAAGGTACAAGAGGAACATGATGAGATGAGATGAGATGAGATGAGAAGTACAAGATCAAAATTAAGATACATTTAAAATTACAAGAAGAAAAGGCAATAAAAAGTTTCTTTCATCAGAAATTGTAACGCCATGTGACATAGGGGTTTGATCATATTTGATCCACTGAGCTGAATCATAATATCATGAATAACAAGCAGTTCTTGGAGTAACCGGTGAAACATCAAAACGAGTTTGAGGCGTAAAGGGAAATACAACTGCATTCCCTGCCTATGTCTATTCAACATTTTTTTTCAGGAAATGTAATTAAAAACGTCAAATATAATGAGCCTTGAGAATTTTGATTCATCCATCATTCATTGATTCAGCCATCATTCATTGATTCATCCAACGTTCATTGATTCATCATGGTGAACATTCAGTTCTAGAACTCAGGTATGCAGATGACACATCTCAGTCTAAAAAAGTCTCTTTTTGTTTCTGAAGTTAAGTTAAAACTAAATAATGGCCTCAGACACAACTATATGTCAACCAACGATAACAATCAATAATGAAGAAACTGAAAATAGCAAGACGTTGTTGTTGATTACACAAATTACCCAATACATTAATGTAAATTAATAATGAATTTTATTGTGACGTCACAGTACGTACAAAAAACTGCAAATATAACGTTAATTTTGTACAAATATTTCAGTAAAGAAAAATACAGGTTTACAATGCACAATAGCTATGAATAATATGAACAGGAGAAATATGTTTATATATATATATATATATATATATATATATATATATATATATATATATGTGTGTGTGTGTGTGTGTGTGTGTGTGCGTGTGTGTGTGCGTGTGTGTGCGTGTGTATAGGTGTGTGTGTGAGTGAGTGTGTGATTACAATTATAGTATTCATAAATAGATTTAAACGTAGTAAAGTGATCGAATGAAGACATTTGTAGAAAAAGAGACAGAGGGTGAAATGTAGATCTTTACTCTTACTGTTTAGACTACTCAAAGGCATTTGACTTTGGAGAACTCGAAGAATAATGGAACATAATAAAAGAAATATGTTTCATCAAAACATCGCACTGTGAAAAAGGCAGGCGTCAGGATATGCGGTGACACAACGGATTGGTGTGACATGTGACAGTCAGGCCAATTAACACATATATGGACGGGAGCAGATACGAGTAGAACAGAAATGTCAGAGTACTGACAACCTGTGTATTTCCTGTGGTGCCATACAGGTGTGAAACATGGACACCTAACAAATCAGATGAATATACACCTTCGAATATACGAGATATAGGAAGACCATTACACATTCAATACACAACAAGGAAAACAAGCAGCTTCATCAATAACTCAGTATTGAGAGAAATACAATTAAGGGCAATGACATATTTTGGGCATGTAAACTGACACGAATGTCTTGAATTATCATAATTATAGAAGGAGGTGTACCGAGGAAGCTGAGAAACAAGAGATCAGATTGTAGATGAATTTGTACTTGCCAGCAACAGAGACAGGGCATCTGGCTTATGATACCGGGGCATTTCGAACGACCGTTATAGGGTTAAAGTTCTGCACAGGTATGCCACTGATTCTCGTGTTTACTTATTTATGTTAAGTAATCTCGTCATATTTGTTGTATGAACTGTCGTGTACGCGCATGTAGTGTATGTATTATTGTGTATACATAATTATTTTATGTATTCTGTGCATTTCTATATATTATACTTATCCCGTGTACACACGTTTATGAATTGTGTATGGTACATTTATGCATATCTATGTGTGTATGCGTCTGCAACCTGCCTGAGTGATGTAATCACAACATAATATTTACGGAATGCCTTTGTGTAGTCCAATTAACAAACTAGTCTTGGATTCTGTCAGCGGATTCTATCTCAAGGTACTGACAGCATGGGCTTTTGTAAATGAGACATGCAACATACCAAGAGACAGATGTTCTATGCCTGTATGTAGATCTAAATTACACAACTGTAGATAGAGGTGTCTGACCTATATAATAAGCAATACACATCATGCATTGGGATAGAAGCTGATGTGTGTTGCATACAGTGTACTCCTACGTGAGTAATGCATGTGACACCACATGGTCGATCACGGGCTGCATATGATGTATCAGCTGAGTATTCGTTATGTGGTACATCACGTAATGTATTTCAGCCTACACATAGAAACACACATACTGTGAGTTACAAACTGCTATCATCTGTTTCGCTGAGCTCCCAGCTCGTACATTATACTTTTCGTGGCAAACTGAAAGTACAGGTAGGCCTTTGCTAGCGTGTCTTGTGCCTTCCACTATCAGAAATAGGTTATGTCCACAAGCTATCCAAAATATATCAGTGTTATGTACATGGTTCTAATGTGGACATGCTCTTTTTACATATTATATATCTTGCCCACCGCGTTCATGACATGATCAGCTTAGCTCCCTATCAACTACTCTAACGCGCAAGCCAGTGTAAGGTAAATGTCGTGTAATATTATATTTGATTACAGAATGCCTTCACAACAGACAGCAGTGTTGGAAATCTCATCGAATACAGCTTCACAGAAAAAGTAAAAATGTGTAGATACTAGAAATGGTAGATAATGCTTTGGTTAACTCACAGAAAGATCAGTGGCCTGGAGATACTGCACCCGTCTGTTCGCAGTCCACTACACATGTACGGGAAGGTCATCCTAACCTGACACAGAAAGGCACAGCAGAGACAGCCGAAGGAACCAACAACGGTAGTTAAGGTGTGTGTTTTCATTTGTTTCGGGTATCTCATGACTCATGACTCATGACCAACACTATCATCATCACTTAGGGGGATGAGTGGTCTCGAGGTATGGTGTCCGCGTCGAGTGCTTGAGGTCCCGGGGTCAAGCCACGTTGAGAGCCGAGATTTTTTTCACGTGGACTTCTAGTAACAAACTTTTCCCTGGTCTCTGAGTAGTGAGATAGGACGCATGTGTGTATTGTTGGGCACGTAAAAAATCCTTTGGCAGTTGGAAATCGACAAATAGTAGCCTAACGGCGCTGCCTGGGGAACATTTTGTGTTAAAAAACCTACCCATAGTCTTTCAGGATCTTCGCCGGTGCTACGTAGTGGTGCACTGAGCTGAGATTCTCCGGGCTCAGGCTTGAGTTAGGAGTAGAACGGAGCACTTGTGGGTTATACCCGTGTGCCGTGATGTTGATCAGTTGACTAAACTAAACTAACCTAAACTATCATCATCATATGCCATGTCGGGCGTCGTTGGTGATCATGTTCATCTACAAACATGTGTCCTGTGTGGTAAGTTGGATCGCCTGCCATACCACTGTACTAACCTACCCAGCATTCTCTCTCTGTTGACCCAGTCTAATAATCTAACATCCTGTAATAAAAACCAGGAACAAGGAAGTAGAAATTAGCAAGCCTACAACGCTTTTACAATGAAAGCATATGGAAGAAACATATGTAATTGATCATCATTAAGAATGAGGGAGCTTCACGTAACTGTACTGTTTATGGCAGTTAATAATTGTATGAGTCCAGTATTGCGACACTCCACTAAACTTCCCTCAATCTTGCCAGTTGTCACCAAGTTCTTCAATCTATTACTTCTCATAATGTGTCAAAACAATTGTGACTGTCTACATCTCTAATCAATTTATGATTTTTATATGTTTCTTGCGGGACCTGGTCACTGGGTTTTCTGCCTCCTCAGAAACCAGATTTCCACAGCCATTAGATGTCTTTCAGCTTGTTTGCTCATTGACCACGCTTCACATCCATACACAAGTACAGGTTCTATGTAGCATTTCAACACTGTTTTTCTTGTGCAAATGACATAAGTTTATTGTTTAAATTCGCTGAATAAATAAACAATCAGTGTTCTAAGATGTGCTCACCGACATAACTTTAATAATGGAATCTCAAATGTGTCAACTATTTTGTTCTTGTATGTCAATTGTCCAGATTTACGAATGGTAATATGTTGCATTAAATAGCGTCAATTATTTTGTTTATAATGTTTGAGAATGTCTACAAATCAGTCCGTTCTCATTATTTCCATGCATTTCTTAGTGATACATGTTGAGTGAATGTAACCCCCGAGAATGTCATTGAACTAATAACTAGCTAAACAGGAAACCATTCTCTGCTCTTTCTATTTGATTGTCTCTTTGATAACATATTGCCTTTAAAAGCTGTTATGCAAGGAAGCCGCTTGACTGTTCGTGTTCTATGTACAGGATAAACACTGGGTAATTCACCTTCAATGGGAATAGCTTTGCGGCTGGCAATTTCAAAGTTAACCCGCGATCCTGATCTCACAGAAAATATAATAGTTGGAGGAAGTTGGGTCAAGCTATGAGCCACGTGGTTAGGAACACTTGCCGGAAGATTTGAACCCAGAACCACATGGCCCATAGATGAGCGCACTATGCACTATGCTACTGTAGCTCGATTTTACACATCATTAATATTTATAGAATGTGCAATTTTATACACACATTTGGATTCTTATTTGTGTCACGGAGTTCGTCCACCATAGGAAGATTCTCCTTGTGTGATCTAGGATGGAGACTGGGGCCTGCATGTAGATATCTATATGCAATGAAAGTGATCTTTTAGCAAAAAGCAAACCATATATGCATATATATGAGAGAAATAAATGTAGTATCTGTACTAGGACAGTAACATGTAAATCACCGGTGTAGTTGTATAACTACAATGTATATTATTTTTCCTTGTGCTCAACATAAAGCATCTAGTGTCTTCCATATCAAAGAAAGCTGGCCTTTAGTAATTCCTTCCATCTATTTCTTATTTTACTCATCTTTGCGTGTCTTATTTTATTCTCTGCGTGCATTATTTTCACTATATTTCTGTTGCCTTGTGGGTTATAGATGAAGTATGTTCCTCTTTCTTAGTCTGTGTTATAGGCAGTAACTGAATCATGTCTTGACCTGCAAATTTACTGCCACATATCAAGTCATCTCGATAAACGCCACATTGGTGATGCTGCATATTAACATAATACATGCATCACTAATGAATGGTGACTGCATTTATTAGAACTTATTGTTGTTGTTCTAAGTGTTTTGATTCACGATGCAGTACTTAAATTGCATGAACACAAATACTCAAAACTTGCTCTGGTTTTAGTGGTTTTTACACCTTTAAAAAATGTCTAGTAATGTGAAAGCCCTAGTTGTCTTTTGTATTCTAATTTTCCTGTTTCTTCAGATCTGTCAATGTTGCTATGTTGACATATTTACTATTTCATGTCCTGGAGTGTTGTAAGGAGTAACTTAATTGGCATTTTTATGTTTTGGTCTGACAATAACTTCATTGTGTGGAGGGTAAATGTTGATATTTATCATCTCAAACACTTGAATACAGTAGGTATAGTTCTCCAGAATATTATTGTGAAGTGGTAACACAAATCTATATATCGTTTTTCAACAATTTAAGAGATAATGTATGATATATATATATATATATATATATATATATATATATATATATATATATATATATATATATATATATAATCAACACATTATATATACACACACAT
The DNA here is from genome assembly GCA_963921405.1 of Cepaea hortensis. Classification (NCBI taxonomy): domain Eukaryota; kingdom Metazoa; phylum Mollusca; class Gastropoda; order Stylommatophora; family Helicidae; genus Cepaea; species Cepaea hortensis. The sequence goes on from OY992896.1 coordinate 32,395,707, forward strand.
GTAACACACTATTGTTGGCAGGTTAAACATTACAAGCATCGTGTGATAGTGTCTTCCAATCATTCATGAGTGGCAAACGCTGAGAAGTGTTATGTCGCAATGAACTTCACAGCTCAACCAAACATCACAGAAAAGATGAGAGAAATCAGACTGGACTCCTCAATCACCACACTGAACATTTATGCTTGGGGTTCATCCTGGAGCCCAGTGGGCAGCTGTAAGCTTGCGAAAATTCTTTAGAATTTGATAGGGGTCCAAACACTCTTAGTGGACCAAGACTGTGAACGGATGTTCTTATTTTTCTCCAGGCTTCCTCATCCCTCATTTTGCCACACCAGATCTGAAAAAATGACATGTACATTATTTACAGTGTGGGTATGTTTGTTGTACAATAGTGTTTCTTACATTATACTTATTGAGTATATACGTTCGGTTTTTAGTAAATAGTTCTCTCCTGAATTAATATCTACGATGTTACTAATTATATAATTACATACGCATACTATTTGTAGGAGACCTTTTGGCTTGTATCATGGCATAGTTTCTTAATATACGAGAACTATCTTTCACTTTTAATCAACTGTACATCATTTCAATGTTACATTACATCATGGTTCTAATATTTACCTTACCCTATCATGTCAAGTATATTTTCGTATTTCAAATCACATCTGTTATTTGAAGTAGTTTACATTTCTTCCATTTTATTTCACATTATGTATATCTGAACTAATCAACTCTACTAAGTTATTATTTTTTTTTATAAGGGCCCACGGTTCCCAGAGGGGCCAGAAGGGCCAGATCCGCCCCACTAGATCCCGCGTCCCTGTGTGTCGGTTGTGCTGGGTGATCAACCCGGTCCCTGGCAAGATCAAGTGCAGGAACTACACTTTGATCTTAGCCAAAGGGCCGAGAAGCGATCTACGAAGTCTACTAAGTTAACTAACTGTACATATTTTAAATTCAACTTTGCACTACATCTATCTAAGTTAATAAGCTCTACATGTATTGTAGTGAACTTTGCATTACATCCAAGTTAACTAACTCTACATATCTTGTAGTCAGCTTAGCATTACATCTATCTAAGTTAGCTAACTCTACATATCTTGTAGTCAACTTCGCATTACATCTATCTAAGTTAACTAACTCTACATATCTTGTAGAAAACTTCTCATTACATATATCTAAGTTAACTAACTCTACATATTTTGAAGTCAACTGTGCGTTATATCTATATCTATTTAAGTTAACTAACTCCACACATCTTTCAGTAAATTTTACACTGTATCTATCTAAGATACCTAACTCTCTCTCTCTCTCTCTCTCTCTCTCTCTCTCTCTCTCTCTCTCTCTCTATATATATATATATATATATATATATATATATATATATATATATATATATATATATATATATTGTAGTCAACTTCGCATTACATCTAAGCTAACAAACTCTACATATCTTGTAGTCTACTTCACATTACATTTGTCTAAGTTAATTAACTATTCATCTCTTGTAGTTTACTTCCCTTACATGTAGCTACGTTAACAAACTCTACTTCTCTTGTAGTTCACATTACATCTGTCTATGTCAGTTGACTCTACATCTCTTGTAGTTTACCTCACATTATATGTTTTGATATCTGAGCATTCCATTCTTCTCAGTGTGATTATCAGACTGAGATAGACTTACAGATGCCTTCGCGTTAACCAGTAGTCTGACTATGGAGTTCATGGCAATAACCAAAGCAATAGCTGACTGGAAACAAAGACTCTCACCCAGGCACGCTTTCTCAGTGACTCAATGAGTATTCTAAAAAAGATGGAATAGGCAGAAAAAGCATCGGCTGCAGCAGGATATAACAATATGAACTGGAAACAAATATTTATATTAAGCTCCTGCGAGAAGAAACGTACTAAACATCAACACGTTGCACATACCTTACAAGGAGATCCATCTCGTATCCCTAAATACAGGTGAATACAGGTTTCACCTGTATTTCGGGATACGAGATGGATTTCCTTGTAAGATATGTGCAACGTGTTGATGTTTAGTACGTTTCTTCTCGCAAGAGCTTAATATACCTATTTGTTTCCAGTTCATAAAAAAGATGGAGATGGTCTGGGTTCGAAGACAATGGTTATAGTCTCTTAGCTGAAAAAAAATCACCTTCATTTTTGTGCTGGGTCACACTGGTGTAATAGGAAATTAAAAACCTGATAGAAATGCTGGCGGGGCTGCTATGGAAACTTGACCAGCAATGGACCGGGAAAAAAATGCAAAATTCCCAAGTGAGGTGGGAGTAATTAAATAAAATTCAGTGCTGACTGTGAATCTGCAACCTTGAAACAGCTGCTAGAACACCGGGTCAAAAGGCGTGCCATGGGCCTGGGTCAGCCCATGGGTCAGTGAGGACAGGCAACTTTAGAGTCTTGCACAGCTCTGTGACAAGACAGGACAATAGAGAGGATTGTAGGTCACACTTTGCACGGAAATCGCAAAGTGTATCACCCGGCAGGGGACAACTCTCCTGCAAGAAAACAGTTGAACTTGGACTACAGTCAGTGTCGGACCGAGTTCTGAGTATAGTAGAACGGCCACATACTGAGCCCTACTTTTGTAGTTAGAATGTGTTAAACAGTGGTCTCATATTGTATTTATGTTAAACGTGGTGAATATGATGAATATAATTCGTCTGATATTCAGAGACAAAAAGAAGTAGAAAATCATATTGGTGTTATTTCGGACATGTTGAGTTTATTCTAGATTCCTAGTTGTTGTGAATAGTCCTGTGAATGAACTTAAATGTAACTCAGATGATGTGTGAATTAATCACAATGAGAAAATCACAGCACTGCCACTCGGAAAGAGCTGGTCCAGAAACGAAGCACAGAATCTACAGTGACAATGAAAATGCGTATCAGCCATCGGGCGATAGTGTTAATTACCAACGAGCCTAATCTGCCATCACACTAAACAACAGCTACCAAGTCACCCTCGGGCTCTGTTCTATGGATAATAATGAATAATATACCATGAATCGAGTATATGCCGGGATCCCGGCTGAACCACCATATATGCGCCCATGGTAATGCGTAAAGCCAGACAAGAATGCTGGTAAGGAGTTGAAGAACACCGGGTCAAAAGGGGTGAAGCCAGACAGAATGCTGGTAAGGAGTCGAAGAACACCGATGCAAAAAGGGGTGAACCCAGAAAGAATGCTGGTAAGGAGTTGAAGAACACCGGGTCAAAAGGGGTGAAGCCAGACAAGAATGCCTGTAAGGAGTTGAAGAACACCGGGTCAAAAGGGGTGAAGCCAGACAAGAATGCTGGTAAGGAGTCGAAGAACACCGATGCAAAAAGGGGTGAACCCAAAAAGAATGCTAATAAGGAGTTGAAGAACACCGGGTCAAAAAGGGTGAAGCCAGACAAGAATGCCTGTAAGATGTTGAAGAACACCGGGTCAAAAGGGGTGAAGACAGACAAGAATGCTGGTAAGGAGTTGAAGAACACCGGGTCAAAAGGGGTGAAGCCAGACAAGAATGCTGGTAAGGAGTTGAAGAACACCGGGTCAAAAGGGGTGAAGCCAGACAAGAATGCTGGTAAGGAGTTGAAGAACACCGGGTCAAAAGGGTGAAGCCAAACAAGAATGCTGGTAAGGAGTTGAAGAACACCGGGTCAAAAGGGGTGAAGCCAGACAAGAATGCTGGTAAGGAGTTGAAGAACACCGGGTCAAAAGGGTGAAGCCAAACAAGAATGCTGGTAAGGAGTTGAAGAACACCGGGTCAAAAGGGGTGAAGCCAGACAAGAATGCTGGTAAGGAGTTGAAGAACACCGGGTCAAAAGGGTGAAGCCAAACAAGAATGCTGGTAAGGACTTGAAGAAGAATAGTGAACCAGACCAGAACTGGTGATGTCGGTTGCACTATGTTATATGAGATACGGAGGAGGGGTTCCTAGCATTCGGGGACTGCGTGATTGCAGTCGGGATAATATGCCGACTAACTAGCTAATCGACTAACTAATGATCAAACTAGCTGACTACTTACAAAACTAACTAACGAAATAACTAACATCTGTCTAAGGTTTCTAACTCTACATACATCGCGATTAACGACCTACGTTTCAGTCATATTTGATTCATTATACTGTACATCTCTTTCTTCGCTAACTCACTTCACGCCCCTACATTTGACTTAAACCATCTCATGTATGTCATACTTTTGTTGTTGTTGCATATTCTACTTACAGGACATCGCTGTCAACACCAGCAGTTACAGCAACGCGGTCTGCTGCCAATTCAGTCGCCGCTGTGTTTCGAACGCGGGCTTACGAATCGCCTCCGTAAGACCTTAGTCACGGAGACCAGCTGTCATACATTTTTTTTTCGCATATCCTTTACAGGACATCGCTGTCAACAGCAGCATCTTTCAGCTGTCTGTTGATTTTTTGGCAAGATTACGCTCAGTAGCTTGCCATTGCTTTCTGAGTGGCCGGCTCAGTTATCCCGCAAGTCACCAGCGGGGGTCGAACCGCTTCCAGCTCTCGTCCGCTACGAGACTCTGCGTGATAAACGGGATTACGGAGAAAGTGTTGTAAGGCCAGAGAGACCGGCTGTCATACATTCATCATCATCAAGTGCCGTGCCGGCTGGCGTAGGCGTTCATGGCTCTCCATAGATCTCGGTCTTTGGTTTTCTGGATCAACTCTGCTGCTGATATTCCTCCATGCCACCGTCTCAATCCATCCAGCATCACTTCTCTTGGTCTACCTCTGCCTCTCTTCCCCTCGATCTTTCCAGTTGTTACGATGTTCTCCAATGCCTCTCTTCTCATCACATGACCGAGGAAAGCTGTTTGTCTCTGTCTTATTGTTGTATATAATGTTCTAGTTTCATTAGCCTGTTTCAGGCAGTCGTCGTTAGTTACTCTGGCAGTCCAAGGAATTCGCAACATTCGTCTCAGGAACCACATCTCTGTTGCTTCTAATTTCTTCTTAATTTGTTCATTTACATTCCAAGATTCACTGCCATACAGCAAAACTGGTTCTACATAGCATTTCAGCACTCTCTTTCTTACATTCAGCGACAGTGACTTATTGCATAAGATACTCTTCATTTTCTGGAATGCAGCTTTTGCCTGCCCTATTCTGCTCCTAATCTCTGTTGTACATCTTCCATCTGATGTTATAAATGCCCCTAGGTATCTAAAATTATCAACTTGGTTAAGGATTTTCCCTTCTATTTCTATGTCACATTTTGGTGTCACCATTTTCTTTGATATTACCATTGTTACTGTTTTCTTGATATTCAAGTTGAGTCCTTTCCTTGCACTCTCTGTTACTACAATGTCTAATAATTGTTGTAGGTCTGTTGAATTATCCGCCACCAATACTGTGTCATCTGCATAGCGTATATTATTTATATTTTAACCTCCAACTAGTATTCCTGGCATCTCTTTGATCTCTCTCATTATTACTTCGCTATACAGGGAGAAAAGATCTGGTGACAAGACACACCCTTGTCGTACTCCTAGCTTTATCTGTTCGTAACTACCCTCTTTATTTCCCATTTTAATTGCTGCCACTTGGTTCCAGTAAATATTATTTATTATTCTTAAATCTTTTCCATCAGTGTTGATATCTTCCAACATTTTAATCAGTTCATCATGTTTTACTTTATCAAATGCCTTAGTATAATCTATGAAGCACAAATATATGTCCCTCTGTTTCTCTATTGACCTTTCTATTAGTGTCCGCAATGTATAAATTGCATTGTTTGTGCCCTTTCCTTCCACAAATCCATACTGTTCTTCACTAATTTCCATTTTTATTTTCTTTTTGGTTCTTCTCATTATGATTCTGAGTAGAAGCTTAGTGATATGGTTTATAAGGTTAATTGTACGAAAATCTTCACAATCAATTGCTCCTGGTCTTTTTGGTAAAGCTATAAATACAGATTTCAGCATATCACTGGGTAAATATCCACTGCTGTAAATATCATTCAACATTTTGGTTAATATATCTACTCCAAATTCTCCCAATACTTCTATTGTGATTTCATCTGGCCCAGCTGTTTTTCCTTTCTTCATACGTTTCATAGCGTCAGCGACTTCTTCTTTCAGAATAGGTGGACCTTCTAAGTTACTATCTTCTGTTAATTCTGCCCTTTCTCCTTCATATAATTCTCTTATATACTCATTCCACCTCTTCATTATAGCATCTTCCTCTAATATTATCTTTCCTGTTTTTGATTTCAAACACCCTGTATTTATTCTTATTTTTTTTCCCTGTAAGCTCACTGATTTGTCTGTGCATATTTTTTGTATCTTTAATGGAATTTAATTCAATTTTTTTGCATTGCTCGTTTAACCAACTTTCTTTAGCCTTCCCACATTTATCTTTTATTTCTTTATTTATCTTAGCGTATTCTTGTTTGTAATTTTTACTCTGTTTTCTTGTGTCCATCAGTTTTAAGATATCTTTATTCATCCATTTTTTCTTAGCTATTTTGCCTCTCTCTGGTAATACTTCTTTGCTAGTTTGATGAATGCCATACATTACCTGCGCGTAATTCAGGAAGAAGAGTTGATTATGGCTGAGTCCAATTCCAGGAAGTTGTGGTTCTTCGCCATTCTTCTCCACCCATTTTCTGTAGGCCTGTGGAGTGAGTTACAATAGATATTCATACAAAGGTAATTTCTCGCTGCACTGCTATAATAGGGATTGAATGAATCACCCAAATAAACGAGAAGTAGATTGTGAGCTTTACTAAAACACGACTACAAGAGACAAATTGGACGTTGCGGCCAAAGCCTTCGTCAGCACAGGACAAACAAATACAAACCAACACAAAACTACATGAAACACACTATGACAATATTAAACTATTAAACTAATTAAAATTCAATGTACTCATCTGAATACCGTGTCCTAGCTTGGAAGGTCTGACACCCGTGGGGCGCCAGTGGATCAATAGACCGGATGTATGGTACACGGGTCAAAGGTCAAGCGGGAAGGGAGTGGGGTGGAGACGCGCCCATGTGTGCGGAAAAGTGAAATTAGAGACCGGCAAAGATGTTACGGACGCAGATGACAATTAGCAATTATCGTTAAGCGCTCGAAACACCGCTGTGGAAACCTATATAGTGTTAGTACACACAGAGAGGCATGAGTGGCGGTCGTTCAGAAAATGATGGCAAAACACCGAACGTAAATCCGCCAAGAGAGTTGACTGTGATGTCATACAAAGGATCTGCACGTACCCAGATGGTGGACTGTAAGCTAGGGGTGGGAGGGTGGGGTGGGAAGTTAAATGAAGCTGTGTTGGACATTAAGGCCGTGAGGGGAGAGTGTGCCCAACTGGAAGATGAGACGATGTTCCAATGTCTTCCGATCCCGTTCGTGGGATGCGCATGATTTGATGGCCGTGACCTGTATGTCGGCTACGCCATGGTGGTCAGGACTGTTGAAATGTATGGATACTGGTTTCTGGGCGCCGCTGGTGATGTCAGAAAGATGTTGTCGAAATCTGTCCCCAAGACGTAATCCTGTCTCACCGACATATCTCATGTCGCAACGTGTGCAGGTAATCGCATAGATGACGTTGCGACTGATGCATGAGAAACCCTCACGGATGTGGAAGGTAGTCTTAGGGAATGTCAGACTCTGGGTTTGAAGTACGTATGGACAGGTCTTGCAAACCGATCGAAGACACGCCACTGTGCCAGGAAGAGACTGGTGAGGTTGGGGTAGCCTGCTATGGACCAGCACATCTCTGAGGTTACGATCCCGCTTATATGCCACTAGAGGAGCCTCTGAGAAGACATCACGAGTGGTCGATTCCGCCCGGAGAATGGATAGATGTTTCAAAAGGATATTCTTGGCAGCAATATTGTGGGGATGATAAGTAAGTGAGAGGACAGGTCTATTGTTTCGTGGTTTCGGCCTGGAGGAGAGAGCCTCAGTGCGACTGATAGACTGGCAGCGGTGAAGAGCTGTAGATAGAACATTATCAGGATAGCCACGAAGGCGAAAGAAATCAAGCATCTCGTTGGCTTTTTGATGGAAGTCGTTGTTATCCTGGCAAAGTCGTCGGAGACGTAACAGTTGGGAGAAAGGAATAGAACGTTTGCACGAGGGAGGGTGGGAGGAGGTATAGAGAAGGAATGAGTGCGAGTCAGTTGGTTTATAATAAACCGTCGTGCATAGACCAGCGGAACCTAAAGAGACTGTGAGGTCTAAGAAATTGACAGCCGACGAAGAAATGGTGGAGGTAAGTTTGATGCTGGGATGGAAGTCTGAAAAAAAGGCAATGAAGTTCTGTAGGTCAGGCAAGGGCATGTCCGAGACACCAAAGCAGTCGTCAATGTACCTCCTGTAGAGCTCCGGGAGCCTACCGGTGTACTGACTCCATACCTGGTGCTCCAGATAGCCCATGAAGAGGCAGGCATAACTGGGACCCATCTTAGTACCCATGGCCACACCGCTGATCTGGTCGAAGTAGTCCCCATTGAACTCAAACGAGTTGAGGTTGAGGACTAACTCCGCAAGACGCAGTAATGGTCCAGTGGCTATCGAGGGATTAAGCCTTTTCTCCAAGAAAAATTCTAAGGCTTTAAGGCCGTCAGAGTGAGGAATGGAAGTGTAGAGTGAAGTCACATCTAAAGTGAAGATGTGATACTGAGAAGGGTTAGTGAAACTGATGGAATCGAAGATGGAGATAGCATGGTTGGTGTCTTTGATATACGAAGGGAGGCTGGCAACCAACGGCTGAAACATGCTGTCTAGAAACTCTGAAATCCGTTCTGTAGGGCAAGAGCAGGCCGAGACGATAGGTCTGCCTGGGTTACCAGGTTTGTGTGTCTTAGGCAGCATATTAAAGGCGGGTTTGCCCAAGCAGCTATCGTGGATGATCAACGAGGTGGCGGAGCTGGGTAAAAGACCTTGCTGGATAATGGCGTTAGTCACGCTTTTGACCTGGGTGTTGTTTCTGACTGTCCCATCTTGTATCCTTGGTCTGTAGAAGGTGGCATCGCCCAGTTGCTTGTTGCCTTCCTGTATATATAAGTCTTTCCTCCAAACCACTAGCGCCCCTCCCTTATCGGCAGGTTTGATAACTATGTCATCACGGCGTTTCAACTGTGTAAGTGCCCGTTGTTCATCCGCGGTGAGGTTGGAATATCGTAGTGGCTTAAATTTGAGTTTTTGGATGTCGTAAAGTGTTTTGTCGATGTATAAATCGAGGGCCTTAGATGCCCCTGGATTGGGAACCCAAGAAGACCTGCGTTTGGAGAGGTGAGAGAAATGGTCGGTAGGATCCGAAGAGTTATCGTTATGAGGTTGATTTCTGAAGTGATATTGTAGCCTGAGAGTGCGATGGAACCGATGGACGTCCTGCAGTAATGCGTATCTATCACCACAGGGACGTAGCGGTATGAACCTGAGCCCTTTGCTGAGGACCGATTTCTCAGATGCCGATAGTGGAAGGTCAGGAGGTATGCACACAACTAGGTTATCGGAGCCAGTGGTAAGTTGGGGTGGGAGAGGGGGCGAGGAGGGAGTGGAGGTAGGGGCACGGAGTTTGGCTAGCTTGGCGTTTTTGGCCGCGGAAAGACACTTGTATAGATGGTGGTTAGTGCTATTGATGATACACCGTATAACACAATACAAGAAATAATTACTCGAGGTAAGTTGTCTAAGACGCTGATCGAGGATAGTTATATTCGAGCTGAAGTCAGACAGTTGTCGCGCGTGGTTGTCGGCAATGCATCGCATGCGAAGAGTAGCACATTTAAACTCAACTTTAGATAGACGTCTACTACAACTGTCATCGAGAGTGCCTGCCGATGGGTGAAATCTAGAGATGAAGCCGCGTGGGGTGATATGAAGCCGTAGGCAGTTCTTGAGGAAATTAAAATGGCATGTGGTGCGGGTCTTTTTGTAGATGTTAAGAGCCAAGTCGGTGGCTGTGATTTTGATATCTGTTGGTAAGAGACTAAAGCAGAAAATGACATATAATCTCAATTGTTGAAATAACTGAGGTGGATGAGTGGGAGGCATAGCGGTGGAGATTTAACGGACGTGGGGATGAAGGGCTGGTGTGCAAAAGTAAGGTGTAGCCTAGCGGGGGGAAAAACAACACGTGTGTGGGGCGGTAAGGGTAGCACGCCGCTTAGAAAACACACTGACACGCGCGCACAGAATGGACTACAAATCGACAACAATCTTACCGACAACGAAGACGAAACGTGAAATATATAGTAGCAGTTCAAGGGAGCGGACAATGGTAAACAAGAATGAGGTGAACTGCAGTAAAGCTTAAACAGGCAATGAATGAATCACCCAAATAAACGAGAAGTAGATTGTGAGCTTTACTAAAACACGACTACAAGAGACAAATTGGACGTTGCGGCCAAAGCCTTCGTCAGCACAGGACAAACAAATACAAACCAACACAAAACTACATGATAGGGATGTATATTTGCCAACAACCTGGTCATGCTTGTGTGAAGGGCACAATGGAAAACAGTCAAAATATGTTGCTGAGATAAGTTACTTACACATAGTAATAAAACAATAATTGTCTGAAAAATAAACTTATACATTTTGGGATAATACATTTTACACATAATTTGCATCAAAGATGAGCCACGGTAGCATGGTGGTCAGTAATCCCCGCTACCAGTCTCAAGGTTCTGAGCTCAAATCTAAGTGGTGAGGGGATGTTTATGTGACTCGACCTCATGAACTTCAAGAACAGTTTCTGGAAGGAAGGGTCCTGGTCGTGATACAGACCGTATCCGATTTGTGTGTGTGTGTGGATCTTCTACACCACTATAGCATTCAGACAGGGTCCATCCCCATTGACCTTGGTTATATACACCAATCAAGGGAATGACAGAATCAACATTAGTCTGCTGACATCAGTTACAGAGAGCTCCGAATTCTTCTTCTTTCTCATTCCTAAAACAGAACGTATGTTGCCTTGTGTCCGTTCACAGTTAAATTGCAATATTTGTGCTCTCTTGGCCAGCACATACCACTCCAACATGATATTTTTGGAGTAGGGTCAACTCCCCCCATCAGTCATTTCAGCTTACTCTCTATGATTTCCCACAGTTGGTCGATACGCTTGCACGCGGGACCTCCTGTTTGTCATCATTATGTCAGAAGTCCTGTTATCCGAGCCACTAACCTGAATACGGTTGAGGGTGGGGTTAGGGATGGGGTATTGCGACATCAACGTGCATCTATGAACATTTATCTTAAATTGAGCGTGAACTCAGTACTTTTCATGAGACGACAGTGTTCTAACATCCCCAACCCCTCTAGTAGTAGTAATAATACTAGTAGTAGAAGTCGCAACAGCAAGAACAGTAGTTGTAGTAGTAGCCGCTGTTGTACTAGTAGTAGTAGCAGTAGCAGAACTACTACTACTACTACTACTACTACTACTACTACTACTACTACTACTACTACTACTACTACTACTACTACTACTACTACTACTACTACTAGTAGTGGTAGTAGTAGTAGTAGTAGTAGTAGTAGTAGCAGCAGCAGCAGCAACAGTAGTAGTAATTAGTAGTAGTGTCGTAATATCAGTGTGGTGAGCTGAACTATTACTAAACTCTATGACTTGGGACATGTTCTGGGCTAATGTACAGGTCCACTCAGTCTACCAACCCATCCGGTCTCTGGACCCTGCTTTCTCTCAACCTCTCAACGTAGGAGCGTTAAACACTAGGGCTCCATCCAGACGACATGACTCAACTCTGGGTTCGTCAAAATAATGATACAAAAATGTATTATGTACAATAGAGAAGGAGACAGGTATATATCAAGGTAGGAAGTTTCGAAGCAAGACAGAAACAGGATCAGCTGTGTAGGAACAAGGTAATCATCCTTGGGCAGCGCCTATAACGTCAACTCCATCAGCTGTTTCAGTCATCTCACCGGGTTTCGGCAGAACTTCCCTTGAATGGTCTGGACAGGTGTAACTCCTATACTTCGGTAATCGCTCTTCTGGAAACACAGTCAGTTCCAGGCAGCCCACCACAGTGATCTTTCTAGGTAGTAGAAGACTGTGACGACAGAGTTCATAACTGGGCTGGGCCCAACTATCATGTTATCCATGTAAAACCGCTCACAACAAATACTGTCACGGAACGTCAATAATATGACTGCGGTAATGACCGGGTCAAGATTGTTCACACACGTTCAAACAGTGGGGTACAATCGTAGGAGCTCTAGAGCTCATGTCATCAGCAAAGTCTCTGGGCCTCTGTGGCCTGATATTGTACAGAACATGTCATCGTTACCTGGTAAGGCGATGCAGGTAATTTGTGATAGATGTCTGGTATGTAGCATATACGTAAAAAAAACCTTCTGGCCAGCTATTACTCTCGTCGACGGGAACGTCTCAGACGGAAAGACAGAGCGCTGCTCCAACCCTGGGGAGTTCATGCAGATATAGGTACTGAGTTCGCGCCATGTTCCTTCGTCACTTGACGGGTCTAGGGTATCTTCTTCAGCACACTCGAAGGTAGGTTCTGCAAATTAGAGGACTTAGTGAAAGTATCCTGCAACAGCTTATGGCGCCTAACCTAGAACAGGGTCGCTATGCCCTCAGCAATGGTATTACATCTTATACATGTTGTACCTGACCGCCCTAATCTGCAAGATTATTGACTGTAGTGAACAGGGGACACTCATCTGTCAGCCAGCTCTCAGAACCGCTTCGTCAGTGAAGACCTAGGCTGCAGCTCGGACAGGTCGGATCGTTCAGTCACAGGGGTCCACTGGAACTCATCTGCAGATTTCTTAGTCTTTCACACTACTTCCATTTATCATCTTAGAGGAAGGTATTTGCTTGAGGAATAGTGTCGCCTTGGAAGGGGGTATTCGTCTTCTTGGCCAATCCCACTCATGAGTTCGTTTCTCTCTGGCTAGAAAACATCTAGAAACGGAACAACAACATCTAGAAATATCGAGACTTTGTAGGCAAACATCTGGTTGGGAAAGTGACTGCCACTTCCATCAATGATGAACGTATGTTTCGTGGAGGACTTTTGTGGTGACATTCTGGTGGCGGCATTACGCACAGTGTGCCTGAGTGAGCTGTTGTTTGTCGAGACTCCTGTCTTTTCCACTTTTCACATTGTGCTGTGCGGAACATTTTATGTTATATTCTTTGTCAAAGGAACGGAGCATAATGGGGACGACCCGTTGCAGTGATGTCGGAACAGCGGCTGAACTGAACTGAGAAACAATATCACGTATCCCCCTTTCCTTTATTAGTGAATGAGAGGTGTGCACATACTCCGGTCATTTTCCCTCTGAGTTTTAAGGTGAAGTGTAGTAATCATACACTGTTTCCTCCTCCATGTAGCAGGTACAGTTCCAACCCCGTTCTATCACCCATTCATAATGGCGTTATTTATTCAGTTATCAGATATAGAAGGCTGTCATTATCAGTTAGAGAAGGCTGTATTCCTCCTCTGTTCTACATCTTCCCCATCCTGGAGAAAGAAGGTTCACTAATACTGCTCATCCGTAAGGAATGATTACTGAAAGGACAATTTGAGGAAAGTTAGAAGTCAGCAGATCACTATTTCAGTGCGGTGATGCCCCTCTTCGTATCGGTCGAGTGCATAACTCCGCTCGCTATACGATTCGGCCGACTTTCCACTTCGACACCTCACCATATCGATATAACACTCATCGATATCTATTACTCTAGCGCAGCAGGACTCCTTTCCGGCTGTGCCACTTTTGCTTGGCCGGTTCCCCGGTGCTTGACCTAGCTCGGCGGATGTAAACACGACACATAACTCACTTGCGCCGATGACCCACGAAACCCTCTTTGAATTAGTAATTTCGTGTAGCTAGGTCATGCATAGGCTCTTTTTAAAGAGCACAAGTCCACGGTCCTGTCAAATCCCCTTTTAAGTCGATATCTTATAACTGCCCGGGCGTAGTACGCGCGTTAATAATGGTTTTAAAAGCCATCTACTACACGCCTTAATTTCGGCTGTCCCCAATCAATAATGCCTACTTAATATGCATGACCTAACTTTAAGCGACGCACGACTAACAAACTTCACAGGCTGCAGGGATCGCGCACAGTTCGACACCGTTATAATGTAATAGTGAATCGATTTACCTTCTTTACGAAACACACCCTATCTACCTGGCTGTAGAGCATGTCGAGAAACATCATTTTCTATGAAGACACCTCTAGCAGCTTGAAAAACGTCTCGGTAGCGAAGAAAACACACAACTGCTGAATGTTGACACCCAACCTTGGAACACGTAGCAAATCTCGCGGTCCCACAGAACTGCCACATGTACGTGGGCCCCGACGTCCTCTGAGAATTCGTGATTCACTCACGAGAAAGTCGAATTCGTCTAAGTCTGATTAGAGAAACTAGAAAAGAACTCTCTAGAACTGACCGTCTAGACAAATTTAGAAAGCTACAGAAAGAGAATCTTCCGCAGTGATTCCCCGTCATAAATACGACGTGAGGCAAGCCTAATGTCGATTTCGTGACAAGTAGTAGTAATAGTAGTAGCAGCAGCAGCAGCAGAAGCAGCAGCAGCAGCAGCAGCAGCAGCAGCAGCAGCAGCAGCAGTAGTAGTAGTAGTAGTAGTAGTAGTATTAGTAGTAGTAGTAGTAGTAGTAGTAGTAGTAGTAGTAGTAGTAGTAGTAGTAATAGTAGTATTATTAGTAATAGTAGTAGTAATAGTTGTAGTAGCAGTAGGTAGTAGTTGTAGAAGTAATAGTAGTAACCATAATAATTGTAACAGTACTATTATTATATCTGGTGATCGAGTGAGATGGCAGAACATAACCGCCCACGCTTACCGGCATGGCACATGATGGATGGATGGAAAGGCTACTTTCGCCATGGCGATTCTTGTTCTAATCTCTTTAAGGCATCTCCCATCAGATGTTATTACTGTTCCAAGATAATTGTACCTATTCACTTGTTGAAGAATATTCCCATTTACTTGTATATTACATTGTGGTATTTCGTTCTTCCTAGTGACGACCATAATCTGTGTCTTTTTACAATTTAATTCTAACCCTAGTTGTTCACTGTGTGTAACAACCGCATCTACTAAAGGTCCTGTTCATTGTCTGCAATCAAGACTGTATCATCTGCATATCTAATGTTATTGATGCATCGTCCCCCAATGTTGATTCCTTCCATATCTTCAATATTTCTGAAAATAATTTCACTGTACAGGGAAAACAGATCTGGAGACATTACACATCCCTGTCTCACACCTCTCTTAATAGGTTGATATTGGCTTGCTTCATTATCAACTCTTATGGCAGCTCGTTGTTTCCAGTATATGTTTTTTACAAGTCTAAGGTATTTTCCATCAATCTGTAGATCCACACAACATGATTTTCTTTGCATCTATAAAGAAGGTAGTTTGCCATTGCTTTCCTTCCTAGCAGTGACCATCCTGGTCATTGACCGTAGCCATTGTCTCCTCAAAAAAAGAGATCCTCTGCCTACCGTCGTGAAGGTGGAGACCATAACCTACACTATCTGACGGCTGCTCCCTATTTTCATCCTCCACCTGCACCCATGGCTTCACGTATCCCTGATCGGGGGGCTAAGCGGGTACTCCACCTTGCCCAAGGGTGTCCCGTAGGCTAGCGGAGGGAAGGAGGCGCCTTACTTCTCCTTTGATAGGGGATACCCCTACCCAGCTACCCGATAAGTAGCCTTTAGCAAGATGAAAAACATTCTGACCAATAAAAAGATGTCAATTGAAACGAGAAAAAGAGTGTTGAGGGGATACATAGAGCCTGTTCTTTTGCATGGATGTGAAACTTGGACAATGTGCAGTCAAGCTGAAAAACATCTGATGGCTGCAGAAATGTGGTTTCTGAGGAAAATGCAAAGAATACCATGGACAGATACAAAATCCAATGACCAAGTACTACAGGAGACAAATGAACATCGTAAACTGATTAGAGAAATTAGACGTAGACAGTCACAATTTTTTGGACATGTTATGAGAAGAAATGGATTAAAGAACTTGGTGACAACAGGCAAGATCGAAGGGAACAGACCAAGAGGAAGACCGAGAGGAAAATACCTGGATGGCTTGGCCATATGGCATGGACGAGACAGGAACACTGAGCTGATCCACGACTCTGGTGATCGAGTGAAATGGCGAGTCATGACCGCCCACGCTTTTCGGCATGGCACATGATTGATTGATTGAGTTGCAACTGTAGTAGTAGCTGCTGTTCTTGCTGTTGGACATTAATAGAGGTAATTATAACTGTAGTCGTCGTAGTGATAGTTGTAGCAGTAAATATAAAAGTGGTACTTTTTCAGGCTGTAGACAGCGTAGTAATTGTAGAAGTAGTAGTAGATAGTAACAGAAGAAGTTATGGTTATTGTTGTTGTTTTGACGATTTTAGTATTAGAAGCAGCAGCAGCAGCAGCAGCAGCAGCAGCAGCAGCAGCACCAGTAGTAGTAGTAGTAGTAGTAGTAGTAGTAGTAGTAGTAGTAGTAGTAGTAGTAATAGTAGTAGTTGTTGTTGTAGTCGTAGTAGTAGTAGTAGGCATTATTGTTATTATTGTTATGATAGTGACAGTAGTAGTAGTAGTAGTAGTAGTAGTAGTAGTAGTAGTAGTAGTAGTAGTAGTAGTAGTAGTAGTAGTAGTAGATACAGTTGTAGTAGTAGTAGTAGTAGTAGTAGAAGCAATAGTAGTAGTAGTAGTAGTAGTAGTAGTAGTAGTAGTAGTAGTAGTAGTAGTAGTAGTAGTAGTAGTAATAGTAGCAGTTGTTGTTGTATTCGTAGTAGTAGTAGTAGTAGGCATTATTGTTATGATAGTGACAGTAATAGTAGTAGTAGTAGCAGTAGTAGTAGTAGTAGTAGTAGTAGTAGTGATAGCAGTAGCAGCAGTTACAGTAGTAGTAGTAGTAGTAGTAGTAGTAGTAGTAGTAGTAAAAGTGGTAGTTGTAGTAGTAGTAGCAGCAAGTTACAGTAGTAGTAGTAGTAGTAGTAGTAGTAGTAGTAGTAGTAGTAGTAGTAGTAGTAGTAGTAGTAGTAGTAGTAGTAGTAGTAGTAGTATTAGGTGTTGTAGTAGTACATTGCATTAGCAGATGTTGTAATAATTGTTGCTGTAATATTTATAGCTATTAATTTTACTAATTGCTGTATGGTAATTACAACAGTAGTAGTAGTAGTAGTAGTAGTAGTAGTAGTAGTAGTAGATACAGTTGTAGTAGTAGTAGTAGTAGTAGTAGTAGTAGTAGTTGTAGTAGTAGTAGTAGTAGTAGTAGTAGTAGATACAGTTGTAGTAGTAGTAGTAGTAGTAGTAGTAGTAGTAGTAGTAGTAGTAGTAGCAATATTAGTAGTAGTAGTAGTAGTAGTAGTAGTAGTAGTAGTAGTAGTAGTAGTAGTAGTAGTAGTAGTAGTAGTAGTAGTAGTAGTAGAAACAGTACTATTTGTATATGTTGTTGTAGAGTAGTTGTCGTTTCAGTAGCTGTTGATGAAGTAATAATTATAACTGTAGCAGTAGCACAACAACAACAATGACGACGACGACGACGACGACAACAACAACTACCACTACTACTACTACTACTACTACTACTACTACTACTACTACTACTACTACTACTACTACTACTACTACTACTACTACTACTACTGCTGCTGCTCCTGCTTCTGCTGCTACTACTACTGCTACTACTCCTACTACTGTCGCTATCATAACAATAATGTCTACTACTACTACTACTAGTACTACTACTACTACTACTATTACTACTACTACTGCTGCTGCTGATGCTGCTGCTGCTGCTACTACTACTACAAACACTATTTTATTGGTGTCTGTGCGAGATAATGAGGGAAATAACCGCCTGTTGTTGTCAAAATAAGTTACTGGCATCTCTATTCTTTGTAGCACATTGTCGGAAAGGAAGATAGTAACATTTGAAATCAAAGGGCACAAACCCTGTACGCTTGCTTCAGTCCGCCGTTGTCTGCAATGTTCTCCCCTTGCGTTATTTTGCCATTCATCTGAAACCGGCGAAAAACGGCCGATTAAAATTGCTAGAAACAGTCACGGTATTTAAATAAACTTTACATACACATGTGGCATGTCTTTCTTACAAAATCAGTTTCATTCTCGGTAGTACATCGCCGTTTGCGCAACACTTCAATTCTCACCTATTATTGTCATCCAATGTATACGTAAGCAACACAGTGAGACTAGATAATAATAGTTTGTCTGAATGCTCAAATATCACAGTGTCTAAAATATGTTATGTTAATCTAATACAAGATGTTACAATGTATTCATTTGCGCAGCAATCATTAGTTATATATGCGATCTTAATTTGCACCAGCACACTTTCTAACTTAAGCTAAATTATGATTTCAGTAGTCAAATAGTTCTGCTTTGTTCTACTTTTCGCGAACCCAAATAGTTCTTAATGGCCTCCTTTGAAAGATGATCGACTCGTTGGTTAATCTTAAGTTTCTCGAAGTGTTACTAAGTGTTGGAATCTCGACCTCACCCTCAGCTACCAAAATGTAGGGTATGGGCTCTTTTCCACCTGGTAACCTCAGAAACACTATCCCGGATATGTCGTGATATTACTCCGCTTGAAATGACATCTCCACAGTGTAGTTGCTATGCAACAACAAATCGACTCTTATGTTTGCTGCGCTTTTGACTGTTTTCCTTTGGTCCTCTGGATAGACCCCGGAAGCTCTAGTCCTAGAATGCTTTTTTTTTTTTTAATGTCGATTTTGAAAATGGATCTTTCTGAAGAGCTCAACTCAGTTCTAGTCCCAGCATGCTTTCTTATATCGATGTCGAAAACTGATCTTTCTGTAGAGCTCAGCTTTGCGTTGTCTTTTGTGTTGCATCATACTAGAAATGAATGCCTATTCAAGCTTTATCTTATCAAGCCTCCGGTGTTTCATGGTCATAACCTGAAGCATGACGTCTTCAGGAGGGTTGTCTTCACATGGTGTGCTCCTGTTTTCCCACTGTCTATTCCCTTCTGACCCCTCCCAGGGGTCACTGTGGCAAGCGTATTTGCATTGTACATTTTCGCTATGCATCACTTGTGTTCAATGGGGTAGGGAAGAAGTGATATGGTAACGTGTTCAACTAAGCAACTGCTTTCCAAATCTTGGATGGTTCGATGACACGACATAAACAACATTAAGTTCAAAGTACTTTAAGATCGGAGTTGTGGCGGTGTAGTGGTTAGTGTACTCGCCTACTAACACAGTGATCTTGAGTTCGATCGCCGGTTATGGCTGAGTTGAATTACTTTCTGACAAGCACGAGTCTAAGAGCCAACAATGCCTCCTAAAATGGGTACCAGTGATATCTCTTAGAAAGTCAAGGTGGCCAGTGTCATACTAACCGTTCTCTCTCGGAGTGTGGTTTGACCATGACAATATATGCCTAACAACATATACCCGTCAAGCCATTTCAAGTGTACACCATTGTACACATTTCTCTAGATACACTGTACCCTGGGAATATAGTGGATAGTGTTGATATTATACATTATACCACAATGGCCATAACATTTTATAGCCCTAGAGCAACATTTGGATGTTGCTGTCACATTCATCATAGCAATAACTTAGTACTGGCATTGTGTTCAGCGCAACAACAACAATAGTGTCTGGATATATGAACTTACGTATTCATGAATCTGCTCAAGCTTGTACTGAGAGTACTGGTCGATGATACACTGGGCACGCTCTCTGAAAGCCTGAATTGTGTGGTCGTCCCACCACTGCTTGATGTTTCCGTGTTTGTCATACTGACGACCTGGACAGACAGTCATATTATTGTGACACAGACAGGATAATTGTCGCTGTCTATAGTAATCTCTATCACTCAATATGATGTTATTACCACATTTTCAAAACTTCCTGATTCTATTGTCACAGTACTACCAAATAAATCTAGTACAACGGATTGTGGAGAACATGGAACAATTAGTTTAATGAGTCAAGTAACTAAATGCTAATGAGAATTATAATAAGAAACATAAGAAATTAAATTAAACTAAAAACCGGAGCTACATAGATACATGGAAGATAAAAGCACAAACAACGCCATATACGTCTTGAGAACACTGGCCGAAGGAATGATGGAAACGAACATATGTCTAAATGTGTGCTTTATTGTCTACGCTAAGGCATTTGATAAGGTTAAACACGAAGAAATAATTAGGATTTTGAACATTTTAAGCATCGATTATTAAAATATCGGAGTAATAAAAGTACTGAAGTGATTTGGCTATCAAAGACCATAACTTTAGGAAGGGAAAATCCAAATGCACCTCCCAGTGGTAGAGGATGGGAAACACATCACGGTGCGGCTAACGCAGCCCTGAGGACCTAGTATCCACCGGAATAAGTGGACAACTCTGCAGCTGAGCAAAGCAGGACACTCAATTGTCCTGGCAGTCGGAAATAGCTGTCAAAGGCAGAGGTAAAAGACCATCATGTGGATGTGGAAGTCAAGGGGAAACAACCACATGATCTTCTCAAGACGTCAAGGCAAAACACATTTCAGAGGTAGTGAACGACATTACTGGCTATCTTAGGACATACTCGTCCGGTAGGGACAGTCATAAGCCACAGGTAACACCAGATCGTCATCTAGCTACTGATGGCAAACCCATAACTAAAATAAATAAATTTTTAGTAGGAACATTGAATGTTAAGACATTAAATGAGCTGGGATAATTGAACAATGCTCTAAGAGAGATGGATAGAATGAAAATGAATATATTAGGCTTAAGTGAAATGAGATGGAAGGGATCGGGAAAAATTATAGCTGAACAAACACATAATAATTAATTTAGGTGGGGAAAAAGGTGTTATAATAATATTTGACGGAGAAACAACAGCCAAGTCAATTAATGAATGCTGGTGTTTTTCAGATAGAGTAATTTTGGTCAAAATCAAAGGCATAACAATCAATATAAATATTATACGCGTATATGCACCAACAACAGCAGTAGTGACGAAGAAATACAACTCTTTTACGATGAATTAGAAACGGCGATGGCTTAAATTGGATCACAAGAAGTAAAAATAATATTGCGAGATTTTAATGCAAAAGTAGGAAACGAGAAAATGAAGAACGTAGAGGGAAATAATGGTTTAGGTACAAGAAATAAAAGAGGAGAGAAACTAATAAAATGGGCAAACATCAATAACATGATGGATGGCAACACATGGTGTAGACACCAAACAAACATGGAAAAGCCCTGATAAGAAAACATGCAACCAAATTGACTACATACTTATTAATGAAAGATTTAGAAATGCTTTAATTAATCTAAAGACAATGCCTGGTGCTGATTGTAATAGTGATCATCTACCACTATGTGGACACGTAAAAGTGAGATTAAAGAGAGGGGGAAAATGGTTAAGAACGTGAGATTTAATAAAGAGGTTCTAAAAGTAGATAAAGAATTCAAGAAAATACAGAGTGACTGTGAAAAGTAGACACAATGCAATAGCTATAATACAGAGTATAAATTAACAATGGGAAATATTAAGGGACTCCATTCATCAAGCTAGCAACGAAATATTACCGGAGAGAAGCCAAAAATCTAAGAAAAAATGGATGAATGAAAAAATCTTAATGTTGATGGACAAAAGAAAACAGAGTAAAATGACAAATAAGAATATGCTAAGATAAAAAAGAAATAAGAGATAGAAGTGTGAAGGCAAAAGAAAGTTGGTTAAACGAGCAGAGCAAACAAATTGAATTAAATTCCATTAAAGATACAACAAAATATGCATAGACAAATCAGTGAGCTCACGGGAAGAAAATAAAGAATAAATACAGGGTGTTTGAAATCAAAAACGAAAGATATTATCGGAGGAAGGTGCTATAATGAAGAGGTGGAATGAGTGTATAGGAGAATTATATGATTGAGAAAGGGAGGAATTAACAGAAGAAAGTAATTTGGAAGGTCCACCTATTCTAAAAGAAGAATCCGCTGACGCTTTTAAACATATGAAGAAAGGAAAACCAGCTGGGCCAGATGAAATTGCAGTAGAAGAATTAGAGATATTGGGAGAATTTGGAGTAGATATATTAACCAACATGTTGAAAGATATTTACAGCAGTGGATATTTACCGAGCTATATGCTGAAGTCTGTATTTATAGCTATACCAAAAAGACCAGGAGAAATTGAATGCGAAAATTTTCGTACAGTTAACTTTATAAACTAAGAAGTATAAAGACTCTACTTAGCCTTTGTCGACCAAGAAAAGGCATTTGATAGAGTAGATAGAAACAAGCTGTTGAAAATTCTTAAACAATATGGAGTGAGTACACATCTAACAAACCTATGTAGAAGTTTATACAACAACAGTGAATGCCTAGTGAGAGCAACTGGAGGACACTCAGAACCCTTCACCATAAGATCCGGAGTACGACAAGGTTGTGTCATGTCCCCTCTCTTGTTTATAACATATATAGACAACATATGTAAGGAAACCAGTCAAACAGAGATCGCAAGAACACCGCATGACGAGAACACAGAAGAAGAACCATCTGCAAATCTAACCATTAGAGAACTCATGTTTGCGGACGACCAAGCACTAATAGCAAAATCAGAAGCTGAATTACAAGACCACATGAATAGTCTAAACGAAATATGTAGGGAACATAACATGAGCTGAATTACAAGACCACACGAATAGTCTAAACGAAATGTGTAGGGAACATAACATGAAAATTAGCACAAGTAATACAGAGATAATGACTATAACTAAAGAAGACAAAGCAACAACAATTCACTTAAACGAACATCCCTTGAAACCAGTAAAGAGTTTCAAGTACCTAGGAAGTATAATATCATCAAATGTCAAATCAGAAGATGAGATCGAAAATAGATGCAATAAGGCAAACCAACTCATTGGACAAATGGCACCAATACTAAAGAACAAACATGTATCAATAACTACTAAGAAAGCACTTTACAACACAATCTTCCTACCAACTCTATGTTACCAATGCCAAACCCGGACAATGACAGAAAAGGAGAAAAAAAAATCACAACAAAAGAAATAAGATTCCTGAGAAGAATACTCAATGTATCAAGAAGAGATAAGATCAGAAATGAATAAATCAGGGCTAAAGTGGGGGTTATAGCTGCACTAGATTTTATTAGAAGGCAGCAAATCAAATGGTTTGGCCATGCAAGTAGGTTACGAACTAACAGTATACCACAACAAGCAATGATGTACAGACCAGAGGGAAGCAGTGGAAGAGGCCGACCACATAAACGATGGACGCAGGGAATAACAGAGTCCATGGGAATATCGATACATGAAGCCCATAAGCAGGCACTCTCCCGCTGTTTATACTTCACCTCGACACCGCAAGGTACAAGAGTAACATTATGACATGAGATGAGATGAGAACTTCATAAACCATGTCACAAAGCTTCTACTCAGAATCATAATGAGAAGAACAAGGAAAAAAATTGAAATTATTGAAGAACAGTATGAATTTGTGGAAGGAAAGGATACAAACAATGCAATATATACATTACGTACACTAATAGAAAGGTCAATAGAGACACGGAAAGACATTTATTTGTGCTTCATAGATTATACTAAGGCATTTGATAAAGTAAAACACAATGAACTGATTAAAATGTTGGAAAATATCAACAATAATGGGACAGATTTAAGAATAATAAAGAATATTTACTGGAACTAAGTAGCAGCAATTAAAATGGGAAAGAAAGAGGACAGTGACGTACATATAAAGCTAGGAGTACGACATGGGTGTGTCTTGTCACCGAATCTCTTCTCCCTATATAGCGAAGTAATAATGAGAGAGATCAAAGAGAAGCCAGTAATACTAATCGGGGGTTATAATATAAATAATATACGCTATGCAGATGATACAGTATTGGTGGCGGATAATGCAACAGATCCACAATAATTGTTGGACATTGTAGTAACAGAGAGGGCAAAGAAAGGACTCTCCTTGAATATCAAGAAAACAGTAACAATGGTTATATCAAAGAAAATGGTGACTCCAAAATGTGACATAGAAATAGAATGGAACATTCTTAACCAAGTGGATAATTTTACGAATACTAAGGAGCATTTATAACATCAGTTGGAAGATGTACAGCAGAGATTAAGAGCAGAATATGGCAAGCAAAAGCCGCATTTCAGAAAATGAAGAGTATCTTATGCAATAAGTCACTATCACTGAATGTAACAAAGAAAGTGCTGAAATCCTATATACAACCTGTTTTGCTGTATGGCAGTGAATCTTGGACTGTTGGAATGTAAATGAACAAATTAAGAAGAAATTAGAAGCAACAGAGATGTGGTTCCTGAGACGAATATTGCGAATTCCTTGGACTGTTAGAGTTACTAACAACGATTGCCTGAAACAGGCTAATGAAATTAGAACATTATGTACAACAATTATATATCCACAACACAGACTGGTATAGAAAACCTAATAGGCTCAACCCAATTGAATAGTGAAAATCACAACTTATATCTTAACATAGCAAAAACAAAGATAATGCATACAGATAAAACTACTATGGAGAAAGAAATATATGTTAATGAGGATACATTGGAGGTGGTGGAAAATTTTGAATATCTTGGATCATTGATTACCAACAACGGTGACACAATGACAGAAATTAAACGACGACTATCAATTGCTCTTCAAAGACTAAATCAACTGAATAAATTATGGACTGGTACAGACAGAACTACAAAAATTAGATTTTTAAGAGCATGCACCTTTCCCATTGCAACATACGCCTGTGAGACCTGGACAATTACTAAACAAGCTGAACAGCGCATAAATGCCTTTGAATATAAATGTTACAGACAAGTTCTAAGAATATATTGGGTAAAGAAAAGAACAAATGCACCCATACTTCAAGAGCTGAATATTGAAGAAGATTGGCTATTAAAGACGATAAAAAAAAGAAAATTGAAATATTTTGGTCACTTGCAACGCCACGAAAGTTTGGAGAGAACAATAATGGAGGGGTATATGCCCGGGAAGAGAGGAAGAGGAAGGCCAAAGAGAAGATGGGTGCAGGATGTGGCAGATGATCTCCAAATGGGTGTATCGGACGCGGAAGGTTGTTATGGGAGCAAGGTTCTGCAAAAGGGCATGCTACTGTATGAATGAATGAATATACAACAATAAGAAAGAAACAAACAGCTTTCTTCGGTCTTGTGATGAGAAGAGAGGTATTGGAGAATATCATGACAACTGGAAAGATAGAGGGGGAAGAGAGGCAGTAGCAGACGAAGAGAAATAATGCTGGATGAATTGAGACAATGGCAAGGAGGAATTATATCAGCAGAGTTGATCCAGAACACAAAAGACCGAGATCTGTGGAAAGTCATGAACGTCTACGCCAGCTGGCAGGGCACATGATGATGATGATGATAAATAAAGAATGAATTGGCAACAAAGAATAGCCATAAGAACTGATAACCAATTGGGAACTTTTCAACACATTAAACAAGGTGCTACACGGGGTTGTGTATTATCAGCCGATCTGTTCGATGTGTACAGTGACATAACATGAAGTCCACACAGCGCATGCCAGGAATATCAGTTGGTGGGCATAAAGTAAACAGTCTGTGTTATGCTGATGACATTGCTTTGGTCTCAGCAAATGAAACAGAAGTGACAGGTATAATGGCAAAAAAGCCAAAACAAAGGACTTAGTCTGAATAACAGAAAACCAGAAGTGATAGTTATCATAAAGAACAATTATATACTCAGGCGTACCATCAAAGTGAGTGGAATCAATCTGAAACATGTACATTTATTCAATTATTTGTGTACTTTAATAACAGATGATGGGACATTAGAGAAGTTTGGAAGAGAATTGGAAGAGAATCATAGACCATTACCAGAAAAGTTAGGAATTATTTGCAGGCAGTTGACGGATAAAAAGAGCAATAAAAATATCTTGAAAAAGTTAACTCACAAAGAGAACAGGGGAGGCCAAGTAGAAGATGATGGCCACTTACTAAATTTACTGGAATTTACACGCAATGACCGTCGTCCAGCGAAAGAAGCTGCTTTAAATCTGCTTAAGACTGGAATGCTATGGATGCAAGAATTAACTCTTTGTGTGACAGGCAATGGATACTATACCTTGTTCCATCCCTGGCATTTTGTCATTATAACTCACTTAACATAACAACATCAAAGGGTTGAAGAAGTTAAAGTATGAGGTAGGATCGTGTAAGGTGCTGCAGCAACTGGATGAGATAGAATAAGTTAAGAAAACAAGCAATGAATGATATATTGTAATGGTGAGTAATAAAGTAGTTCGAGCTGATTAGCGGTGTTTACTACTTAAACAGAACAAATGTCTTAATATATTCGTAACAACCATATAAATAAATGTGACATAAATCAATATCATCATACAACAGGTCATGTGGAGGAGGTCGCTCTTATGATGTAAACTTTATCGATTCTTTGCCATTTAATCCGTCTCATAAGTGTCTTTAACAACCCGTGAGTAGTAAGTCAGGTTCATTTCGATTAGGAAATGTGGCCCCGAGCCACCGTGAACCATCTTCTTTATCTATATTGACGTCAGAAGAGCCACCTAAAAACTTAAGCCACATATTGGAAAAAAGAGCCACAAGCGGCAGACAATTTCAAGTTTTCTTTGGTTTGTTACGATCGATGGTTTGGCGGGATTGCTAGAATTCGTCTACAAAGGGGTGGGTGTCCGTGTCACTTGTTTTTCCGTCAAGTAGTGACCGCAAGACCGTCCATCGAGTAGTGATTACAAGTCAGTGTCGCCGAGTAAAAACCACAGGTTCGTACACCGAGTAGTGACCACAAATCCCTGTCACCGAGAATTGACCAGAACTGGCATATGATTCCCTCCTTTGGACCTTGCGTATACTAAACATAACATAACTTAAATCCACAATATGCGCAGACTGCATCATTTAACAATCAATAACCCTTGTCCCGTATCTCGTACACTTGCGGACAGGGGATTATAGGATCAACCCTCATTGCAGGCACAACAATGGAAATATTTATTAAGTGTTTGTTAATTAGTTGTGATGGCCGTAATTTGACTGTGATTTGTAATTGGTCTAGTTAGTACCCCAGACGCTGTGAAGTTGACAGGTTCATATCTCGATACTTGTTCGTTGGTAAGGTTACCATTCGTCAGCATGTAGGGATATTTAGTTGGCCATAGGGGGTGTGGAGGAGTATCACCATTGTGTAACTGTTGTGTCTAGTTGGTGCCCTACTGGATGACAGGTTCGAATCCCACTGTGTGGTGTGGTAGTCTGCTTGTGGTCGAGTGTGTAACTGGGCTAGGTGGTCCGATAGGTATATTTAGATGTTCAAATCCCATTAGTAGCCGTTGGTACTTGAGACCCCATGGAGGTTCTAATCCCGCTGGTGTAGCTCATAACAAAATCGATAATCGTCGTAACATATGTCAAGCAAACGCCCACATAACGGCGCAGACTCATCTGCGTGTGTGTGTGACTGGATTGGTGTGTGCATGCGTGTTTGTGTCTGTGAGTGATTTGCTGGGTGTGTGCAAACGTGCTAAGGTTGATGCAGCCAGGGTAACTGGTGTATTACATTCCTTTTCGTCGCAAAATAGTCGTTTTCAATTAACTCTAGTTGAGCTGTCTTATTTGTATGTGGCTATATGGATGTGTGCATACATGTGTGTGTTTGCAAGTAGAGTAAAACACAATTAAACGCAGCTGTTCATCTCCAAGTTACAAATTTCAACACACACACACACACACACACACACACACACACACACACACACACACACACACACACACACACACACACACACACAAACCCTTAATGTAACAAGTGCGCCTAACTATAAGTACGATTGGTTAAATATTAGCCGAAGAGTGATAATATGTCCTTTTAAACTATCACCAATTTATATGTGGCAATAAGTCTAATGTCTACTGTCATCCAATAGTGTCCTATATCTTTCCAACTAACTGTTGTCATTGGCTCTCGTAATTTAATATCCCCCACCTTTTACCCCATATGTTCTATATGTGGGTATGACAAGTGCTAGAAAAATTACATAATTGTGAGAGTGCAAAGGAAAATACGTGGTTAGTCCTTCCTGCTCGTTGCGAACAACAAGTTCAGACACCAAACACTCGTCCGATCACCCTCTTGTCAGCGTAACGTCATAGCAGTTAGATTTTGCACCCACTATCTGTTCTGTACATCTGCTAAATTATGAGCATGACTCCATTTCTTGAGGTGAGTCGAGTGAATTGTATAGCATAAAAATCAAGGCACCGGTATGCAGTTTGCTATAGCCCTTGACCAGAACTTGCTTTCATTGGCGTGATGCAGATATACAGCCTTTACGTATGACGCGGTTCCCTAATACCATCTACACGGATTCTATGATGCTGAGCTCGCCTGACCCTAACAAAGCCCCGAAACAAGTGAAGTCTTCAAGACTGTAATATAAGTTTGCATCTGCGAAGAATCATATGAGAATACAAAGACGTCATGTTTCACAATATATATGTATATGCTGTTTGTTTCCTTTAGGTTTTGACATATTTCGTTTTTTTCAGTCTCTAAAGCCATGCCCAGAGAGGCACAACATTGAATATGTAATGATGGTTATATAAAATAAAGCACATAAAAACCCAAAGAGACTGGGTAAAAGCTTTAGTGAGAATAAAGATGCAAGCATATTAACTCTCGGTGCATCATTGAGCACTTAGAGTTCCCTGTAACAGGCTGTTGTTTAAAATCTTACCACTCGAACATATATAATTATATAGACACCATATATAACTAACGTTTAATAACTATTCAGCAGACACAAATAATTCAAGTACATTATTACAACAAGAATAGTTATACATAGTCATATTATAAATATAGTTACAAATAGTCATATTATGAAAACACAAGTGTTACATTTTCTACAGCCAACAGATACATGTAACGCCATGAATACAAAAGACATTTTATCACGTATAATATGTTACATACATTAGGTACAATAAATAAAACATGTGGAAACGTTAGGTTCAAGCATAAACATAAGAACAAAGTGTATAAATTACAAAAAGCATGAATTATAAAACTTGGACATACAACCCTATTGTACAAAAAAGCATAAACAATTACACTAATGATAACATAATAAACACATTACCAATTAAACTAGTGGTAACAAAAGTGACAGTCTATTTAGAGAAAATGTGACATTTTCAATGAAAAAATATAGTATATGTGTTACTTCTTTGGAAAACTTGTTATCTGCTTATATTTCGTTCACCCTTTGCGTTCATGTTTCCCATGACAATTAGTGTTAGCCAGTAATGCTTGAAGTCAAATTTGAGGATACAAAAATATGTTTTCATAGTATATGTATATCATCATCATCATCAAGTGCCGTACCGACTGGTGTAGGCGTTCATGACTCTCCACAGATCTCGGTCTTTGGTGTTCTGGATCAACTCTGCCGTTGATATTTCTCCATACCACCGTCGCAATCCATCCAGCATCATTTCTCGTAGTCTGCCTCTGCCTCTCTTTCCCTCGATCTTTCTAGTTGTTACGATGTTCACCAGCGCCTCTCTTCTTATCACATGACCCAAAAAAAGCTATTTGTCTCTTTCTTATTGTTGTATATAAAGTGCTAGTTTTGTTAGCCTCTTTAAGGCATTCGTTGTTAGTTATTTTGGCAGTCCAAAAAATTCGCAACAATCGTCTAAGGAACCATATCTCTGTTGCTTCCAATCTCTTCCTAATTTGTTCATTTATATTCCAAGAGTCACAGTCATACAGCAAAATAGGTTCCATACAGCTCTTCAGCACTCTCTTTCTTACATACAATATTAGTGCCTCATTGCATAATATATTCTTCATTTTCTGAAATGCAGTCTTTGCTTGCCCTTTTCTGCCCTTGATCTCTATTGTGCATCTTCCATCTGATGTTATAAATGTCCCTAGATTTTCTAATTTACTCTATTTCACATTTGGATGTCACCTGTTTCTTTGATATCAACATTGTTACTGTCTTCTTGATATTCAAGAAGAGTCCTTTCTTTGCACTATCTGTTACTACAATTTCCAACAATTGTTGTAGATCTGTTGCATTATCCGCTGTCAATACTGTGTCAACTGCATAGCAGATATATACATGTGAATTCTAACGACACATTTCCAATATGTTGCATTTTGTAAAACACAGATTTCACTCATTGTACATGTACAGACCTACAAGCACTTGGAATCAACGACTGGCAAGAGAAGGTCCACCAGAGAGACGAATGGAGACGGATTGTATTTGCAGCAAAGAACCTCAATGGCTCGGAACGCTGAAGAAGAAGAAGAAGAAGACTTCACTCAAATTTAAAAATTAACACTGACAAAGTATCTTGTAGATACGGGTTTTTATTTGTTTCTTGTAGGACTTGGTCATTGGTGTTATATCTTGCTATTGCATGTGTATTTTCTGCACATCACCACTGATGTTTTCAGCCTGTCTGCTCATTGCCCACGCTTCACAGCCAGATAAAAGTAAAGATTCAATTAACGACACATCATCTACACGTTACTAAGGATGGTGCTGGGCTACCAATAACAGGCAAATCAACAACTTTAAGACAACAATAACAACAAACATTCATGTGGTACCACTGCTATGAGAGAAGTCTCCGGGAGTCTCCGTGGCTATGTGGATATCGGGAGTCTCCGTGGCGAAGTGATCAAACCGTTTGACTCGGGCTCCGAAGGGTGTGTGTTCGATTCTGGGCCGCGTCCTACGGTTCACAAGTGTAATTTTTCGGAGACTCCTGTGGGTCGTCTCTAGAGCTACGGAGTTCGTGCTTTGTGCGACGCTTTCCGCGCTGCGGAAAGAGACCGAGCCATATGGGATAAACCAGGTGCAATGAGGTCGACACTGTCGACCTTTAAGCGACTTTTTTATAAGAGAAAACAAAAGAAACAGTAACACTGTCGCACCGCTTGGCTGGGGACTATACAGTAGACGACCTTTTACTAATATACCCATACTCCAGCGTTCTCACATTCACTAGATCAACGAATCAATCAGACTTAAGCTGTTTATTCAACTGTTGTTTGCAACCATGTTGTCGCAGTATCCACGGACTTAGTTTCTCAGCCATATTTGTGCCTAAATCTGTAGCGAAAGTCTCTTCCATTTCTTTTACATTAACATCTGCATTGTAACAATTATCAACTATTTGTTTACCCAGACGCATCACATCCGTAAGCAACATCATAATGCTGCCATAGCTTACAGCGTCATCTGCCAATATTTCATCAGAGATTGGAAGAAAAAAATAACTGGAAAACTTATTCGGGTTTGATACTGCATACTAGACTCGTCTCCCCCGATGGTGTTTCCACCTTGTCGTGGTGGTGGAGCTTGAGATTCTCAATGACCCTGAGAGCTATGCTGGCGGTAGCGTAGCTACCAGCAGGGCCTCCCAAGCCTTACAGGTCAAAGGGTAGAGAACAGACAAAGAGAAACACCCTGGCCTTCCAGGTGGGGGTTGAGGCGTGAGGTTAACATCCCCACCTTTGTAAAAACTATTTTGTTACGAAACAGATACATGAGCCTCGAATTCGGACTGACTTATTTGGACAACGATCTTGGAACCTTAAAGGACTTTTAAGATTTGTAACATGGAATGTAATTACACTATATCGAGCTGGAGAGGCAGAAGAACTAACCCGGGAGCTGATTGAATATCATATGGATATAACAGCAATTCAAAAAATAAGATGGTCAGGAGAGGGTACTTTAGAGCAAAATGGAATGATTATAATATATGGAGGAAACCCCCAAAATAAACATGAATTAGGAACAGGATTTGTCATAAAAAAAGAGTTATGGGGGAACGTTCTAAACTTTAACGCTGTTAATGATAGGATTAGTAAATTACGAATAAAAGGTAAATGAAACAAATATAACGATGATTAATGTACATGCACCCACTGAAGAGAAAGAAGATGATATTAAAAAAGACTTTTATAATGATCTGGAAGATGTCATAGGAGAAACCCCCAAACAGGACATCCTGATTGTGCTGGGAGACTTCAACGTAAAAATAGGTAGAGAGCAAACTCATAAAAAAGTTGCGGGTATGGAAAGCCTACATACAACTTAAATTGATAATTGATGGAGAGTCATCAACCTTGCAGAAGCCAAAGGACTGCAGATCAGCAGTATCAGACTGCAAAGAAAGGATATACATAAAGTCATCAACCTAGCAGAAGCCACAGAACTGCATATCAGCAGTACCAGACTGCAAAGAAAGGATATACATAAACACACTTGGAAATCATGTGACAAGAGAACCTATAATCAAATAGATCACATTTTAATTAACAACAAAAATGCATCAAATATACAAGTTAGAAGCTATAGATGAGCTGAGTGCCACAGCGACCACTTCCTCGTTGGGGCAAAATTTAAAATAAAACTTGAGAGCTTTCTATGCTAAACTACAAAGGTTACACCCAACATATAACAGAGAAAAACTACAAGAAATTACAGTCAAAGAGAAATGTGCGGATGAAATAAAACGTAAACTTGAAATTCTACAAAACCCGTTGGAGGAAAGTGTTGACCAAACTTGGTTGAACATCAAGAATACAATTCAAACTACAGCAGAAGAATGTATCGGTGTGTTAACCACGCATAGAAAGAACAGATGGTTCAATGAAAAATGTGAAGAAGTCATTAGGAAAAAGAATGCCAGACAGTTGTGGCTAAATGACATCAACAACATCCAAAAGGAAGAGCAATATAGAACTGCATGTAAAGAGGCTACATAAATAGTTCGGCAGCAGAAGCGAGACTATATGAGCAGTATAATCAAAGATATGGAAACTAATCACCAGAAAAACGAATCCAGAAAGTTTTTTAAAGAACTGAAGTCAATGAAACGAGGGCACCAACACAACACATATGGTTTAAAAGAAAAAAATGGGAATATGATAAATACTAATGAGGAAATGTGTAACACATGGAAAGAATACTTTGTTGAATTACTAAATTGTGAAGCTCCAAGTAACACTTCCCCACAGGAAGAGGTTCTAATGTGTGAACCACAAATTGAAGAACCTGCTTTTGAAGAAATCCTATATGTAATAAAACGACTTAAAAACAATAAGGCAACTGGGGCTGATGGAATTGCTGCTAAATTTATAAAGGCAGGTGGCCATGCATTACATCTAAAGCTATACAAACTAATAATAAAAATCTGGAGGACAGAAGAACTACCCCATGACTGGAAAGAGTCATTATTGATACTTATCTTTAAGAAAGGAGACAAGTTCCAATGTGAAAATTATAGAGGGATATCACTACTGTCCACAAGCTATAAGATACTATCCGCGGTATAACTAAATAGACTAAAACCATATTCAGAAGACATATTAGGTGACTACTAGGCGGGTTTCAGACAAAACAGATCAACAATAGATCAGATATTTATCTTACGACAAATAGCCGAGAAAAGTTGGGAATATAAAAGAGATCTCCATAACATTTTTGTGGATTTTAAAAAGGCTTATGATAGCGTCCATAGGAATAGTCTATGGAATGTTATGTAGGAATTTGGAATACCAAGGAAGTTAATCAACATGACCAGACTATGAATGGAAGATACTTATAATATAGTAACATATAAAGGCAGGAAATAAGACCCTTTCCAAATAATATCTGGCTTGAAACAGGGTGATGCACTATCGCCGCTCCTTTTCAATCTGGCTCTAGATACAGTTGTAAGGAACGAACGAACGAAAATCTTTATTTTCAAAGGGTTAAGAATTGGTCTGACATTCTGCCCTTCTTCTCTATTTCCTCTCATATATTCTTTCATTCAACATCTCTTATGAAGCAATTCTTTAACAACAAAAGAACAATAAGCATTAAAACGCATGAAAATAATCAATAATACAAGACTCGTTGAGGCAATGTTTAACATGGGCATCATAAATATCCAAGGTGGGTGTAACGTGCCACACATATGGGAATGTTTTTTTAATTTTCAGGCTAGTTGTCGTTCGAGATAATTTACCATTATTATTGTCTTTGTTGCTGTTTTTTTAAATTTTATTTTAAAGAAGGTAAAGAAGGAATGTGCTATTGGAGGAACATCCAGACTGCTTGGTTATGCAGATTATATAGATATTATAGAGGAAAATAAACAAAAGACATCAGAAATATTGACTCACTTAAAGGCTGGTTATCATCCAAGATAAGACAGAATATATGGTAATTTCAAGAGAAGTAACAGCTGAAAACTCTGGCCACATACAAATAGATAATATGACCATTAAAAGAACGGAAACATAAAAAATTCTGGGTACAATCTTCAACTGCTTCAACATAATAAGGGAAACAATACAAGCAAGAATCAACTCTGGAAATAAGATATACTATGCACTACAACATCTGCTAAAATCAAATGCGCTATCTCGTAACACCAAGATCACAATATACAAAACACTGATCAGACCAGTTGTGCTGTATGGCTCTGAAACCTGGAGTACAACTAAAGGAGACGAAACCTTGTTACAAACATTTTAGAACAAAGTCTTAAGACGCACATTTGGGCCCATTAGGGATATACAAAATGGAGAGTGGAAAAGAAGAAACAACAAAGACATTTATGATCTGTTTAAGTCCCCGCTAATCACTGGTATCATGAAGGCTAATAGACTGCAATGGCTGGGCATATAGAAAGAATGGAATATAATAGGGAAACAAAACTCGCTTACGCTCAAGACATAAATGGCCGTAGACCCCGAGGTAGACCAAGAAGACGGTGGAGAGATAATATACATACAGACCTACAAGCACTTGGAATCAGCGACTTGCAAGAGAAAGTCAACCAGAGAGACGAATGGAGACGGCTTGTATCTGCAGCAAAGAACATCGATTGCTCGGAATGCTGAAGAAGAAGAAGAAGAAGAAGAAGAAGAAGAAGAAGAAGAAGAAGAAGAAGAAGAAGAAGAAGAAGAAGAAGATACTAGACTCGTGAGCACCACGTCTTATTGTTTGGCTATTTGACATACTAACTAAGCAAAATCGAGTTATCTGCCTTTGGTGAGTTGTAGGAACTAATTATAGTCAACGCCATATTCAGGGTCTCGATGTGAACTTGTTTCAAGTCGTAACGTGACTAGCCTAAAAAATTTTAAAAAAAGAAGATATTTACTAGTCAAACATCGGAGTGTCACTTGTGTGCAATTTGTGGTGAAGTATTCAAATAGGGCTAATACTCTTACCAAGCCAATGAACAAGAGACGCTTGTTATGTCTGCCATCGGTCTAGAAAATATATCCGAATACACCATATTCAAAATCAAATACACAACACCACCATCCACAAGAACGGCAACATAAGCACCGTCAATGAGTAAGAGAACGGCTCCCGCGGAAACAGGCAGCTCTACACAAACATAAACATGACGAAAACACTCATCTAACAGGGCGAACAAGAGTCTCTCTCTCTCTCTCTCTCTCTCTCTCTCTCTCTCTCTCTCTCTCTCTCTCTCTCTCTCTCTCTCTCTCTCTCTCCCATCTACAATTTCGACAAACGTTTTGGTAAAGATGTAGTTGAAACGCTTGACATATGATACGACGATTATCAGCTACACCAGCGGCATACGAACCTCTATGGGGGTCTAGTGTACCAACAGTTACCAGTGTGATTTGAACCTCTAACGATGCCTAGGGCTCCAACTAGCCCAGTTAACACTCGACCACCACCACACAACACTAATACACCCGCTAGGGCACCAACTAGACACAACAGTTACATACTGGTGATGCCCTTCCAATTCACTACGGCCAACCAGACATCCACAAACGCTGACGTCAGGTAACCTTACCAACGAACAAACGCAGAGATGTGAACCTGTCACCCCCACGGCATCTGGGGTACCAACTAAACCAGTTAGCAACCACAGCTCAGTTATCGCCATTACAACTAATTAACAAACACATAATCAATATTTCAATCGCTGTGCCTGCAATGCGGGTTGATCCTTTAATAACCTGCCCTCAATTATACGAGATACCGCACAAGTGTTATTGATTGTTTTAACAGATGCAGTAAGAGCGTATTATGGGCCTAAGGTTATTTATGTTTGAAACAAGATACGTACAAACTAGGGAATCATATGCCTGTTCTGGTCACTACTCGCTGACAAGGATTTGTGGTCACTGCTCAGTGGAGGACCTGAGGTCACTGTTCGGCGACAGGGACTTGTGGTCACTACTCGATAGTCAGACTTGTGGTCATTATTCGGCGGACTGACAAGCGACACTGACAGCCCCCTCCACCCCTTAGCAGACCAGAGAAGACGAGGAAATGGTGTGAGGAGAAGGCATAGAAACAGGAGGGCAGGCGCCAGGAGAACAAGACGAAAAGCGAAGAGACTAGGTTTCAACCATGTACGAGTGGGATACTGGAATTTTCGTAGTGCCAGGTAGAGAGGTCCTGTATTGGAGAGGCTTATATATGATTTTGATGTCCTCATGCTCCAGGAGCTAAATACAGATAAATACCATCGCCCTGGGTATGCCAGTTATATAAACACTACTGGGCAGAAGAGACATGGGCAAGGTCTGCTGGTGAAGGAAGGAGTGAAGCATGTGATACTTGACTTGAGCCAGTGGAATCAGAGTGCAAGAGAGGTCCAGGGTATACAAATGGAGATTGGTGGCTTAAGTTGAAACATCATAAATGTATATGCTTCTGTGGACTGATTTGTCAGAAAGGAACACTGTGACTGGCTTAAGGAATTTGGCACCTGTCTCCCAATCATCAGTTCTAGATGTAAAGTGGACTGTCTTGAATGACCACGGGAGTGATCACATGCCATGCTCAGTCCTGATCTCTAAATCCAGGAAATTTAAGGCTGGGAGAGCGCGCAATACATTCCGATATGAGTGGACCGATAGCCTTCTTGGACGCCTCAGAGAAGGGGATTGCAACAGGACTGTTAAAACTCCTTTTCTGCATCCCCCATGGTGGACCCCAGAAGTAGACCATGCTTGGAAAGCAAAGAAAGCTGCAGTGAAGCAGCTAAGGAAAGTGCGACAGACACCCCGAAGCTCACGAGAGGAAGTGGACACAGCGGAAAATGTCAAGAAAGACAAGGTAGAGGTCTTCAAGCGCTGTGTTGCAGAGGCCAAAAATGCAAAATGGGAATGTTTCATGAAGGATATTGGAGGTGATAAGACATTGCCAAAATTCTGGAAACTGCACAGACAAATGCAAAGAAAAGATCAGCCTATGACAGTGGGAACAATTTATAGAGATGATGGTGTGCGCGTGACAACAGACAAAGAGAAAGGGGAGGCGTTTCTCCAGAGATGTTTAGAGCAGACCAATCATAATGATGCGGACACCAGGGATGCAGTTAGAGAGGAATTATCTGGCACCATGAAGAATATGCATTATGAAGACATCATACGGGTTGAAGATGTTAAACATATTTTGAAAAAGGCAAAAGACACGGCGCCAGGGCCCGACGGGGTTAGGTATGGCCACATGAAGGCTTGATTGATTGATTGATTTAGGAACCGACATCACAGCATTCGGGACATTCCCATAAGCGCTCCGTCCTCATCCCCAGCAGCCAGCGAAGAGTTCCAACACTAATAGTTCCAGTAGCAATCTGATTATATGTCCGTCTCGCCTTTCCTCTGAGCGTCGAGCGTCGGCCAGATCCCCTCGTCACACCTCGCTGTCTCATTCTTACCAGACTATGGTGATACATCTGCTCCTCCGAGGTGTACACGTGCTCCCACAAGGCCGCAACCACGTCTGCCTTGTCATGCATCAATACTCCACCAAGTTTTGGCGAGCCAGCCAATCTGTCCGCCTGTTCATTCCCGGTGCTCTTTAACGT
This sequence comes from Cepaea hortensis, assembly GCA_963921405.1. Classification (NCBI taxonomy): domain Eukaryota; kingdom Metazoa; phylum Mollusca; class Gastropoda; order Stylommatophora; family Helicidae; genus Cepaea; species Cepaea hortensis. Next base: position 32,433,722 of record OY992896.1, read on the forward strand.
GTATACGAGCAAGATAGCAAACCTAGAAGCACCAGGGGTTGGAAGGATACTAACATTTGCAGATTATATTCTTGCATATAGGCAGGGGAAAGATAAGGAGCAAACAGCCCAGGAGCTACAGGCGACAGTAGACAAAGTGATTGACTGGTGCACTGAAATGAGTGCTATCATCCACCCGGAAAAGGCGGTTGTTTTATGGTGCTCTATGGACAACAGGATTGTGAGAGCTGATGTCCCAAGCCTCGCGATAGATGGTAGAAGCATCAACAGAGAGAACAAACTGAATTATCTGGGAATCACATTTGGCAGGAGCCTGTCCTTCAAGGACCATGTGGAGACGGTTGTGACAAGGTCTCAAAAGGGACTCAATGCACTTAAAACTATGGCTGCAACGGACACTATTCACACTATACCAGCACTTGATCTTCTCAGTGATTGATTATGGACTAGGACTGCCTACTGTCAAAGAGTCAGCTGGTGAAAATAGAGCGCATACAGAACGAAGCTATGCGAGTCATTCTGGGATGCACTAGAGACACCCCAGTAGTGTGTATGCGTTACATCCTTGGTCTGCCGACTGTTGCTGGTAGGCTCAAGGTGATGCAGGCGAAGGCATACCCCAGAGTAGCTGCTGACACAGATCATCCGTTGCATGAGACGCTGGACGCCGTTAAGGGTCAGCGACTGATAAGAGGGAAATCATGGATGGCTCAGGTGGAGGATACGATCAGACAGGTGTGCCCCTTGGAGAACATTAGGCGAGGAGAGGAGTGGGTCAGAGTGCCAGCGAAGCAGTCAGACTTGTGCAGAGTTATAATCACATTGAGTCGGGAGTGCCCTGCTGGAATTACAAACGAGCAGACTGGGACAGATTTGCCATACTAACAGACAAATATTGTGAAAACATAAATACACGATATGGCAACACGAAGCAAATGGTGGAAAGTCTTAACAGAGCAATAACACAGGCGGCCACTGAGTCTATTCCAAGAGGAGCGAGGAAACATTACACACCATACTGGACTGAAGTATTACAAACATTGGAAGACAAAGTTGAAGATGCCATGAAGAAAACGGAGAGAGAGAAAAAACAACTGAAGCGAACATCTCTATCAAAGCCTTCTCAGCAAAAATATAAAAGAACAGTAAATCAAACAACAAGAGATTGTTGGAGGGAAAAACATAAAACCTGACTTTGATAGGGATGGAAACAAATTATGGAAACTAGTGAAAGCCATGAACAGTGAAGGACCTAGAAACAAACAGATAACAATTAAACAAGGAAAAAAGGCTGCAAATGCATTAATGGAACACTATGCCAGTGCAAACCAAATTGATATTACAACCGAACAGAAGAAAGCAATCAAAGACAAACAGATACATCACAGTAATACAGAGACAGCAGCAGAATATATGATGGAAAATCTAACAATAGAAGAAATGAAACAGGCAATGAATACCCTAAAAAAGAAGAAATCAACTGGAAAGGATGGAATCACAAATGAAATGCTAATAGGACTAGGCACTAAGGAAAAAAAGAAACTACTAGCAGTCCTAAATAACAGCTGGAAGAGAGGAATAGTCCCACAGGCATGGAAGGAAGCTATACTAATACCAGTCCCAAAGAAAGGAAAAGACCTGGAAGAACCAAATGGCTATCGACCTATCAGTCTACTTATCTGTGTAGGAAAATTAATGGAACACATTATCAATGGCAGGCTAATATGGCATCTGGAAGAAAATCAACTCTTAACACCACACCAAGCAGGATTAAGAAAGTACAGATCCACTGAAGATGAAATAACCTATATAGCTCAGGAAATAGAGGATTACTTCCAAGAGAAAAAAGCACACACTAGCGGTCTGGATAGATTTAGAAAAAGTCGCTTAAAAGTAGGGAGTCTCTGTGGCGAAGTGGTCAAGCCGTTTGACTCGTGCTCCGAAGGTTGTGAGTTCGATTCCGGCCCGCGTCCTTCGGATTACGAGTTAAATATTTCGGAGACTCCTGTGGATCGTCGCTAAAAGCTACGGAGTTCGTGCTTTGTGTGACGCTTTCCGTGCTGCGGAAAGAGACCGAGCCATATGGGATAAAACCCGGTGCAATGAAGTCGATTTAGAAAAAGCATTTGATAAAGTATGGAAGGAAGGACTGACAGTAAAACTGCAAAAATGCATGTTTGTGGGAAAATGTATAAATGGATCAGCCACTACCTTGAGAACAGAACTGCCAGGACAAAAGTACAAGGACAAACCAGCAAAATGATGCACTTGGAGCAAGGTGTCCCCCAAGGAGGAGTTCTATCACCAACATTATTCCTAGCATATATAAATGATATCACGAAAAATTTCCAGCCAGAGTACACACATCCTTCTTTGCAGATGACCTAGCCATATGGACATCTGAAGAATATATTAGTACAGCTAACAGCAGAATACAGCAAGCCTTATTAGAGCTAGAGGACTGGTCACAATCATGGCTAGTGAAGATAAGTGATGAGAAAACAACATGCACAGTGTTCTCCCTCTCAAATAAAACTCAGCAACCTAAGCTGGTATTGAATGGAAAAATATTGCGCCATGAATAAAATCCAAACTATCTAGGAGTCACCTTTGACCGTCGCCTGACATAGAAGACACAAGTTAAGAAAAATCGAACAAGAGCAAGGCAAAGAATGGCAATCATGAAAAAGCTTGCTGATACAACGTGGGGAGCAGATGAGAAAGTTCTTAGGAAGTTATATACTGGACGGGTGAGGCCAGTACTGGAATATAGTATTGCAGCTTGGGCAACAGCAGCTAAGTCAAACTTTAACAAAATAAGTAGAGTCCAAAATCAAGGAATGCGAATCATAACTGGAAGCCTGAAGACAACGCCTATTAATGAACTAGAAAAGATCACTTGTTTACAACCAATGCAGGATAGAAGAGATAGCAGAGCCCAGCAACAAGCAGAAAAATTTAGAAGATTGACAGACCACCCTATGTATAACAGATTTAATGGTTTTGGAAAGGGAAGACTGAAGCGTAGCAACTTTGTAGAAACTGCAAAACGAAAGATTAGGGCAGATCGCATACTTAACATATCAACAGTCAAACCCATTTACAATGCACACAAGTTCCCAGCTTGGAGAGAGCAGCAACTGCCTGAGATGATAGAAAACATTCCTGGTATTGGGAAAAAGAACACTCAAAATGAAACCGAAAGAAGAAAAATAACCCTAAACTACATAAAAGAACATTACTACCCAAGCAGCAATTGGACCATGCATATACAGATGGATCAGCCAAAAATTCAATAGAAAATGGAGGAGGAGGAATTCTCCTAAATTTAAAAAATAGAGTGGAAAAAAAAAACACAGTCAGTGGTAACTGGACAATTTTCAAGTAACTTCAAAGCGGAGGTAGAGGCTTTGTAAACTGCAGCAGAAATGCTCTTGATGGAGGAAAATACAGAGAAGCAAATAGCTACCTTCACAGATGCATCTCAATACTGAAGAGCAAAAACAGCACAGAACTAGCTGACCTAAGAGCAGCACTCCATGGTCTATGCCAGAAATCCAAAAAAAGTTGTAAAACAGTGGATCCCATCACATTGCAGTATACCTGGAAATGAAGAGGCTGACAGACTAGCAAAAGAGGGTGGACGACTACCACAGCCTGACATAGACATAACCTATAATGAGGCAAAGAGGTTTATAAAAAGCACTTATGGAACCAGATGGGAATCAGAGCATCCAGGCCACCAGAAAGATGATGCATATTACAAACTCGACCGAAGAGAACAAGTAGCAATCTTCAGACTCCGCACAGGACATAACAGGCTGAAATACCACTTGTTCAATAAACTAAAGATAGGAGATACTGATGAATGTAATTGTGGAATTGGTAAAATGACAGCTAAACATTTGCTGCAGGAGTGTCCAATATATGCAGAACGGAGAAAGTTATTTTGGCCCACACCTGCTTCATTTGAGGACAAGCTCGATGGAATGATTGACTGAGTGATTGATTGATTGATTTAGGAACCAACATCACAGCATTCGGGCCATTCCCATAAGCGCTCCGTCCCCATCCTCAGCAGCCACCGAAGAGTTCCAACACTCGATGGAGATATCAACAACCTCATGTTGACGGCAGCTTACCTTAACTACATTCAGGTTGACATATAAAGGTGCGTCAAGAAGTATTTAGATTGCCACACTGCATACCACAGGTATGTCGGTGCAAAAGCATCCCAGAGGCATGAAATTGAATATTGCTTGGATAGCAAATCCATTACGTGGAAAGTTCGAATCGAAAGCTCACTGTGTGGATGTCATGTCATCTGCAGACTGCATTCTTCTGGTTTCCGGAAGAACAGCCTATGGTGAACGGAAGGCCCAATATACGGAAGAGAAGCTAAGCAGTCATGTGCAGGACGTGACGATTCCTTGGGTGAGCCCAGTACCAGAGTGCTGTGTGTCGGCTCAGCAAGTATGGAAGCCTCCTTGGATGGTGGGGAATGCCCATGGTCTGCCCCTGCCTTCCCTTAAGGGCTGACCAGGATGTCTTTGGCTGTTCTATATGGGCCAGCTGGGATGGGGATAACACCACAACAGTGGCAGTCAAACGTCCTAAGAAACCCCCGGGAAGGTTCACCCGGTCAACAAATGCCCGCAGAAGTCGGATGTGTCGGCCTAACGGCGCAAGAACGCAGCTATGCTGTAAACAGGCACAACGCAATCACGTCCGAAGAAAAAAAAACTCCGGATGAACGCAGAAGAAGAAGAAGAAGAAGTTAACAGGACCGTGCCGTGCCGTGCTTTGATACGGAGAGGCAGACGCATAAGGCGGCACGATAAGACGGCTGCATAAGCAGCGAACGGGGAGCGGCATTTCGAAGGCGTCCACCATAATGAAAACATCTACCGCACCGCCCTGGTTGTAATAGAATGCATGTGTTGGCGTCTTAATCTATTTAGTCTTAATCCATTCTGGTCTTAAGGAAAAATTCCATTGAACATAACTCCGAATGCGGTTCAGTCTCCTCCTATTGATCGCTTGTGTGGCCCCGGCGAGGGTTCAAACGTGTTGACTGAAATCACTAATGCTACAACTATTCTTTTCTTGGGCAGCTTTTCTATTGTGAACATTTGGACTAGGGAATGGCCTATTCGACCTGCTGTCCTCTAGATTTGCAACTGCTGAGAGTATAAGAAACAATGATTATCCTGTTACAATATCATGTTAGCTTTCCACATACCCGTGATCCACGCATACACTGTCAACTCAATAGTCATCTATCTATTAAATACTGACTATTTACACTATATCCATAACTCTGCCCGCTCACACTATACCCATGACTCTGACCACTTACAATATATTAATCTATTCAGATACTGTCTATGCACACATAATATACCAAGTCACACATTAACGTAACATCATTCACCGTCTACCTTTATCATCAAAACCGTGTGTGATTTCGTGCCCAATGACCACTCCAATGCCTCCATAGTTAAGAGATCTGTAATTGAAATATAGCGCAGAATATTAAGTCATACTTAAGGGTGCAGTGTTGTTGGGGGAAGCCATACATGTATACTTCTGCAGGGGCGGAGTCGTCGTAGTGTAGTGTCGTCAGCCGGCCCCGTGGTCATATGCTCCATTCCGCATCTGAGCGGAAAGAAAATTACCTTAGTTCCCAGGTCGGACCAGCCTAACATGCATACCAGAAGATGTCTGGGGAAGTAGAGCCGTAATTCATTCTGCATGCGCTCTAGTTTCACTAGCTGACTCATTGACACTGTAAGCAGTCCGAATTTATAGTTAGTTACTCAGAGAATCTTATTTTGATAGAGTATGAACAACATTCTTTGCTCCATGTCCATTGCTACCATGATCGTCAGCACACCGCGTCCTTTCTTAGATGTCATAACAACTTCGAAGGTGATTCCCAGGTATCTCAGTTTACTCTCTCAGTTACAATTTTGGACATTTATTATGAGGCCTGGGACGTTAGCCTTAACAATCCCATTGTCCAGAGAGCACCATAACACATATGTCGTATCTGGATTAATAAACACTACCCATCTCTATACATAAGTCGATCAATTTGTTTACTGTCTGCAATTCTTGTGCTATTTGCCTCCTGTCTCTCCTCTGACTTTGCACAAAGACATTATCTTTATACCAGGGTTGATTAGAAAGTTATGCACTACAATTATTATCTCTTTAAACGTTAATAACATAATTTAAGTTAGTTGCATATCCTTTACAGAACGTTGCAGACAATACCAGCATAATTTTTGCTGTTGTGATGTCTTTGCAAGTTTAAAAAAAAAATCCCCATCTGCCTCGAACCGCTACAACAATTCTGAAAAATATTGTTTTCCTTTGAGCATTGTGGTTCTCTGTGAGAGCTCTGGGAACCCATCATGCAGAAATCTTTGAATATCCCAGGTGTTTAAAAATGTCAATCGCACTACCTTTGCTTATTGAAAGCTGCATGGACAATTGCTGACTTATGATTCACCTATCTCTGCGAATCACGATGTCAGCACGTTCTAACATCATCCGGCAGGCGACTGTGGTAGGACGTCCAGAGCGCGGCTTATCAGCCAGCTCTATATCTCTACTTGCAGAAACCAAAACTCTGTGCACTAAGCGACTAACAGTGCTTCTATCGACTGCAAAAGTGCCATAAACAGCACACTAACACTTGTGAATGTTAACAGCAGTTTCTTTCTCTGCGATTAAAAATGCTATAACAATCCTCTGCTTGTAACGTATGTCATTGATATCTGCCATGTCAACAGTTTTGTGTCGCGGTTAAAATTGGTTTACGGAAGTGCAATTTAGTAATCACCTTCAAGATATTATACACTTAAATTGGCGAAAATGTAATGCTTTTATCTATATTAATAATAATTATGGTGCATAACTTTCTAACCTACCCTCATATGTCAGTATCCATCCAATTTTCAATGCATGCAATCTTGCTTGTGTATACATTGTATAGCTCAGACAGATCCGTGTGGTAATCACGGGGTAATAATGCACACCTCCGAGGTCTTTGAACCCAGGCAGAGAGCAACCCTACCGAGAGTGCACGGTAGCTGCAATCTAATTCACAATCCAGGGACTAACATCAATCTCCACAAGCGCGTGCATTTATAGATCATATCTGATTGTGTTACATGCATCATCAAGATCCAATCCGGCTGCCACTATTTCCTGTCTATTGTGGAACCTCTTATAAACATCATAAGCAAATGTTTCTGGGTCAGTAACTCCCCAGCACTCTTGGGAACAGCTCTGAGAAAGCAATATCTTCTAGAATCATATTCTTAAAGCGCCATAAGGCGTGTACTGTTGACCTTTACTTACTGTTTACGAGATGACGCAGATGCGGGGTGGAGTTACCTGCAGAATCTGCTGGCCATATTAAACTAACCAATAACCAGTCTGCTTTACAATAGATAAAGTAGTCAAGGACGATACAGTGATGTGTACGAATATGCGTATACATATGTGTGTGCACGTGCGAGCGTGTGTCTGATTATGCGTGAGTGTGGCGAATGGTGGTAGCAGTAGTGGTTTAATCTAGTAGTAGTGCAGTAGCAGTAGTTAAAAAGTTAGTTTCATATCCTTTTCAGTACGTCGCAGTCAACCCCAGCATGTTTTTGGCTGTTTATGATTTCTTGGCAAGTTTACCTTCAGTAGTTGCCATTGCTGTCTGAACGACCGGCACTCATACCATTTTATAAAAACCAACGCATGTCGATCTGCCGTCAAATCGCCCGCAGCTGTGTTTAGAACGCAGTATCCGGATTACGAACTGCGTCCGTAATCCCTTTGCCACAGAGAGGTTCCAACGTCACGGCAAAGGGTCGCCCCATTTTGCTTCGTTCCTGTGCCGGTTGCCATAGGCCTGGATCAGGCTATAGATTGTAAGACACAATTTGCACGGCATTAGTTAAAGAAGAATGGAAAATGTGCAAGACGTTTTGGTGCAAGCACGAAAACGTCACGAAAAAAGGCAGTTAGATTTGAGCTGGCGTCCACATCGGACGTGGTCTCTCGTCACTGGAAAATGGCTAATATTATGCCGCTCTTTTAGAATAGTGTGTGTGTTGTCAGGTACTTTCCGTGGAGTGACTGTTTGATTTCCGAAATCGTCGTATTAAAATGGATTTGTGAGAAGAAACTATCCAGCGTCGTATTATACAAAGGTTTGATTTTTCAGTGGCCAGTTTTGGTTTTCAATTGTCAATTAACGAACAAGGAGAATGAGACAACATATATGTGTATAGTAACCGTCATCTCCCGCTCCTTGGCATGGGGGTTTTCGCAGTGATAATTATGAACCCGTGATTTATTATTAACTTATGACATATTAGAAAATTTAACATTCATACAATCGATCGAGCCAAATACATGTGACGGCCAAGGTCACGAAAAACTATGCACAGCTTAAACCATGTGAACGCACGGTGCGGCACGGAAAATAAACACACAGGAAGAGCCTCGTAAAGATGTCGCCAAAGCAGTTGTTTGGAAAATGAAATCACTTGCCGATTAATTTACAACAGTAAACACTGATCATTATTATAAATTGAGGTGTAAATATAACACACATAGTATATTGTGTTTAAATACTAAATAGAAGTGCAATCAAGTCATCGATTATACAGGATGTGCGCATCAGAAACAATAGATTACGCGCACACTGTTGCACAGAAGTGAACATTCAGAAAACAACAACTGTTCGGTAAATTTAGTCATATTTGACAGTTCAAGAATATTATAAGAACAATAATATTGTAACATCCTAAGAAATAAATCATTGAACTATGCGTCAGAAAGTTAAAGAATCAGAATGTACAAACGGAGATCAAGAATTGTTGAAATTGTCAAGGATTTTTCTACCATCGAGCAAGTCAACTCGGTCAATCGGGACCGAACACGAACTCCTCACGTCGGCATTTATGAACTGAATTTACGAACGTCTGAGCACAACGTCAACCTGTCAACATTCTTTCCACACCCATTACGATTGAACACCAGACGATTTAACCTATTTATTCTACAAGTCAGTTAACAGAAGAAAATGACTTGAGAACGTTCATACAGCCAATACGAAGTGTCGGCATTGAAGATTCATTTGACCACAAGTATGTATTACATACATTTGCTCGAACAAACAACAGATTGGCAGCACTACCAAAGAATTTACAAAATTTCCGAACAATTGATTATCTTGATTTACATAAACACTTGATGTTCCGACGACACGAACATCGTAACAGTATCTAGCAAGATTAAGAGTGCTGCAGTTTCACTGATAGAAACATACGACAGTTCTGGGAGATACACAAATATAATTATATAGTTCAACGAAAAATCAATTGACAGATAAACTTTGGTGGTTCCATTTGTGTTAAATCCGAGAATGGCGTTCATTGACATTACACTGTTACAAAGTACTCACTTCAACTAGACGTATATATTATAAGCTTGGTTACAAACGACATGGAAAGAAAGAGCATGAGAAATAACAGAAAGACGGACAGATTGAGTTCAAGGTGTTGATCAACTGTGTATGTAAATCATAACTGTGATCAACAGTATTACAGGTTAATCATTTGAATCCGTATGGTTTGTACTCATTTAGTTCGGATGCTGACCTGGTATAACAGGCACTCCGAAAGAGGCAACTACAGATTATCTGATAGCAACTTAATAAAAAGATGCTAAATAAAACGGCATTGAACTGTTAGAGCCACACGTCAGGATTCGGTATAATCCAGTTCACACTTTTCTCTCAAGTGCCTGATCGTTTACTGTTATCGGAAAGCTTGAACCTATATTCTGCATTGCCAACATGTTTGTTGTTACACATAATGATACGTCATGAAAGAGGCCCAACAGTTGTCAGAGGAAGTCGATATACGCTATTCACAGAGAACATTCGAAAGAAATTTTTTGGAATACGACAACACAAAACTGAATGAAACATCAAGTACTTTTAAGTTGTGAAGCCACATCAATTACATATAAATTTGTCGAAGTACACTGAACTTTGAAATTTTCATAAATCAACGTTGAATTCTTGGAAACGATATGTTTTTTTGGATGAAGTCAAACTGATGTGTTAGCGTTGACAATCGAACATTTGGATGCTAGATCATGAACCAGTGTTTCTCAGAAAATTCAAATATTCAAATATTCTTCATGGTTTGAGAAATCTTTTGATAGAAGTCGATTGCATCGAAATTCGAGTTTCATAACAGTGATGAACAATTTTTACATCAACCTTAAGAAACAGAACTTATCGAAACGTACACTGAACCTAATAACCATGTCATAAACCAAATGATAAACACATCTTATAATATATACTTCGCTTAAGACTGAATTGCGTACACGAAACGTGCTGAAGTTATAATATTCTACATTCAATTGACCAGATTTTACTGGTTGGTCAAGGCCGAAGTAATCAAACATTCATTATCAGAAGACAATCTACCAAACTTCTGTGTCAACTATGGATAACAATTCATTTAACAATGACTAATTATGAACACACGACGTTGTTAAATTGGGGGAAAACATACAGAGATATTATCGAAGAACTGTGTTATCAGAATGGAATCAAGATAATAGAACACATTCAAAATTCACTGCTAAATATTAGAATACGTTACATACCTCATTATCACAAATAAAGGAATTTCATATTATTCGCATGTGAAACCAGCACGTGATCGTCTTACATCATCGTGTTACATCACATATAGATATTTTAAAACACATAACGTTAGATGATATCAGATATTATTTCTCTTGGATATTTGAAAGTATTTATATATTTTACTTATGCTATTTTTTTTTATATTCAGCTACACATTTCATTTAGACTAGTTATGTGGTCTTGTAATTTAGTGTTGATCTTGCTATTACTGCTTGATCATCAAATGTTTGCCATTTGTTTTTATCAAGGGTAATTGCAGCGATAAGTAATAAAGGTACAGAGAGAAACCACACATAATGTGAGGGTGCAGTGCGGTGTGCTGGGATAGAAGTAACTCCCCTAAACAGATATAACAGTACACTAGAATTGTACCAAGATATGCGTTACATCTCTAGACGAATATGGAGGTGTACTGTGGACTAACCAACGTCATTAGACTAAGAGGTTTGAGGAAACTCTCTTTGAGCTGATGCGCTAAGGCAGTCTATATCATACCGAGATATGACCGTCAGAGAGTTAAAGATGATTTATGGATACTAAGTCATATAATTATATAAAATCAGCATTTTACTAGCACCAATAGACAGATGAAAGCATTATGAGTCAGCTTCTCTGCATACATGTGTGAGCATTGGGCAATGGTACCATATTACAACAGTTGATTGAAGGAAAAGATTTATCCTGCTGGAGAAAGAAATGAAAAGCATTAGATTTATCCTTAAAGGAGCAAAAAGAATAATTACAGAAATACGATTGGTTTATTGAGCATTGTTTACACGGAAAGAACTATTGTGCTATTATAACATCACTGATCGAATTACATTATTATTGGATTATTGTAATATCAGATTGTTAGGAACTGATTAGTTATATTATTATATTAAATAATTATTAGATAGATAATAAATGTTAGGTAAGTGGGACAGACAGACGACACCATTGTTCGTCCTTTATCAAGTAATAAGATACAGAATAAACTAACGAAATGTTTTCAACATTTTGAAAGGTGGAGGGGGTGAATGCCATAGGCCTGGATCAGGCTATAGATTGTAAGACACAATTTGCACGGCATTAGTTAAAGAAGAATGGAAAATGTGCAAGACGTTTTGGTGCAAGCACGAAAACGTCACGAAAAAAGGCAGTTAGACTTGAGCTGGCGTCCACGTCGGACGTGGTCTCTCGTCACTGGAACATGGCTAATATTATGCCGCTCTTTTAGAATAGTGTGTGTGTTGTCAGGTACTTTCCGTGGAGTGACTGTTTTGTTTTCGAAATCGTCGTATTAAAATGGATTTGTGAGAAGAAACTATCCAGCGTCGTATTATACAAAGGTTTGATTTTTCAGTGGCCAATTTTGGTTTTCAATTGTTAATTAACGAACAAGGAGAACGAGACAACATATATTTGTATAGTAACCGTCATCTCCCGCTCCTTGGCACCGGTGAATATCACACAATATGCTCCTCACTGTAAAAATAATAGCAAAGCTTGTAGTAGTAGTAGTAGTAGTAGCATAAGTAGTAGGGATACTAGTACTTGGTGTAGTAGTAGTAGTAGTAGTAGTAGTAGTAGTAGTATTAGTAGTAGTAGTAGTAGTAGTAGTAGTAGTAGTAGTAGTAGTAGTAGTAGTAGTAGTAGTAGTAGTAGTAGTAGTAGTAGCAGCAGCAGCACTAGTAGTAGTAGTAGTAATTGTTGTCGTAGTTCTGATAGTAATAGTAGCATTACTTGTGGTTGTAATACTGGTGGAAATAGTGGTAGTAGTTGTGCACGTATTAACATTAGTGGTGGTAGTAGTTATAATAGTAGTAATAATTGTGTCAGCATTAGTAGTTCTTCTTCTTTCGTTCGCTTGAAATATATCTATAACTGCAATGTTGTCTCTTGTATGAATCTAACAGTCTTTTTTTAGTAATAGCAGTAGTAGTAATTTTGGTGGTGGTAGTAGTAGTAGTAGTAGTAGTAGTAGTAGTAGTAGTAGTAGTAGTAGTAGTAGTAGTAGTAGTAGTAGTAGTAATAGTAGTAGTAGTAGTAGTAGTAGTAGTAGTAATAGTAGTAGTAGTAGTAGTAGTAGTAGTAGTAGTAGTAGTAGTAGTAGTAGTAGTAGGTAGTAGTAGAAGTAGTAGTAGTAGTAGTAGTAGCAGCAGCAGTAGTAATAAAAGCAGCTGCAGCAGTAGTAATATTAGTAGTAAGAGCAGCAACAGCAGCAGAAACAATAACACTAGATAATTGATTGATTGATTGATTGATTGATTTAGGAACCGACATCACAGCATTCGGGACATTCCCGTAAGCGCTCCGTCCCCATCCTCAGCAACCAGCGAAGATATTGGTGTAGTAATAGTAAATAGTATTTACCAAAGCTGGTAGTTACTATTTACTATTAGTATGGATATTACAAGAGAAAGGCAGTCTTACTTTGGAAATACGGAACTGTAAAACAGAGGTTGTAGTATGCCGGCTGGAAAAACTGCAACAGAAAATGTAAAATATTTAAAGGTAGAGCTTCTAGTAATGGAATTTGAAATCTGTGGCTACAAACGATGCTAATGCTAAAGAAAATAATAAAGTGGGTGAAAGGAAGCTGATTTGAAAGAAAAGTGAAGCGATCCATATTCAGGGATACTCAGGTTTGTCCGATTAACCTTGAATTGGTTAGTTAGTTATCAGTTGGGGTATCTTCGTTGCACTCCGGACATGTCCATAGGTGCTCAGATCCTCCCCCCAGCATATGCATCAGCGTCCGGTGGCTAATAGTGCCAGTTCTGTGTTGGTTGACGAGGCGCTTTGTTTTCCCGATGTACCTCTCGCGTCTGGCTGTGCCGATTCTTACTCCCAGGTCTTTCATCCTGGAAAGCGATGTGGAATCACTGGCGTCAAAATCCTCTGTTCTCGCCATATCTTTAAGGGCGTTAATAACATCGGCACGATCCATGGGCTGGCCATCTACAGGGGGTGCAGAGCCAGCTAATTTATCAGCTCGTTCATTTCCCTCGACTCCCGCATGTCCCGGGACGAAGATGAAGGTGACTTTGCGGACAACAGACCTCCGCAGCGACTCAGTCCACTGTCTACGTACAGATCCAGCTTCGACCTTCTGAATCATGCTCATTGAATCACTTAGTACACACACGTTGGTATAATGCTGTGATTCCAGCCATAATTGGTCTCTAGATGAAAAGGCCATAACTGCGTAAAGTTATTTTTAATAGTCGTCTCGCTGTCCTCGCGTGGTAAAAACAGACCATGTTTTCTTTTCATTATGATAAAAATATATACAACGTAGTGCCGTGGTAAACTTTTGTTAGGTTTTAGTTGTAGTGATGTGTTGTGTAAATCTATATGTATTGCAACACCGAATAAATCAGGATCCTTAAAATCTGATGAACATGAACAATTATCATAATGAACAACATTATGAAGATTTTGATTAAGTTCAGCTGAGCTGAATTGAGTCAGGTTAAGAAGCGACATTAGAGCACTGCGGGATTCCCACATGATCTCCATCCTTATCTTCAACAGCCAGCGAAAAATCCCAATACTAATAATATCTTATTTCTTCGGATTGTATGTCAGATTCTCTGGTCACTCCCCGCCACTACATTTTCTCCAGGCCAAAATTATGTATCTGTTCTTCAACGCTATTCACATGATCTCAAAGAGCCCAACCTTACGAATACTCCACTCAACAGTGCAGACCCAGCCAATCTGTCGACCTATTCGTTTTCCACAACACCAGCGTGTCCTGGGCAAAAGATCCAACAGATGCGCTTATCTTTGATTTCTGAGTTGAAGCATGCCACTATGCAACTTTCTCAGCATGATAGATTTTGATGGTATCAATAATATAATGTCTCTTGAGGCTGGTGGGTATCAATGATATCATGTTTGTAGAGGTTGGTGGGTATCAATTACATAATGTCTGTAGAGCTTGGTGGATATCAGTAACTTAATTTCTGTAGAGGTTGGTGGGAATCGCCAATATAATGTATATAGACGTTGGTGGCAATCAATAATGTATGTAGAGCTTGGATGGTATCAACAATATAATATCTGTAGAGGTTGTGGGTATCGCGAATATAAAGTCTGTAGAGGTTGGGAAAGACATTAGACTTATAAAAACATATATTGGAAACAACAAGCTGCCATAAGGATTCATAATGAAGTGGACAATATCAGCCTTTTAAGAGAGTTGTTATGCAGGGATGTGTAGTGTCTCCAGATCTGTTTTCCCTGTACAGTGAAAATATTTTCAGAAATATAGAAGATATAAATGGAATCAGCACTGGACAAAACATCAATAACATTAGATATGCAGATGATACAGTATTGATTTCAGACAATGGGCAGGATCTGCAACAATTAGTAGATGCGGTTGTTGTATACAGTGAGCAGCTGGGGTTAGAATTAAATTGTAAAAAGACACGGTTATGGTCATTACTAGGAAAAACGAAGTACCACAATGTAATATACAAGTAAATGGGAATATTCTTCAACAAGTGAATCGATACAATTATCTCGTAACAGTCATAACATCTACTGGGAGATGCCTTGAAAAGATTAGAACAAGAATCTCCAAGGCGAAAGTAGCCTTTAGCAAGATGAAAAACATTCTGACCAATAAAAAGATGTCAATTGAAACGAGAAAGAGAGTGTTGAGGAGATATATAGAGCCTGTTCTTTTGTATGGATGTGAAACTTGGACAATGTACAGTCAAGCTGAAAAAACATCTGATGGCTGCAGAAATGTGGTTTCTGAGGAAAATGCAAAGAATACCATGGACAGATAGAAAAACCAATGAGCAAGTACTACAGGAGATAAATGAAACTCGTAAATTGATTAGAGAAATTAGACGTAGACAGTCAAAATGTTTTGGACATGTTATGGGAAGAAATGGATTGGAGAACTTAGTGACAACTGGCAAGATAGAAGGGAACAGACCAAGAGGAAGACCAAGAGGAAAATACCTGGATGGCTTCGCCACATGGCATGGACAAGACAGGAACACTGAGCTGATACACGACTCTGGTATCGAGTGAAATGGCGAGTCATGATCGCTAACGCTTTCCGGCATGGCACATGATTGATTGATTGATTGATTGAGAGGTTGGTGGGTATCAATAATATAATGTCTGTAGAGGTTGGAGGGTATCTATAGTCGATTGTCTGTAGAGGTTTGTGTGCATATAATGTGTTATATCTGTAGAGGTTTGTGTGCAAATATTGTAGTATATCTGTAGAAGTTTGTGTGTATAATTTTAGTATATATTTTGAGATTTGTGTGTGTATATATTGTAGTATATTTGTAGAGGTTGGTAGGTATCTATAGTAGAATGTCTGTAGAGGTTTGTGTGTATATATTGTAGTATATCTGTAGATGTTGGTGGGTATCTGTAGTAGAACATCTGTAGAATTGTATGGTATCTGTAGTAGAATGTCTGTATAGGTTGGTGGTTATCTATAGTAGAATTTCTGTAGAGGTTTGTGTGTATATAATGTAGTATATCTGTAGAGGTTGGTGGGTATCTATAGCAGAATGTCTGTATAGGTTGGTGGTTGTCTATAGTACAATGTCTGTAGAGGTTTGTGTGTATATAATGTCGTATATCTGTATAGGTTGGTGGTTATCTATAGTAGAATATCTGTAGAGGTTTGTGTGCACATTTTGTTGTATATCTGTAGAGGTTTGTGTATGTGTGTATATATATATATATATATATATATATATATATATATATATATATATATATATATATATATATATATATTGTAGTGTATATATATATAGGTTGGTGGGTATCTAGATTAGAATGTCTGTAGAGGTTTGTGTGTATATATTTTAGTATAGCTGTATAGGTTGGTGGGTATCTATAGTAGAATGTATGTAGAGGTTTGTGTAGTTGTAGTATATATTGGAGTATATCTGTAGGGGTTGGTGGGTATCTATAGTAGAATGTCTGTAGAGGTTTGTGTGTATATATTGTAGTATATATTGTAGTATATCTGTAGAGGTTGGTGGGTATCTATAGTAGAATGTCTGTAGAGGTTTGTGTGTATATATTGTAGTATATATTGTAGTATATCTGTAGAGGTTGGTGGGTATCTATAGTTGAATGTCTGTAGAGGTTTGTGTGTATATAATGTAGTATATCTGTAGAGGTTTGTGGGTATCTGTAGTAGAATGTCTGTAGAGGTTTGTGTGTGTATATTGTAGTATATATGTAGAGGTTTGTGTGCATATATTGTTGTATATCTGTAGAGGTTTGTGTATATATATATTGTAGTATATCTGTATAGGTTGGTGGGTATCTGTAGTAGAATGTCTGTAGAGGTTTGTGTGTACATATTGTAGTATATCTGTAGAGGTTGGTGGGTATCTGTAGT
The DNA here is from genome assembly GCA_963921405.1 of Cepaea hortensis. Classification (NCBI taxonomy): domain Eukaryota; kingdom Metazoa; phylum Mollusca; class Gastropoda; order Stylommatophora; family Helicidae; genus Cepaea; species Cepaea hortensis. The sequence continues at coordinate 32,450,842 of OY992896.1, forward strand.
TGAATGTCTGTATAATTTGAGGGTATCTATAGTTGAGTTGAGTTGAGTCAAGAGCCGACATCACTGCACTCAGGACATTCCCATACGTGCTCAGTCCCCTCGTTCAACAGCCAGCGAAGAGTCATACTACTAATCGTTCCAACCGCTATCTGATTAAAAGTTCTCCTGGTCTTCCCTCTCAGTTTTGAGATTCTTCCAGAACCCCTGCCGATCTCCCGCAATCTCATCCTTTCCACATATAGGTTCTCAATCTGTTCCTCCGCCTTCTCCACCTGGTCCCACAAGCGCCCGACCACCTCCTCCTTGTCCATAGGCAAGATACCACCAAGAGGTGCATTCCCTACTAGCCTATCAGCCTGTTCATTCCCCCGTACATCGGCATGGCCAGGGCAAAATATTCATACAATTCTCACAATCTGTGACCTCTGAAGCGGCGAGAGCCATTCCACACGAAACATTCCTTTCTCCACCCTGCTAAGCATATTCTTTGAATCCGTAATGAACACAACGTGTGTTGCAGTAGTCTCCTCTAGCCACCGGAATGCCGCTGTTACTGCCTCCACCTCCATTCTCATGCTGGAGGTATCTATAGTATAATCTCTGTAGACTTGGAGGATATTTATAGAGGAATGTTGTCAGCGTGTTGTATGTCTAGGTATCTGAGCTCGGGCTCATACAGGCAACAATAACTCAGTTAGCTATAATATCTAACATTTATTGTATTTCAATATACAGTGCGTTGGCGCAGTGGGTTTAACAAGGCCGCACTGAATCGCATATCACAGAGGTTTAACATCATCACACAGTTTAATATCATCAAACATTCTAAGCATACTATCTAGCATAAGTCTATAAACCCCACATGGGTCTAAACTATAAAGTCTAAACTATTGAGTCCCTCTAAGGCAGGCCCTGTTGCCTCTTCGATGTCCCGTCTCTCTCTCCCGATCCACACGTGTCGCAATCCGACACGGGTGGTAACTCTGTTCGAGTTCCTCGTGGACCCCGCAATAGGCGGGCCACATCAGTGTCCACGGGACAGTGGACTCACTGACCAGTCCTTCGAGAAGGTTCTGGAATACTCTGGCCTTCGAGGGTCTTACTTCTTTCCCTTTGGGCGGGAGTTGTAGCCCTTGGCTAATCTTTATTAACTAATGGTAGTCTACCAGATAATATGACTAATGTGAGACTGTGACAGGATTCCCCCTCTCCCCTGATTGGATGGGTTGTTATAGGGTAATTAGTTCTGCACTAATTCTGTCACAGAATCACATAAGGATGGTATATGTAGTTTGGTGGACAGTAACTTGGTAACCTACATACTGGCATCAACACTCATATATTCTCCCATACACCACTTCTCTGATTTGGTGAAGAGATCTCTCTCTCTCCTGTGTCCTTAACTATGCTTACCCGACCGAAGTTACGTGACGTTTACTAGTTGTGTTTACAACCCGTCCTTCTCATAGTATCCCACTGATACCAAGATAATTAACCTCTGTTTTAAAGAAGATTAACAAGACAAAAGTCTTGGCTAATTAAGTACACCTTCAAATCTTGTTCAGTGTGTGCATTTCAATACACTTTTACTCTCGTATGTTGTATAATGCTAAATATGTAGTTACGTTGTTATTTTATCCCATCTGACTACATGTGTCCCTGTTGGCTTGTTGGTGTGTTGACTAATAAGTTGATGTTACTAATAAAGTGACTGCATTTTAATTGATAGTGTTCAGTTTTGAGTTTTGTGTAAATGTGTGCTGAATGTGTGGCTTATTTCCAAGCGTCACGAGTTGGGATATCCTTAATCATGAATTACCCACTGTGTGCAATACATGATCAGGTATTCCAAGCAGTGGTGCTTAGATGTAGTATCCTAACTGCTAAACTAAGAGTACTAAACTAAATGCTAAACATGTATCAATAAATTAGACAAGTAGTACAATTTACATGAAAGACGCAGACAAATTAAAATAAATACGTTTTGCGTACAATTTGTCCGCTCAGTATATCGCTCTCTCATTTAATTCTTTCACACAGCCATTCACACTTCTTTCATTCAGAATAGTATTTGGTTAAAATATATAAGTAAAGTTGAGGTAAGTGTTATTTCCCTTAGAAAAAATGGAATAGGCGATATTTTCCCTTTAAGATAATACATACTTTTTGTACGATGACTCAAAAATGGTTTATAATTTACATACAGAAAATGGCATAGGCAGGTTATTTAACCTATGAATGGAAATACCTGTAATAATATAGTAGAAAATGTACAAATTACAGGTTAACACATTTTATATACATAATAATATAATCCATATTCAATACTAAATTAATTAATTAACTAAATAATTAAATCCAACGATAATGTGCGCGTTGTCTTCCTGTTGTTAGCGTATCGTGCCATGAATGTTAATAGTTGGTATGGCTGTCTCTTGAGTGTTGTCGTTGATGTAGTTCTATTTCGGCTGTTAGCAAAGTCTATTAGCCACAGCAAGTATGGAATGTTCTCAATGTCCAGTATAAGTGTTCTTCATGTTTTCGTGATCAATGTCAGTTCACTAGATGAAATAATTTCATAGTTAATGTTTCTTGCTCGGATTGGTCTTAGAGCTTTGATAGATGGTCGTATAGTTATCAACATTTCACGTTTGTGGGTGTTCTAAGTAACCTATTCACTGAGGTGTTATTACTTTTAACCGAAAGTTCTCTAGCAGGTGTAGAGTTACACTGTTATATGGTACGGAATAAAATATCACAATTTCTGGTATGGCGAATGGTAAATGTGCCAAATGTTATTCTGCTGGCGCATTCGTCTGCCGCGATAAAATATCAGCTATAATGTTACCAGTGCCTCTGATATGGCGGATTTCGAAGTCGAAATCTTGAAGAAGAAGACACCATCTTTGTAAACGATGGTTTTTGGGAACACCTTTATTCAGTACCAACAATGGCGAGTTGTCGGTGAGTACAACGAAGTGGGCACCTAAGAGGAACTTAGACAATCTGAGGATACAGAATAATAGACTCAATGCCTCCAATTCCACTGTAGAGTAACGGGTCTCTGCTTTCTTCAGCTTACGGCTTACGTAGAGAATTGGGTGTCTCACTCCATCCACTTCTTGCATTAAACATCCTCCAATTGCGATAGCACTTGAATCTGTGGTCAAAATAAAGGGTAAATCTATGTTTGGTAAACGTAAGACTGGTGGATTAGAAAAAATACGTTTCAACCTGCATATTGCATCCTCTAAGCTGGTACTTTTACAAACTTTTGATGGATGATCTTTTGTTAACATATTCGAAAACACTGATGTAAGTTCTGCCCAATTTGGTATAAATTTAGAATAGTAGTTTATAAGACCTAATAAACTTCTTATTTGCTTCTTTGTGGTAGGAACTTCTAGATTGAGTATCTTAGAAACATTTTTCTCGTCTGTTAGCAATTTGCCTTCAGAAATTCTATGACCAAGGAAGTCTATTTGTTTAAAGCCTATTTCAACCTTGGAAGGTTTGATAGTAAGACCGAAAAGAAAGATTTGGTTGAAGATTTGTTTGAGTGTAAGTAAGTAAGAAGTTATATTAGCAGAATGAATGCAAATATCATCAATATAAGCTTGTACATCTTTAATTCCGTGCAATAGCAATCTAGTTAACCTCACAAATGTGGCGGGAGCGTTTTTCAGACCAAATGGAAGATATCTCCATTCGTACAAACCGAGAGGTGTGGCGAATGCTGTTATATGTCTAGAAGCAGGGTCTAGTGGTACTTGCCAATAACCTTTCGCTAAATCAACCTTTGAAAATAAGGATGATTGAGACATGTTCAAAATGAGGTCTTCACAGCTATTCATCGGCTCCGCATCCGTGGTGGTTATCGTATTTAACCTTCGATAATCGATGCACAAACGAATTGTCTGGTCCTTCTTTTTCACCAGAACAATCGGTGAAGAATATTGAGACATAGATTTCTGAATTATCCTATTTTTCTCTAAATCCAAAATTTCCTTGTCTAAATTTGCTCTATAATGCAGAGGAATAGAATATGGTCTACATTTAACCGGTGTCAGATCTGTCAACACAATTGAATGTGTTATTTTATCAGTCCGTCCAGGTTTGTTAGAGAAGATAGATTTATACTCGTTAAGGAGAGTCAAAATGTCTTGTCGCTGCTGTTGTGTCAGAGTGTCAGAGATTTGTATGTCCTTTATACTACCGTCGTCATTCATAATCGGTACTGGGATTTCAGTATTGTCTACGTCTGTCTGGTTTATCACAGATGCTACTGTTTGTAAATTGTCCTCAATGTCATTGTCGTCGTCGTCGTCGAGATTAATCGTTGTCAATATGTCGTCAAATTGGTCGTCGCTGTCGTTATCACATATTGTCGGTAATGTACATATGTCTTCGTCGTCTTTGTTGTCGTAAGAGTGCGTCGTTAACGATGCTTCGTTTGTCGAGATGTCACTCAGTTGGGTCACTGTCGTTTTGTTTCTGTCATCAGTTAACTGCGTCTGCTCACTCGTGTCAGTGTCCTGTCTAGCATAGTCTGGTTTTAACATATTTACATGTCATGGCCTCGAGGCAGTTGAGGTTGATTGGACTTCTGCCGTAGGGTTTTTACCCTTTTTCAACAGTTTCTGACATATATTACATGATCTACAATAGGTTTTTATGTCTTGGCCAAATTTCGGCCAATAAAATTGGGTCAGGACCCTGGCTTTAGTTTTTTCATACCCCATATGACCTCCAAAAGGTGAATCATGGGCTATTTTTAGTACTTTCTCTCGATGTGCTTGTGGTAACACTACTTGCTGTATTGTGGACTGATGTCTAGTGTATAATCTAGTCAACACATTGTTGTTTAATGTAAATGACCACGATGCGTTTTAAGATAATTTTGGTTTAAGTCCTACTAATCTAAAATAAGGTGAAAGTGTAGGATCTGATTTTTGTTCATCTCCAAAATTAGTGATGGTAGTGTTTGGTGCTGCAATTTCTAGTGACTCCTGCAGTTGGTCGGTGTGAGTTTTGCGAGTTGTCTGTCGTGTTATTGCATTCGTGTGTTGTGTGTGTTGTTGCACATCTACAGGCTTGGTACTCGGTAGATCGGTGGCATCCTCAATTCGAGGTTTTAAATTGGTCGTATCATTGACAGATTCGACCGCCCCTGCATCATACAACTCGGTGAATTCTTTCTGAATCACTTCGTTGGTTGTCTCCCTTGTCCTTTTGGCAGATTGAGACAAGCATGAATGGTGTTTCTCTTTCGGATCGCTGTTTGGGTGTTGTATACCATTTTTTTCGCTCCCAGTCTCTGATTTGCTTTTCAGAGCAAGGTCGTATGTTGGGCAGGTCCCCAAGTATAATATCCGCGACCGGATTTTCTAGGGCAGCGCACAATACTAGTTCTGATATGAACGGTGTTCGAATTTCGACAAGAGCAAGGGGGTATTTCTCTATAGTGCCTGAGAATGTGCGACAAGTTACGTGTTTGTGTGTGTAGTCTTTGTCGTTGATTAATGTTTTCCTAATCCCACAGAACGTTGCGCCGGAATCCCGAATTAATGTGCACTTTTTGTTATTTACAAACCCTGTTGAAAAATTAAGCTTGCCTGTAGAAGATAAGGCAGCATTGGCCGTTTCATTTGAAATAGGGATGGTGTGGCCACATAGTAATGTTGTGTCAAGTTGAAATTTCGTACAGGTGTTACACTTACTGTCTGTAATGGTGTCAATAATGTGCACAGCATTTCCTATCTCACTCAAACTTTCGCTTCGATTGTCACACTCATTCAGTAACTCAATATCTTCCTCTGAGGAACTTTCAACCAGTGCAGCATTGGCCTGTTTTAGTAATTTTCGGCCCTCACAAAAGCGACTAAAATGCCCAAAGCTGCTGCAAAAATAGCATTTGACCGCTCTTTGGTACGCATTTCTTTTGTTTTTCTGCTTCTCCACAATCATTTTAAGGTGATGAGGATAGTTAGGCGATTTATCGCACATAGAGTATTGTTCGTGCGTCAAACCACAATATTGGCACTTAACTGGCTTTCTGACATTTGAGCGTGGTTTAAACTTGCTTTCAGCTGGTTTAGAGTATTTCGTGTTTACCACTGCTGCTGTTTCGTTCTGACCTAGGTTTAATTGGAAAATGTCTCTGTTCGCTGTGAAAAATGCGTTTCCCTTTGTCTCTACATCCTGAATACTCCTACAGTCCATTTGTTTCAAAAACTTAGCAAAAGGTGTGGGGATTGTACTAATTATTTTATCAATAATAATGAGTTCTTTTAGTTTGTCATGGCTATTGTTAGTCTTAGCCGAGTTAATCCACTTTGTGCACACATCCTGAACTGTCGATACGTAATCTATGAAGGTTTGATTTGGTTGAGGGGATAATTTAGCGAACTGTTGTTGGTAACCTGCAGTATCTAAAGAGAAATGTTGGAGAATGCGTTGTTTTAAGTAGTCATAATCCTTTCTCATTTCTTGTGGCACTGTTTCTATTACTTTCAATGGTTCTAGAGCTAAGTTTCTCATTAAAATAAATGACCAATCTGATTTTATGATCTTATGGTAGGCCATTAGACACTCGAAATTTTCCAGGTATGCACTGATGGAATCTCCTGAGCAGAAAGCTTTCACGAGGCCTTTATACTTATTATATTTCTGTTCTTCCTCTTTGTTTCTTAATTTATTTACCGATATTTCTACGTTGGAATCAATCTCCATCTGTTTTAATTTTATTTGTGTATCGGCATTCAATTGGGCTTGTTTGGCCGCCGCCTCAAGCTCTAATTGTTTCTCTTGTAGTTGCATCTGCATCTTTTCACGTTCTGATTGCATCTTTTTCTCTTCTGCCTCCATTTGCAACTTCTTCTCTTCTGCCTGCATTTGCAACTTCTTCTCTTCTGCCTCCATTTGCATTTGCATCTTTTCCCGTTCTGCCTCACTCTGCCTCTTCTTCTCTTCTGCCTCCATTTGCAACTTCTTCTCTTCTGCCTCCATTTGCAACTTCTTCTCTTCTGCCTGCATTTGCATCTTCTTTTCTTCTCGTTCTATCGCTCTTTCTTCACGGGAAATGTTCTCTGCGTGCGTCTTCTGTGCCCATTCTGACAGTTTCTCTTCTTTATAACCTAATTTAATACCTTGCTCAATACAGTTTTCTAAGGTAGACATTTTGTCTTTTACTTGCTGGTAAATTTACTGAAGTTAAATCCCTTAGAAAAATGTTGGGGAGTAGAAATTTAGTTATCTCCCTTAATAATTACATGCGCAAATCCAAATGCAAAGTTATGTTGGTTACAAGGTCATGAATGTACATACAAATCAATGTAAAGCAAAATGATACATGGATGGAAGGTGATAAGTACCGCTTAGGGTTGCAATGGGCATGATGTGAAACTTATCTTATGATCCCAGAACTTGTGAATGTTGTCTTGTACTTTCGCCACTGTTGGATAGTTCACATAGGCTGCACACCACACAAAAAGTTCTCACAATTCGCGGAACAATCTGCTCGTAGAATGAGAAAACATTAGTAACAGTCAAAAAATGTTACAGTCATGTCAAAATAATTTATAGTATTAACATCATTGAGAGACTCACTGCAGAGGGACTCATATTAATATTAGTTGATCGCTAGATAGGTGCACATTTGTTAAACTTCTTCAAACAACAATTTGATATGATTAATTTACAATTTTACTTGGCAATTAATAGCCGTTTATATGGAAAGCTTATGCCAAAACCGGAGCCTAGCCCCCAAAAAGCCTGTCAGCGTGTTGTATGTCTAGGTATCTGAGCTCGGGCTCATACAGGCAACAATAACTCAGTTAGCTATAATATCTAACATTTATTGTATTTCAATATACAGTGCGTTGGCGCAGTGGGTTTAACAAGGCCGCACTGAATCGCATATCACAGAGGTTTAACATCATCACACAGTTTAATATCATCAAACATTCTAAGCATACTATCTAGCATAAGTCTATAAACCCCACATGGGTCTAAACTATAAAGTCTAAACTATTGAGTCCCTCTAAGGCAGGCCCTGTTGCCTCTTCGATGTCCCGTCTCTCTCTCCCGATCCACACGTGTCGCAATCCGACACGGGTGGTAACTCTGTTCGAGTTCCTCGTGGACCCCGCAATAGGCGGGCCACATCAGTGTCCACGGGACAGTGGACTCACTGACCAGTCCTTCGAGAAGGTTCTGGAATACTCTGGCCTTCGATGGTCTTACTTCTTTCCCTTTGGGCGGGAGTTGTAGCCCTTGGCTAATCTTTATTAACTAATGGTAGTCTACCAGATAATATGACTAATGTGAGACTGTGACAGGATTCCCCCTCTCGCCTGATTGGATGGGTTGTTATAGGGTAATTAGTTCTGCACTAATTCTGTCACAGAATCACATAAGGATGGTATATGTAGTTTGGTGGACAGTAACTTGGTAACCTACATCCTGGCATCAACACTCATGTATTCTCCCATACACCACTTCTCTGATTTGGTGAAGAGATCTCTCTCTCTCTCTCCTGTGTCCTTAACTATGCTTACCCGACCGAAGTTACGTGACGTTTACTAGTTGTGTTTACAACCCGTCCTTCTCATAGTATCCCACTGATACCAAGATAATTAACCTCTGTTTTAAAGAAGATTAACAAGACAAAAGTCTTGGCTAATTAAGTACACCTTCAAATCTTGTTCAGTGTGTGCATTTCAATACACTTTTACTCTCGTATGTTGTATAATGCTAAATATGTAGTTACGTTGTTATTTTATCCCATCTGACTACATGTGTCCCTGTTGGCTTGTTGGTGTGTTGACTAATAAGTTGATGTTACTAATAAAGTGACTGCATTTTAATTGATAGTGTTCAGTTTTGAGTTTTGTGTAAATGTGTGCTGAATGTGTGGCTTATTTCCAAGCGTCACGAGTTGGGATATCCTTAATCATGAATTACCCACTGTGTGCAATACATGATCAGGTATTCCAAGCAGTGGTGCTTAGATGTAGTATCCTAACTGCTAAACTAAGAGTACTAAACTAAATGCTAAACATGTATCAATAAATTAGACAAGTAGTACAATTTACATGAAAGACGCAGACAAATTAAAATAAATACGTTTTGCGTACAATTTGTCCGCTCAGTATATCGCTCTCTCATTTAATTCTTTCACACAGCCATTCACACTTCTTTCATTCAGAATAGTATTTGGTTAAAATATATAAGTAAAGTTGAGGTAAGTGTTATTTCCCTTAGAAAAAATGGAATAGGCGATATTTTCCCTTTAAGATAATACATACTTTTTGTACGATGACTCAAAAATGGTTTATAATTTACATACAGAAAATGGCATAGGCAGGTTATTTAACCTATGAATGGAAATACCTGTAATAATATAGTAGAAAATGTACAAATTACAGGTTAACACATTTTATATACATAATAATATAATCCATATTCAATACTAAATTAATTAATTAACTAAATAATTAAATCCAACGATAATGTGCGCGTTGTCTTCCTGTTGTTAGCGTATCGTGCCATGAATGTTAATAGTTGGTATGGCTGTCTCTTGAGTGTTGTCGTTGATGTAGTTCTATTTCGGCTGTTAGCAAAGTCTATTAGCCACAGCAAGTATGGAATGTTCTCAATGTCCAGTATAAGTGTTCTTCATGTTTTCGTGATCAATGTCAGTTCACTAGATGAAATAATTTCATAGTTAATGTTTCTTGCTCGGATTGGTCTTAGAGCTTTGATAGATGGTCGTATAGTTATCAACATTTCACGTTTGTGGGTGTTCTAAGTAACCTATTCACTGAGGTGTTATTACTTTTAACCGAAAGTTCTCTAGCAGGTGTAGAGTTACACTGTTATATGGTACGGAATAAAATATCACAATTTCTGGTATGGCGAATGGTAAATGTGCCAAATGTTATTCTGCTGGCGCATTCGTCTGCCGCGATAAAATATCAGCTATAATGTTACCAGTGCCTCTGATATGGCGGATTTCGAAGTCGAAATCTTGAAGAAGAAGACACCATCTTTGTAAACGATGGTTTTTGGGAACACCTTTATTCAGTACCAACAATGGCGAGTTGTCGGTGAGTACAACGAAGTGGGCACCTAAGAGGAACTTAGACAATCTGAGGATACAGAATAATAGACTCAATGCCTCCAATTCCACTGTAGAGTAACGGGTCTCTGCTTTCTTCAACTTACGGCTTACGTAGAGAATTGGGTGTCTCACTCCATCCACTTCTTGCATTAAACATCCTCCAATTGCGATAGCACTTGAATCTGTGGTCAAAATAAAGGGTAAATCTATGTTTGGTAAACGTAAGACTGGTGGATTAGAAAAAATACGTTTCAACCTGCATATTGCATCCTCTAAGCTGGTACTTTTACAAACTTTTGATGGATGATCTTTTGTTAACATATTCGAAAACACTGATGTAAGTTCTGCCCAATTTGGTATAAATTTAGAATAGTAGTTTATAAGACCTAATAAACTTCTTATTTGCTTCTTTGTGGTAGGAACTTCTAGATTGAGTATCTTAGAAACAATTTTCTCGTCTGTTAGCAATTTGCCTTCAGAAATTCTATGACCAAGGAAGTCTATTTGTTTAAAGCCTATTTCAACCTTGGAAGGTTTGATAGTAAGACCGAAAAGAAAGATTTGGTTGAAGACTTGTTTGAGTGTAAGTAAGTAAGAAGTTATATTAGCAGAATGAATGCAAATATCATCAATATAAGCTTGGACATCTTTAATTCCGTGCAATAGCAATCTAGTTAACCTCACAAATGTGGCGGGAGCGTTTTTCAGACCAAATGGAAGATATCTCCATTCGTACAAACCGAGAGGTGTGGCGAATGCTGTTATATGTCTAGAAGCAGAGTCTAGTGGTACTTGCCAATAACCTTTTGCTAAATCAACCTTTGAAAATAAGGATGATTGAGACATGTTCAAAATGAGGTCTTCACAGCTATTCATCGGCTCCGCATCCGTGGTGGTTATCGTATTTAACCTTCGATAATCGATGCACAAACGAATTGTCTGGTCCTTCTTTTTCACCAGAACAATCGGTGAAGAATATTGAGACATAGATTTCTGAATTATCCTATTTTTCTCTAAATCCAAAATTTCCTTGTCTAAATTTGCTCTATAATGCAGAGGAATAGAATATGGTCTACATTTAACCGGTGTCAGATCTGTCAACACAATTGAATGTGTTATTTTGTCAGTCCGTCCAGGTTTGTTAGAGAAGATAGATTTATACTCGTTAAGGAGAGTCAAAATGTCTTGTCGCTGCTGTTGTGTCAGAGTGTCAGAGATTTGTATGTCCTTTATACTACCGTCGTCATTCATAATCGGTACTGGGATTTCAGTATTGTCTACGTCTGTCTGGTTTATCACAGATGCTACTGTTTGTAAATTGTCCTCAATGTCATTGTCGTCGTCGTCGTCGAGATTAATCGTTGTCAATATGTCGTCAAATTGGTCGTCGCTGTCGTTATCACATATTGTCGGTAATGTACATATGTCTTCGTCGTCTTTGTTGTCGTAAGAGTGCGTCGTTAACGATGCTTCGTTTGTCGAGATGTCACTCAGTTGGGTCACTGTCGTTTTGTTTCTGTCATCAGTTAACTGCGTCTGCTCACTCGTGTCAGTGTCCTGTCTAGCATAGTCTGGTTTTAACATATTTACATGGCATGGCCTCGAGGCAGTTGAGGTTGATTGGACTTCTGCCGTAGGGTTTTTACCCTTTTTCAACAGTTTCTGACATATATTACATGATCTACAATAGGTTTTTATGTCTTGGCCAAATTTCGGCCAATAAAATTGGGTCAGGACCCTGGCTTTAGTTTTTTAATACCCCATATGACCTCCAAAAGGTGAATCATGGGCTATTTTTAGTACTTTCTCTCGATGTGCTTGTGGTAACACTACTTGCTGTATTGTGGACTGATGTCTAGTGTTTAATCTAGTCAACACATTGTTGTTTAATGTAAATGACCACGATGCGTTTTAAGATAATTTTGGTTTAAGTCCCACTAATCTAAAATAAGGTGAAAGTGTAGGATCTGATTTTTGTTCATCTCCAAAATTAGTGATGATAGTGTTTGGTGCTGCAATTTCTAGTGACTCCTGCAGTTGGTCGGTGTGAGTTTTGCGAGTTGTCTGTCGTGTTATTGCATTCGTGTGTTGTGTGTGTTGTTGCACATCTACAGGCTTGGTACTCGGTAGATCGGTGGCATCCTCAATTCGAGGTTTTAAATTGGTCGTATCATTGACAGATTCGACCGCCCCTGCATCATACAACTCGGTGAATTCTTTCTGAATCACTTCGTTGGTTGTCTCCCTTGTCCTTTTGGCAGATTGAGACAAGCATGAATGGTGTTTCTCTTTCGGATCGCTGTTTGGGTGTTGTATACCGTTTTTTCGCTCCCAGTCTCTGATTTGCTTTTCAGAGCAAGGTCGTATGTTGGGCAGGTTCCCAAGTATAATATCCGCGACCGGATTTTCTAGGGCAGCGCACAATACTAGTTCTGATATGAACGGTGTTCGAATTTCGACAAGAGCAAGGGGGTATTTCTCTATAGTGCCTGAGAATGTGCGACAAGTTACGTGTTTGTGTGTGTAGTCTTTGTCGTTGATTAATGTTATCCGAATCCCACAGAGCGTTGCGCCGGAATCCCGAATTAATGTGCACTTTTTGTTATTTACAAACCCTGTTGAAAAATTAAGCTTGCCTGTAGAAGATAAGGCAGCATTGGCCGTTTCATTTGAAATAGGGATGGTGTGGCCACATAGTAATGTTGTGTCAAGTTGAAATTTCGTACAGGTGTTACACTTACTGTCTGTAATGGTGTCAATAATGTGCACAGCATTTCCTAGCTCACTCAAACTTTCGCTTCGATTGTCACACTCATTCAGTAACTCAATATCTTCCTCTGAGGAACTTTCAACCAGTGCAGCATTGGCCTGTTTTAGTAATTTTCGGCCCTCACAAAAGCGACTAAAATGCCCAAAGCTGCTGCAAAAATAGCATTTGACCGCTCTTTGGTACGCATTTCTTTTGTTTTTCTGCTTCTCCACAATCATTGAGAGACTCACTGCAGAGGGACTCATATTAATATTAGTTGATCGCTAGATAGGTGCACATTTGTTAAACTTCTTCAAACAACAATTTGATATGATTAATTTACAATTTTACTTGGCAATTAATAGCCGTTTATATGGAAAGCTTATGCCAAAACCGGAGCCTAGCCCCCAAAAAGCCTGTCAGCGTGTTGTATGTCTAGGTATCTGAGCTCGGGCTCATACAGGCAACAATAACTCAGTTAGCTATAATATCTAACATTTATTGTATTTCAATATACAGTGCGTTGGCGCAGTGGGTTTAACAAGGCCGCACTGAATCGCATATCACAGAGGTTTAACATCATCACACAGTTTAATATCATCAAACATTCTAAGCATACTATCTAGCATAAGTCTATAAACCCCACATGGGTCTAAACTATAAAGTCTAAACTATTGAGTCCCTCTAAGGCAGGCCCTGTTGCCTCTTCGATGTCCCGTCTCTCTCTCCCGATCCACACGTGTCGCAATCCGACACGGGTGGTAACTCTGTTCGAGTTCCTCGTGGACCCCGCAATAGGCGGGCCACATCAGTGTCCACGGGACAGTGGACTCACTGACCAGTCCTTCGAGAAGGTTCTGGAATACTCTGGCCTTCGAGGGTCTTACTTCTTTCCCTTTGGGCGGGAGTTGTAGCCCTTGGCTAATCTTTATTAACTAATGGTAGTCTACCAGATAATATGACTAATGTGAGACTGTGACAAATGTCTATAGAGGTTTGCGGGTACATATTGTTGTATATCTGTAGAGGTTGGTGGGGATCAATAGTAGAATGTCTGTAGAGGTTTGTGGGTATCTATAGTAGAATGTTTGTAGAGGTTTGTGGTTATATATTGTGGTATATCTGTAGAGGTTTGTGGGTATATATTGTAGTATATCTGTAGAGATTGGTGGGTATCTATAGTATAGTGTCTGCAGAGGTTTGTGGGTTTCAACAGTGTAATGCCTTTTAAGGTTGGTGGGTGTGAACAATAATTTCCTTGTCTTTGTTCCTCTTTCGACGAACGGTAGTGTGTCCACATAGTTGTGCACGTCAAGGGTCAGCGTGTCCGACTTCAGAACGCATTTGTGTAACGTTTTCTTCCTCTAGACCAAGGGTGTCAAACTCAATCGCTCAGCGGGCCAAAATTCAAATCACACGTAAGGTTGAGGGCTGGAAAGGATAAACATTCTGTAAGCCGAAAAGTATCTGAGAAAGTTGATGGTTTGTGTTACAATGCTCATTACATCTTCCATGTTGAGGACTTTACCACATAACTATCCTTGGTGTATGATGCAGTGATATGCTATCAATTCACCAGTACAGTTCTCCTGCTTCTTTAACCGCATCCTTCCAACTAGTCCACTTTTTTAGCAACACATCGCCGGTGCTCCATCTGTTGTCAATCCAACGAGTTTGTCCCAAAGCAGGTTCATGTTGGTTAAACTTTGACATACGTTTTCAAAAATGTCTTTTCCTGTCGTTGTCCCTTGCATGGATTTCGTGTCCAATATTTCTTCTGTAACATTCAAACTGGAGTCCACTCCACGGATGAAGATGGTGAGCTGTGCAGTGTCAGTCGTGTCATTACTTTCATCGACAGAAAGCGAGAATGCAACAAAATCTTCGCCCTTTCCCATCATCTGTGTTTTCACATGCGTGGCCATCTCACAAATCCAATCAACAACCGTATTTCTGCTAAGGCTTACGTTTGCAAACATCTGCTTTTTGTCTGAACACAAGACGTTACACACTTTCATCATGCAGCGTTTGAGAAACTCTGCATCTGTATTTGGTCGGCCTGATTTTGCGATCTCCTCTGACACAGGGTACACTGCACGACTCACTGGCGGCAATTGATTGTTGTATGTCCAATGCTCGATGTGTGAATAGGCTGTCTAATTGTTGGCCGTTTCTGAGCTATCTAGGGAAACATCCCGCCCGCCCAGGACTTCCTCACCATGGTTTTAAGTAATTAAATTATTACACACGAGTCACTCCAAGTTTTACAACCCTGTACATTTTTGTAATGTCTTTTTCACACAAAATTCTTTACATTTTTAATCCTTCGGAAAATTGTCTTCAGATGTATCCCTTTTTGGAATCATTTTCTCATTGGTAACATTGTTATACCAGGTACCCTCTTGTCATACAATATATAACCAATCAATAGAGATCTATGGACTATTTGTTTTGCTGCAGAACAGCAGATAGAAACTATGTCTTGTCCCTATTCTGCCACTCTGACACACACCACAGACACACACAACACCAGCCCTCAGACACGTGATGATCACTAAGATAATGATGTTTGTTTTCCTTCAAGGAGCCTCACTGCTGCTGTTGCTATTGCTGAACCAGGGAAGACGGTTGTCAAAAGATGGTTCAACGTGAGTGAAAACGGAGCATAGAATCCGGTGAAGCATCAATTACCTTGGTTGACCTTGACTCCCACACTACCCCAGTATAACCGAGTCCTTATGCAGCACTATACCAGAGTCAGATGTATCAGATGAATTCTTCTCATGGCGTGGTCTGCGAGCCTGTCTGTTCATGTGTGCGTCATGACTGCTTAACGAAATAGGAACCATTAGCTTATGTACTAGCACAATTGTGTGTCATTTATAAATCTAGTTCATTGATTGAACTTTTTTTTATTCTGTTTATTAAAAGAACTTATTATTGTTTTGTACTTGCACCAACGTACTCCACTCTTGATCATTTGAACGCAAGGCGTGCGAGTGAGGGCGTGAAAGTATTTAAAATAGAGGGCTTACTACTAAGACAGGGGAAACCGACCAGACAACTTAGACACTCATGTTAGGTCTTCCTACATACACGAGTGTTCTTCACCTTCTGCCCTTTGTCTACCAAGTGAATCCCAGTCTCTTATATCAGGACAATCCCTTTAGATATACTTATAACGAGCCATAAATTCTAGAGATTGTCGGCTAACTCTTGGGTAATGATTTCTGCCTATTCTAGTTGAAACACCCTAATGGTCAGCGAAACCTACTGTGAACAGCATGGCTGTAAATACTGATAGATGTGATAACAGAATATTGCAAAGTTAGTGAGTCTAAATGATACACTTATGACGATTTTATTATGCAATGTAATCTTTAATTTGTGGGAAATATGAAAACAATAAGAGTAAGAACTGAAAAATGCATCTGGCGCAAACCATAGTATTTTTGGAGTCTAAATAGGTAAATAATTGTTGCATTTCCCCGCCTTGGTATTCATAAAATAAACACACAAGTTATCAGAAAAGGGGAACAGCTAAATACGATAACAATTAAGACAGACGATTACTTACGTATGTTGTTGGTATTGGGGTTATAGAAGGCGTTCACCACTACCGGATCTTGCTCATACCTGTTGAGAAATGGATAGTGTACGTGTAACAGCTCTCTTGGCAAGGTGAAGAGACAGAGGCAATTAAACATGATATAAGGCGTTTTGAAGAAACGCAATGGAGATAAGGTATTGTCCTAATTGGTTTCAGTTTAATGATCTGGAGACAAACCACTGTGTTATTTCATTAAATATTATGATTTAATTGTGATGATGTACATTTACTGTTCTCGAAGGTGTGTTGTTGGTATAAGCAGTTGGCATGATGTATCTGAAGCTGGGGGGGGGGGGGCTGATGGTGTGGACAGAATGCTACGGTGACTGCAGGGACCAAGAGAGAGAGAGAGAGATAGAGATAGAGAGAGATAGAGATAGAGAGAGAGAGAGAGAGAGAGAGAGAGAGGAAGAGAGAGAGAAGAGTGAGATAGAAAAATATAGATACAGAGACAGACAGACAGACAGACAGGCAGGCAGACAGACAGATAGACAGACAGGCAGACAGATAGATAGATAGGCGGGCGGGCGGGCGGACGGACGGACGGACAGAGAGACAGACAGAGAGACAGACAGAGAGACAGATAGATAGATAGACAGACAGACAGACAGACAGACAGACAGACAGACAGAGAGACAGACAGACAGACAGACAGACAGACAGACAGACAGATAGATAGATAGATAGATAGATAGATAGATAGATAGATAGATAGATAGATAGATAGATAGATAGATAGATAGATAAATAGATAGATAGATAGGGAAGGAGGGAGGGAGAGACGGCGAGAGAGGAGGAAAGATATGAATAAAATTAAGAGCATAAAATAAGCGTGGAGAAGACAGATGAAACAGCAGCAAATGCTGGAAAAAGAAGATAGACGAGAATAGTTCAAGAGTGCATCATCCCCGAAACTGCTAAGAACATGGGAAGTAAAGAGTAAGAAAAGGACTCAGAATCGTTATGAAGACAGGTTTTTACACTCTGTCTATCCAAATAAGCCTTCCTAAAGTTCCCACTAATGATACACTTGATGACCTGCCAACTTAGTGGAAGTAAACAAAGCCATCCAGCAACTTTCCAGAGGTAAGATGCCTCGTCCTGACTCTATCCCAGCATTCTGGACCTGAATGTAAAAGTTAACTGGCTCGAAAAGTAATCATTGTTATTACCCCGAATGACTCTGACGACGATATTAAACATCACAGAACTGTATAAAGAACAGTAGCCGAAAGTGCAGTCTCTCGAAGACGATGCAGTAGCAGACTAAAGCACCATGGACACGAAGTAAAAAAAAAAAGATAGGTATTCTGGAAAACTATAGTCGCTTGTTGGATACACTTGCGATTGAAGTCATGGGATATGACCACAGTATGGTATCCAATGAATGAGTGCCAGTGGCAAAATGCAAATGCGATATTCCCCTACAATGTCGTGGTCACTGCCGGATTATATTTACTAAGAACTGGGTCTACAAAGGTGTGGAATGCACCTAGACCTGCAGGCAGCAGAGTTAGGATCGGCTAGCCTCTACCAGGAGGGATGAAAAGTGAAAATTAATAGCCTGCCGATAGCCCGCAGGGTATAATGTCAACCCCATCTCCCCGCGGTGTAGATCGGGAAACCGATATCGCAAGGTCTTGGGCCAAAGGGCCTCTGGCTCACCAGAGGGAACGGACAGATTTGGTCAGATTTTTGTCCTAAACCTGGGACTGGCCTAGTAAGCCTTAGCTTGTAGAAAAATTAAGAAGTATAACCGGACTGACCCAAATTGATATAGGCCCTGCAATATTAATGGACTACGAGATAGACCTGCGATAAAAAAAAAAAAATATGGACAATGAACATAATAATAGTAAAGAATAAGAACTTATAGAAACAACGGAAAAAAGGAAAATGTGACTGATGGGAATAGTGGACACCAGAACAAAGGGGAGAGGATGCAATACACGTTTGCCTACTGTCACAGAACGCGCGTATATCACCCCAGTATGTATTTCGGTCTACAATCATGATGGACAACTTCAGGAATTAGAGGAATAAAGATAAAATCACTCTTCTCGGTGTCTACCAAGCTATGGGGCATGATTACGCATGGAAAAGGCCGGCACTTAAAGCGACCAGTCTAGATTTTACAATGAATATAATCGTTCATTTAACACAGTTTTACGTTCCCCAATCAAGTGACAGGAAGGCAAAGCGTAAAATATGATACAAAGTTGCGTAGACGACAGAATGCCTGGGGCATTCACGCTGATAACATGCCTGCACAGTGGAGCAAAGGTGTGAAAGGTGTGAAATGTTGGACTGATAATGAACCTTGCAACGGTCAACGGTGTGAAAGGACGTACACCACGACTGGGCCAGGAAAAACACATTGGTAACACCCGCACAAATCGTCATCAAAATCAAACTTACCCAATAAATAACAGTAATTAAGAAACGCTATAAAGGCCATGTAGCACTTCAGAATGAGACATAGAATTTAAAGTAAAAAGAACCCGAAGAGTTAATCTCAAAGCAGCATATGAAAAAGGTTGCTAAGTGACGTCACTGTGTGAAGAACGCCACTGCGTAATACGTCATCATCCCGCAGTTAAGTCTGGGGGACGAGGAAAGAAAGGCGGACCAATATGATAGCAGAGAATTCTTATCGTAAATACATTCAGAAGAAAGGAATCAAAGGAATAAACAACCATCCAATGAAGTTCAATAAGTAAGGCACGCTCTGGAACCAAGATGAAAGGTCAGTCATAAAGATTTAGAACGCAAATTGACAAAATGTCGGAGCTAGCAACGTTGTCGTTTGATTAGCAAACAGCAGTCACAGTTTGTCAACAGACATGGCTTATTTGTCAGCAACCTGTTCATAAGTGTCAGCAGTGATGCAGTTTAGGGAACAATAGGCGGTTGGAAAGTATAATAATATTTTGAGGAATAAAAATATATTTGGAGTCGGCAGTTGAAGATAATATTAGACATACATTATTTAATATGACACCGGCCCTCCCATCAACATGGGAACGGTGACGTTATCATGCCGTGACAATATATATATATATATATATATATATATATATATATATATATATATATATATATATATATATATATAGATAAAGGCAGAATAATTGAGAACCGCCAGGCGTTGCTCTACTCATTTAATGTTTATCAAAGTGCTTCTGTGATCTGTCGGGCTGTGACAAGACGAACGAGCTGGACAATGATGAAGAAGGCAGCCCTTGGCAGCTATGGGATTCTAATAGTCAAATCAGATATGCCTAGTACTGGATCAAGTAAATAGAAAGTGACTATTATATGTATACATTTCATAAGTCTGATTCTTACGTTGTCTAGAATTTCCTCTGAATGGTATTTCGTAGTAACTATTCACAAGTCTTTAGATTTACCGACTAGTTATTTCATTGAGAATTATCACTGGCTCATGTCACTTGACTGAGAACGTTTATTTTCTTATTTAGTGGATGTATAGGTCTTACTAGATTTGGTTCTTACTAAGGCAGTGGCTACGTAGTGACAGATTCGAACCGACCTTCATTTCGGCTGTTCAATATTTGTTACTTCTATGAGAATTAGCATGGTCTCCGGGACGCAGAGGTGTTTCCAAGGCACCAGGGCCGGGTTATATACTGGTCAAGACCTATTGACGCGTCCTCGTCTAGCGACCAGGGCAACAGGTCCGTTCGGGGTCCTGGCTAAAGTCAGTAGGATCGCCAATTCCCCCCTAGTCGGAGAGTGTCTGCCTGTACGGCAAGGAACCACCAGTCTGGACACCAATAAGCCAGACATGGGACAACGGATACTCACGCAATGAAATCATACTGATGTTGGACAACAGGATGCCTTCATCTGACATACAGGACTTCGCGTTGGATCTCAAGCCAACGAACACAGGCAAGCAAGCAAGCAAGCAAGCAATCAAGCATGGTCTCCTTTTGTTGTGTGTATTTCCTGTACAGAATATAGTAAAATGACTATATTTCTTTAAACTAAGTAATGACGTATTGTATGTTACTAGCATTGTTGTGTTTGAAGAAGATGTGTAGTTATGTAGACATTACCCACACTAACGGGTATGTGGTGCGCTAAGACGTTTCAGCGCGTGGTGGACGACCATCTATCGTAACTCACTGAGGAATGGCACAGAGACTGATCACCGGCACTTAGCCCGGCGATCAGACACTCATGTAATAGCACCATTGACCATTTGTGCTGCTAAAACAACTTTTGACGGATAGGTTGCAAAGAAATGGGTGTCTGAATGAATGACATGGACTTAGGACATTTCATTTCTGATGACGGGACCGTTACAAGGGAGGGCATGAGAACAGCAAGAAAGGTAAACGCACGATGTAGAAATAGTCATTGAATCACGGTCAGGCAATTACTACATATGTACATATATACACACCATGTAATACAAACAAAAATGAGCAAGAATGTGAGACGCTCTACGAAAACACCCACGACGTACTAAATAAAATAGAGAAGCAGGACAGGATCTTTGTTATGGGAGACTTCAATGCAAGACTAATTCATAACAGAGCGAACATAGAGAAACATCTTGGAGCATTTGGAGACCGACATAATGAAAGAAAGTATAATGGAAGTAGACTAATAGAGCTATGCAGCCAACAAGAAATCTGTATAAGAAAAACATTTTTAAACACAAAGACTCACACACATCTCATTGGCACCTTGCCGTCTTGACAGACGATAGTTTGTGCTTTAAAAAGGCATAATAACTTTTACCTATGGCGCGGTAGCGCATGTGACTGATAAGGCCAATTTGCGCTGTAAATGTCCGTTCACAGTGGGTGCATGTGAACACGTGGTCATTTCCACCATCATGCACCATCTTACGTCTCAAACGCTCGGTGTGTGACTTATCTGCAATAATTTTCTCCTTTGTCTTTATTCCATTTCTGATGTTTGTCCTCCATGCAACACGTTCAGCGGTGACTTGCTCTCAATGTGCATTATCAATGCCTGTATCAATCATGTCCCGCTTACACACATCTTTGTATCGTAGTAGAGGCCGACCCTGAGATCTCTTACCCATCTGTAATTCACCAAAAAAGATGTCCTTTGGTATTCTACCATCATCCATCCTCCTAAGATGTCTTATCCATCTAAGTCTACGAAGACTGAGCATGGAATAAACCGTCACACAACCTGATCTTTCCAATACTTCAGTATTTGTGATTTTGTCTTGCCACTTAATACCAAGAATTCTTCGCAGACACCGCATATGAAAGCTGTTTAAATGTTTCTCTTGGTGTGAGTAAGTTGTCCAGGTTTCACTGCCATAAAGAAGAGTACTAAGGACACAGGCTTGATAAACAAGGACTTTTGTTTTTGCAGTAAGCTTCCTGTTCTCCCAGACTCTTTTTGTTAACCTGTTCATTGCTGCCTTACCAATCCGGATGTTGATTTGCTGATCTAAGGATAATTTGCTATTTACCACTGATCCTAGATATGTAAAATGGTTTACCATCTCTAGTTCGGCGTCGTCAATAAAGATTGATGGTATCCCATGTGCACCTTGTGACATAATCTGTGTCTTCATTTTGCTAATTGTTAAACCAAATTCAGAACAAGCATTGGAGAATGCAGATAGTAGACATTGCAATTCTTCCTCAGAGTGGGTCGTAACTGCAGCATCATCTGCAAAAAGCAACTCTCTGATCAGTACCCTCCTAATTTTGGTCTTGGCCTTCAATCTTTGAGCATTGTAAAGGCCGCCATCTGAGCGTGAGTGAATGTATATACCACCATCCTGATCACGAAAGGCATATTTCAGTAGAAGTGAAAAGTATAGTCCAAAGAGGATGGGAGCTAGTACACAACCTTGCTTAACTCCACTCTTGATTTCAAATTCTTCAGAAGTTGCACCATCAAACTTGATTATACCCTTCATGCCTGTGTGGAACGATTCCACAATGGACAGAAGAGTTGGTGGGCAGCCAATCTTCTTTAGTGTCTTGAATAGACCCTCACGACTGACCAAATCAAATGCCTTTGTGAGGTCGATGAAGGCAATAAACAGTGGTTGATTCTGTTCACGGCATCTTTCTTGCATTTGTCGCAATGAGAATATCATATCAATAGTAGACCGGTTCTGTCGAAAGCCACACTGTGATTCGGGGTAGACTTGATCTCCTAGGACTTGAAGTCTGCGCAGAACAATTCTGGCAAATACTTTTCCAACAATACACAGAAGTGAGATACCCCTATAGTTGTTGCAGTCGCTCCGATCGCCCTTGTACTTGTACAGTGTTATGATGCTTGAATCTTTGAAATTAAGACCAGGGATGGAGTTATTGCCTCTCCATAGCACAAAGCCTGGGCTAAAATATAGAGATCATGTGTTGCCCATGCAGCATGATCCCTCTCTCGGCCTGCCTAGTTCACTCCAGAGGAAAGGTAACACCCCTACATCTGGAACAAGACAAGCTGCAGAAGCTGCCGGATCAGCAAAGCAATACTCTAACTGTCCGCCTGTCGGAGCTTCGATCCTAGACCAGCTGCCAACCAAGGCTTAGGGCCTGGTCTGCCCTGCCATGACATTTTGTCTTTAGGTTGCATTTCCTCGTACCAGGATAATGCTTGCACCCTCCCAATTGCGCTCTTCCGCCCGAAGCTGTTGGCACAATGTGGGGTGTTGGGTTTGGTAAGCGCCGGCCAACATTCGGCGCTAACAGAAAGCAGAAAGCTGTCATTACGGTAGCTCAATCATATGTGACTAAGACCTGATATAGAAACAATAAATAAAAACTACAAAGATGCAACAAGAATCTTCTACAAACAGATTAGTGCAATAAGAATAAGAGGAGAACCCTTCGACCCAACTGAAATAATTAACAGCGAACAAGGAAAACAAATGAGTGAACAAAATGAAATTATAATAAGACAGAGACATTACTTCGAACAACTCAGCATCCCATCAGATATCACAGGAAGTCAAGAAACCGACACACATGCCACCGATGAACTAGAACCAGACATACTGAATGAAAGAAAAAATATAGAAGCCGTCAGATTAACCCCATTGAGCACGTCACCGGGACAAGATGAAATACCAAATGAACTATTTAAAGCAGAAAGAGAAGTAGAAACAGCATGGTTACATAGACTATTTAACCATGTTTGGTGTCGCGGGACGACCCAATTCGCGTGTCTTCTCAGTAGGGAATTCCCAGTAGACTGGTCTTAGCAGAGTTGTTTCCTTCACAGGCTATTTATAACTCGGGGGAGTCCTGTCTAGTTATTTCTCGAACAGTCGCGTGAATGATCGGTTGGGTTGGCGACATGACCCAACCATCTGAGGCCTCACTCAACAGGAGTTTCTCGTGGTTAGAAGTCGGAGAATGTGATTTTCTCCGTGGACAGCAGAGTTCTGGAGTTTAGAGAATTCTACGCAACTCCACCGGCTGGCCATGTTTGAGTCAGTCGCCACACTGCTGTCAACCAGAGCGGTCGCAGAGCTCTGTTCATTATTGTCTGAAAGGAGCTTGCCAGCGCCCGACAATGAGATGGCTGAAATCTGCTGTGACTCTCACTGTAAGGTAAATGAAATATTACTTAGTTTCTGTCCGTACTGAGCCGCATTACGCGAATGTCTATATCGCTATCACGCTGTGTTCACCGAACCGACTTCATGAATATTAAGTACCATTATTGATCGCGCCGGGGTGTAAATCTAGGACACGGCTGTGTGTTGATTTCCTCCGTTCCAACTGTAATACTTAAATATTGTGTGTAGATTTAGAACTATAGAAAAGCCCTTTTGCACAGGCAATGTGTTGCTAAATAGACATACTATTTGTGTGTTGTTAGAAATCACATTAATTAGGGAAAGCAGTAGAATTGCAGTGAAAGTAGCACTGCTAGTTCTGAGTGTCCTTTTTTGGTAGAATTGCTGTTAAAGTAGCACTGCTAGTTCTGAGAGTCCCTTTTTGTAAATAGTATAAGATTACGCATAACATGCAAAGTGACCTACATGTTTATTAATTAATTAGCTAGTAGTGTGCTACATTCTCTGTGTATATGGTGCTGTGGTATTTCAATGGAGTGTGTTGTTATTCTATTTAAAAAGGGAGGTGAAGTTAATTGATTACCATGTGAATGTACCGATGCCATATTTCCAAGGAATGTGATGCTAGGTATTTACAGTGATTGTGATAGTGATTTATTCCATGTGGGATCGTGGTGTAGATATTACTCGCAAGTTCGGAAGGAACAGCGTATGGTGATACGACGCGTCGCATTTGAGTGCATTAGCGTGTGTAACGGCGACGAGAATTCGAGCGGAAAGTTAGATAACCTACTCTAACCTCTCTCTAAGCTCTATCCTGATAGTAGGGGACACATGTACGAGGGGTAGGGTGATAAAGAGGAGGGCTTTGATACACATAAGAGAGACATCATGAATTAGGGGATGAGTTCCTAGGTGTCATTCTAAAAGAGAGCTGAGTGGCCTAACGAGCCATTGAAACCGTTCATACTTTTACCACAGCTAATCTGGGGTAAGGCAACTACATGAGATGGAACTACATGTAGAAAGGGAATTATACTCTTTGTCTTTCAGGAAGAGAGGATTAACAAAGAGGAGTTTTCTATTCTCTGGGACGGATTTCCCAGAAGAGAAGCTATTGCTTGATTATTGTTTTGCTTGATTATTGATTTATTGATGGATAATTGATTAATTGATTGATGAATTTCTTAGTTTATTGATTGCTTGTTTATTTATGATAATGATGAGGAACTCTGGGGTAAAGCTGGGCCGACCATCCCCGACCCAGCGCGTCCACTGGTGGTGGATCGTGGAACGGCCTCTAGATATAGAGGTTAGCTGCGAATATCGAATAAGCAGCCGCGGACCAACTGGCGGTGGGCACAGAGGGCGAGGCGGGATCTCAGGGTGGGATCTGAGTTCTTTAGAAAATACCTCATATGCTCGGAGACGTGCCTGCCAAGCGAGTCGGGGCGCTCTAACCCCTCTCCCGGGTAGGTGGAACCCGTTAACTTTGGACAGCAGGCTATCTAGGATATGGAAAACTCCAAATATAAACCCCCAAGTTCAAGGTGGACCAGCATGCTGAGGAACTGGATGGTCATGGGTTAACTGGTCGTGAATGTTGCACGTCTGGCAGGAGTGCGGGGCGGCACCAGGCGTATGGACTCCTGTGGGACATCCACTGCCTCTCCCCTAGCAAGCAGGCAATGCTAGGGTGACCGTTTATTTCCTGCAATATCCAAACTTTGCCTATGGATTCATTTAAACACGAGAATCGTCGCCGGAGCTACGGAGCACGTGCTCTACGCTTGACACATCCCTCAGAGGCTAGCGAAGAGAGAGTGGGGAGGAGAGGACGAAGAAATGGTGTGAGAAGAAGGCATAGAAAGAGGAGGGCAGGCGCCAGGAGAACAAGACGAAAAGTGGAGAGATTAGGTTTCAACTATGTAACAGTGGGATACTGGAATTGTCGCAGTGCCAGACAGAGAGGTCCTGTATTGGAGAGACTAATATATGATTTTGATGTCCTCGTGCTCCAGGAGCTAAATACAGACAAATGACATTGTCCTGGGTACGCCAGTTATATAAACCCTACTGGACAGAAGAGACATGGACAAGGTCTGCTGGTGAAGGAAGGAGTGAAGCATGTGGTACTTGACTTGAGCCAATGGAATCACAATGCAAGAGAGGTCCAGGGTATACAAATGGAGATTGGTGGCTTAAGTTGGAACATCATAAATGTATATGACACAGTGGATTGTTTTGTCAGAAAGAAACACTGGGACTGGCTTAAGGAACTGGAGGAATTACCAGGTGATAGGCTACTCATAAGTGGAGTCTTCAATGCAAGGTACAGAGATTGGGACAGTAGTGGAGAAAATCGACAGGGAATTGCCCTTGCGGATGCCATGGTGGAATCCGATGTGGTCTGCATAAATAATGGTAGGCCGACTAGAATGGCAATGAGGCCTGGCGATGCAAACACAGCTATTGACTTGGCACTTGTCTCCCAGTCATCAGTCCTTGATGTAAAGTGGACTGTTTTAAATGACCATGGGTGTGATCACATGCCATGCTCTGTCCTGATCTCTAAACCCAGGAAAGTTAAAGCTGGGAGAGCGCGCAAGACCTTCCGGTATGAGAGGACCGATTGCCATCTTGGACGCCTCAGGCAAGGTGCATGTAACAGGACTGTAAAAACTCCCTTTTTGCATCCCCCATGCTGGACCCCAGAAGTAGACCATGCTTGAAAAGCAAAGATAGCTGCAGTGAAGCAGCTAAAGAAAGTGCGACAGACACTTCAAAGCTCACGAGAGGAAGTGGACACAGCGGAAAATGTCAAGAAAGACAAGGTGGAGGTATTCAAGCGCTGTGCTGTAGAGGCCAAAAAGGCAAAATGGGAATGTGTCATGAAGGAGATTGGAGGTGATAAAACACTGCGAAAATTATGGAAACTGCACAGGCAAATGCAGAGAAAAGATCGGCCTATGACAGTGGGAACAATATATACAGATGATGGTGTGCTCGTGACAATAGACAAAGAGAAAGGGGAGGCATTTCTCCAGAGATTTTTAGAGCAGACCAATCATAATGATGCGGACACCAGGGATGCAGTTAGAGAGGAGTTATCTGGCACCACGAAGAATATGCAGTATGAAGACATCATTCGGGTGGAAGATGTTAAACACATTTTGAAAAAGGCAAAAGACACGGCACCAGGGCCCGATGGGGTCAGGTATGGCCACATGAAGAGTTTGAGCGATGCAGACCTGGAGATGACAGACTGCTTTAACCAGAGCATTAGGACAGCATCAGTACCGCAGGATTGGGTGCACAGCTATCTCATCCGTCTCCCAAAACCATTCAAGGATCAGTCAAAGCTTTGCAGCTTTAGAATCATCACACTTCAAAATACATTTGGGAAGGTTCTAGAGAAGATAGTCGCTGTCAAGCTGCAAGAGTTTTTGGAAAGCGGGAAGCGTCTTCTAAGAGGTCTGGGGAGCTACAGGCCAGGAAAAGATACCTGGTCAAATGCAGCCACTTTTGCCTTTGACGTTTATGAGGGGTTCCAGAGTAGACAAGAAACGATGGCGGCAGCGCTTGATCTCGAGGATGCGTACAATAGAGTTCGATATGATATTTTGATGACCGCACTGATGGAGAAGGGGGCCAATCCCTGGTTGGTGAACTGGATAGCAGCCGTCCTGCACTCTCGTCGGGTTGCTCTCCGTCTGGGTGCATGGACCTCAGAGCCACATATTTTAACCCGGGACTGCCACAGGGATCTGCAGTCTCACCGGTGCTCTTTAATGTGTATACGAGCATGATTGAAAACCTAGAAGAACCAGGGGTTGGAAGAATACTAACATTTGCAGATGATATTCTTGCATATAGGCAGGGGAGAGATAGGGAGCAAACAACCCAGGAGCTACAGGCGACAGTAGACAAAGTGATTGGCTGGTGCACTGAAATGAGTGCTGTCATCCACCCGGAAAAGGCGGCTGTTTTGTGGTGCTCTCTGGACAACAGGATTGTGAGAGCGGATGTCCCAAGCCTCACGATAGATGGTAGAAATGTCAGCAGAGAGAACAAACTGAAGTATCTGGGGATCACATTTGACAGGAGCCTATCCTTCAAGGACCATGTGGAGACGGTTGTGACATGATCTCAAAAGGGACCCAGTGCACTTAAAACTATGGCTGCAATGGACACAGAGCAGAGAATGCTTTTCACACTATACCAGCACTAGATGCTCTCAGTAATTGATTATGGATTAGGTCTGCTCACTGTCTCAGAGAGTCAGCTGGTGAAGTTAGAGCGCATACATAACGAAGCTATGCGGGTCATTCTGAGATGCACTAGAGACACCCCAGTAGTGTGTATGCGTTACATCCTTGGTCTGTCGAGTGTTGCTGGTAGGCTCAAGGTGATGCAGGCGAAGGCATAGCTCAGAGTAGCTACAGACACAGACCACCCACTGCATGAGGCGCTGGACGCAGTTAAGGGTCAGCGACTGATAAGAGGGAAATCATGGATGGCTCAGGCAGAGGATACGATCAGACAGGTGTGCCCCTTGGAGAACATTAGGCGTGGAGAGGAGTGGGTCAGAGTGCCAGCGGAGCAGTCAGAATTGTGCAGAGTTATAATCACATTAAGCCGGGAGTGCAGGTAGTGGCCAGCAGGGGCCACGGAAGTGGAAATCCAGCAACTCATTCAGGAAAATGCTCACTTGGGTGATGTGATTATCTACACAGATGGTTCGGTGTCAAGAGGTGAGAAAAGTGGCTGGGGGTTCATAGCCAAAGCCAATGGTCGACGTTTGGGGCAGGAGAGCCAAAACATTTAGCTTAAGAATGGAGGTGGAGGCGGTCACTGCGGCTCTCCGCTGGATGGAGAATACTACACACACACATCGTGATTGTAACTGACTCAGAAAGCATGCTGACGAGGGTTAGGACGGGCAGGCTTCGAGCAGAGTGGCTTGCTTCGCGTCGGAGGTCACGGTAGACAAGCATCGCCTGGATCTTTTCTTCAGGGCATGCCGGTGTGCTGGGAAATGAACAGGCGGACAGATTGGCTGGCTCTGCAGAACTTGGTGGAGTATTGATACATGACGTGGCAGACGTGGTTGCGGCCTTGTGGGAGCACGTGCACACCTCGGAAGGGTAAATGGATTACCATGGTCTGGCAAGAATGAGACAGCGAGGAGTGACGATGAGATCTGGCCGACGCTCAACGCTCAGAGGAAAAGCGAGACGGACATATAATCATATTGCTACTGGTACTATTAGTGTTGGAACTCTTCGCTGGCTGCTGAGGATGGGGACGGAGCGCATATGGGAATGCCCCGAATGCTGTGATGTCGATTCTTAAATAAATAAATAAATAAATCAATGATGAGGAACTGTCCGGACTGACACTTCCATATGAGTGAAACCACTACATTTAAATGAAATTTAGGTGTATAATAAGGTTGATGATGGAGGAAGGAGAGGGATAGCACAAGGTGACAGGATCTGATGACCAGGGTCAGACGAACAACACCGGTACTTTCTGAAACCGTGCTTCCCTGACGTGCTATTCGCATAGCTATCTGACAACTGATGTACCTGCATGCCTAAACTTCTTGTAGATAGAGAATATCCAGTATCCCTTAATGATAGGGTAATACATTTCTGATTGCATGAGATACTATTTATGTGCATGTATGTCACAGTTGTAGCCGAATGCTCTCACCGACCTATTCTACTTTTAAGATTTGCCTTTCAGGTGATGCTCATGAAATAATACTATGATGGGAGAATACAGAACAGCTCACTCCAGTGAAACCGCATACAATTTAGGGTGTTTCCATCCTGGGAGCACTCCATCGATTTATTCGACTGTCTGTGCAAACCAGTAACTATATTGATGATATAGAGCTGCCCGTACAATCGGATGCAGCAGTTGAGAGTCCGACGAAGTCTGAGTTGAATGATCCAGATGGGATCTACAAACCGATAGTCTACCTAGACTTGATGATGTTATGATTATTATACGATTCCTCAAGATGACATCATACTCTGTTGCCCAGAATGATGACTTATTGTGTAATTGGGGTTACCCTAGTCATGTTGAGTATCGCCTAACTGAACATTAGTTATTATTGAACGGCGATGGAACTTCTGAGAATTTTCCGGACCCAGCCGGGTATATTTGACATTGTTGACTGTGGGAAGCTACCATGCTCCAGTGTTTGTGGTGCAGTTGAGAATATCCGAGGGGACGCCTAGAGCCCTAGGGTCGCCTTGTCAGGCAGTTTGTGTGATTCCTGTGGTGTTAGTTACGTCACTGGGTGACGGCAGCAGGGAACATTGTGGTTGTGACATTCTGGTGTAGGACATTAGAATGGCCATTCATATTTATTAATCACCGGGGACTTTGAGGACGCAGGAAGTGTCTACACCTTGGAAGTCCGCTGTGCCTGGAGATATCCCGATGAGTGTACTGCAACGATGGGACTGACGCACGGAATAGATATCACATGCTGCCTGATGAACTATGGAACATCTCTAGTTCTTCTCGCCTCTGTTATCCATGCTGTGTACATAGACATACTTTCTTCCCGGTTTTTCAGCCTCCAGATCTAGATTATCTGGTAAATTAAACTTTGCTTTTGTTACCATGTTTTTGTGTGAGAGTACGACTGTTGTCTGGTCCGAACCCCCTGTGGGTGGGTGTCCATAGATGGGAAGGGAAGGACAGGTGGAGTCCCGACTTTTTGGGGGTCTAGTAGACGGTTAATCCTTGTGAGGTGGTCAGGGTAGGGCGAGGAGATAGACGTATACCCCTACCTGTCAAAGCCCTAGGGGTAATGGTACATTTGGGTAGAACAACAGACACCACGTGACTGGGGAAACGCCATAATTATTCAAATTTGGAAAAACAAATGCAGTAAAGAGACTGCACACAATATAGAAACATTTCCCTTCTGAGTCATACTGGGAAAATAATTAGCAAAATCTAGAGAAAAGATTACGAACAACAATAGAACCCCAGCTAAGCGAAATAAAACTTGGATTGAGGAAAATTAAAGGATGCACAGATGCCATTTTTGCTCCTAGACAACTTATAGAAAAATCAATCGAATTTACTGAAACAGTCTATTTAGCCTTTGTCGACCAGGAAAAGGCATTTGATAGAGTAGATAGGAACACGCTGTGGGAAATACTTAAACGATATGGAGCGAATACACATCTAACAAACTTATGTAGAAGCTTATACAACAACAGTGAATGCATAGTGAGGACAAATGGAGGAAACCCAGAACCCTTTACCATAAGATCCGGATTACGACAAGGTTGTTACCTGTTCCCTCTCTTGTTCATAACCTATATGTAAAGAAACCAGCCAAACAGAGACCGCGAGGACACCGCATGACGAACAGAACACATAAGAAGAACTAAAAAATTACACCATTAAAGAACTCCTATCTGCGGACGATCAAGCACTAATAGCAAAATTACAAGATCACATGAATAATCTAAACGAAGTGTCTAAGAAACATAACATGAAAATTAGCACAAATAGGTATTAACTATAAACCAAAAAAAAAAATGATTCATCTACAAGAACACCCTCTGAATCAAGTAAAGAGTTTTAAGCTCCTAGGAAGTATAGTATCATCAAATGGAAAATCAGAAGATGAGATCAAAAATAGATACAATAAGGCAAACCAACTCATTGGACAAATGACAACAATACTAAAGAACAAACAATAATCAATAGTTACTAAGAAAGTGCTCTACGACACACTCTTCCTACCAACTCCAGGTCACCTGGACAAAGACAGAAAAAAAGAAAAGAAAAAAGACAACAACAGAAATCAGATTCCCGAGAAGAATACTCAATGTATCAATAAAAGAGAAAATCAGAAATGAAGAAATCAGGACTAAAGTGGAGGTTATAGCAGCGCTAGATTTTATTAGAAGGCAGCAAGTCAAATGGTTTGGCCGTGTAACTAGGTAACCAACAGTATACCACAACAAGCAATGATGTACAGACCCAATGGAAGCAGAAGAGGATGCCGACCACGTAAACGATGGACAGAGGGAATAGAAGAGCCCCAGGGAATCTCAATACGTGAACCCCTAAACGGGCACTCTCCGGCTGTTTATACTTCACCTCAACACCGCAAAGTACAAGACGAACAAGAGGAGGTGAGATGATAAAGGTTCGATTATATTCGTCAGCGGTTTAGTTCTATTGGACGAATAGCAGACAATGCAAGAGACACGTTAGCTAGTTGAGTCAAATTTGCTTAGATGAGCAGATCAGGAAACCGTATGACTACTGTAGACATACAGTTCGGCTGTTCACTGTAACCTGCACATTGTGCTTTATAATTCTCATTCAATTTACAATTTCTATACCCGATAAAATATTAAGTGACTGATGATGTTGCTATATATACAAGAGTCTGCGAAATAGTTTGAGAAGTATTACCTGTCGCAGGTTCTAATAAAATTAACAGATTACCGCATTCAACAGCCACAACTGCATCCTGTACAAGACCATTGACTACGTATCTCCTCCACCGAATATCTACGAGTGTATGGGGCCACTATTAATTACTAGTTGGGTGTGAATTCACTAGTCTTCTTGAGTCCCGTAAAAATCTATTATTTAAAACAATGTATTATTCCCTTAGTGAATTTAAACACAAAAGCCACATACAATAGGCTGCACAATGTATTGCCTGGCTGCATTTCGCACGATGCATACTGCAGAATTATATACCATATAAGGTGAATATATTTTGCCTGACGTGTCAGGTCTCAGGTGTCAGGTCGTTGTCAGATATGACTGAGCTACCGTATGTCAGTAGACGGCACTACCTGCGTTCTGTCAGAGCCGAATGTTCGGCGGCGCCCAACCCCACATTGTGTCAATGGCTTCGGGCGGAAGAGCGCAATTGGGGGAGGGGGGAGGGGTACAAGCCTTATCCTGGTGCGAGGAAATGCAACCTAAAGATAAACTGTCATGGCAGGGAAGACCAGGCCCTAAGCTTTCGTTGGCAGCTGGTCTAGGATTGAAGCTCCGACAGGCGGACAGTTATAGCATTGCTTTGCTGATCCGGCAGCTTCTGCAGCTTGTCTTGTTCCAGATGTATTGGTGTTAACTTTCCTCTAGAGTGAACTAGGTAGGCCGAGAGAGGGATCATGCTGCATGAGCAACACATGGTCTCTTTATTTTAGCCCAGGTTTTGTGCTATGGAGAGGTATAACTCCATTCCTGGTCTTAACCGGTCTGGAATCAAAGCGAGGGGTAGAAGTTACGGGTTATAGGTCCTTGTCAATTGGCGTAGACATGGGGCGCCACGGGTTACCTCTGACGGTGGGAGACACCTACAGGTGTCAGCGATCCCCCTTAAGCTGGGCAATCCCCGGCCAATTGGGTACTGATCCGCCACAGCCTTCCAGCTTCAATGGGTGCTTGGGGCTAGGACAAAATCTGTATCGCAGGCTCTTAAACCAATGCACCAGGCACTAATAAAAAATCAAAATAGAAATCTCAAACTACGGAATGCAACCTGGAACATAAGAACCACGTGTTCAGGATTTTATTTTCCACTGACCTGACGAATATTCATGATGTGAGAAAAACGGCTATGATTGATGCCAGGCGCAATCGTATTAACATTGATATTGCTGGCCTGCAGGAGACTCGCCCGGTGAGGAAGGGGCAGTCAGGGAAAATAATTACACCTTTTTTGGAAGGGTAGAGGGCAGGCAGAAAAAGGCATCATGGTGTAGGCTTTGCAGTAAAGAATTCGCTACTGGGAATGATTGAAACTCCAGCTGGAGGTAATAAAAGACTATTATCCCAGCGCTTAGCAACCGCTTGTAGTTTTGCAACCATTATCACTGCATGTGCACCGACACTTGCTTCCTCTGACGATGTGAAGGATTCGTTCTATGAGGAGCTAGACTCTGTGATCAAGGTAGTTCCAAATTCCGACTACATTTATATGCTCGGTGATTTCAATGCTTGTTTGGGCAAGGACTCGAGTTCATGGCCAGTGTGCCTTGGAAAATACAACATCGATCGCATTAATGAAAATGGGCAATGGCTGTTTTAGCATTGCACCAGAAATGACATATGTATTACAAACTCCTTTGAAACAAAAGAGCTGCATAATGTCAAATAGAAACATCCAAGATCCGGTCATTGGTATCAGATCGACTTCATCATCACACGGAGACAACATCTGAACCAAACATCATTAACTAGAAGTTACCACATTGCTGACTGTGATACGGTTCAGTCTTTGGTTGTTGCAAGAGTTAGACTGAGACCAAAGAGAATCTGCACAGCTACACACAAATCTAGCCCCAGGATTACTATTATTAACTCCCACGATCCTGGTAAGTGCTTTGAGTTTCAACAGAACCTGAAGACGCTTTCACTGATACATCAGAAATTTGAACAGCAAGTGAAAAGTAGGTTAAACTTAAGGAAACTCTTTATGAAACAATGATAGGGGTTTACGGCACTGTGGATCACAAGAGGCAGGACTGGTTTGCGGCCAACAGCCAGACACTGCAGTCCTTAATTTAAAAAAAAAGAAGAAAGTTCTCTTAAGCAACAAGGAAAGAACAACTCGTAAAACTCTCAGTGAGCTGAAGCAAGCTAGCAAGGATGTGCAAAAGGCTGCCAGACAGTGTGCAAATGACTATTGGATCAAGTTATGTGAGTCCATTCAAAATGCAAGGGGTAAGGGACAGATCAGAAGCATGTATGAAGGGATAAAGAAAGCCTGTGATCCAATGATCAAAAGAAGTGCACCACTGAAAACCTTGACTGGAGAAATCATCACTGATAAGAAACAGCAGATGGATAGATGGGTAGAGCACTATATTGGAGCTTTACTCAAGTGAGACCAAATTAGCGGATGATGCCAACTCTTGACCACCTGGACACGCTTCCTACCATAACAGAAGTTAAGTGTGCCGTAAATGAACTTGCATATACAGCTATGCTGGCGGGAAGGGCAAGTCCTACAAGATATCAAAGACTCAAGTATCATAACATTGTACATAGTACAATGGCGATCGAAGCAATTGTAACAACTGTTTGCCAGAATTGTTCTGCGCAGACTTCAAATCCTGGGAAATCAAGCCTACCCCGAATCACAGTGTGGCTTCCGACAGAACCGGTCTACCATTGATATGATATTCTCATATTACAAATGCAAGTAAAATGCCATGAACAGAATCAGCCACTGTTTACTGCCTTCATTGACCTAACAAAGGCATTTGATTTGGTTAGTCGTGAGGGTCTATTCAAGGCACTAAAGAAGATTGGTTGCCCACCAACTCTTATGTCCATTGTGGAATCGTTCCACACAGGCATGAAGGGTATAATTAAGTTTTATGATGCAACGTCAAAAGAGTTTGAAATCAAGAGTGGAGTTAAGGAAGGTTGTGTACTAGCTCCCACCCTTTTTGGAATATACCTTTCACTTCTACTGAAATATGCCTTTCGTGATCAGGATCAAACCGGTCACTGTGGCTAAGGGCTTGCGAACGCGGTTTGTGAGTCCGTATACCTGGGTTCGAAACACAGCGGTGCTGGTTTTTTTTGGAGCCTGTCGTTCAGAAAGCAATGGCAAACTGCTGAACGTAACATTTGCCCAGGAATCACGAACAGCGAAAATGCTGGGGTTGATTGCTGTGATATATTGTATTTTCACAAACGTAACATCGCGTCAATTATTTCCAGGACGAAAAAAATCAGAGTTCACCGCCAACAATACTAAGTTTGTTTCATATTACTATAATCTCATATTTTACAAGGACATACTCATGGTCCACGGGAAAGTAAAAACACGAAACGGAGAAAGCTGAGATATAAACAGCCCCAATCGGTTTCCGGCCTCATTGTACCAACAAAACAGCGACTGGTCACAAACCAAGATGTGCCCGCGGAATGGTAGCTTCTTAACTCGCCACGACTAAGTGAGAAAATTGTCTAAAGAGAAGAAGAACCATACATCCAGCAGCCAGCGTTTGGAAACAACCAAATCTATGACCTTACTTCTTGGTGATGTCAACTGTTGACACGTGTTGTGAAGCCGTCTTGTTCGGATGAGGTAGTGGTCATTATCCAGACCTGACTTTGTGAATGCAGCACTTTGTGAAAGTAGTTGTAGCAGCTTGACTTAATGCAGTAGACACTTAACTGAGTGAGGCAGCTGAGATAGTGAGGCCAAATACTATTCCACAGCAACTTCCTGCCAATTTTCACCACCTTTCCAGGACAGGTATTAAATATCCTTTTCCTAGGTATAGGTGGAAGAAACACAGTGAGCCAAAAGATTAAATAAAACCGGGGAAAAAATAAAAGAACTCTCCAGAATATTCTTCTCTGACTTAATGCTACCGAGATCCAAGAACTGGATGGGAAACCAACCAGGGTGTACCCAGTTTCCTTCCACAGATTCGAATTAGTAAAATTGTTGTAAGCAATTACCCTAGATTAATTATTTAGTTGGTAGAGGAGAGGCAAGGAACCATCCCTAAGGACATTTGGGATATTCAGTAAAAATTTCATTTTTTCATTGAGGTATTCCTTGGTTCTCCAAAACTGTATTTAATGGTCTCAAATCATTGAGCCAGTAACAGCTAAATTAATTTTAACGGGCAGGATCACATTGAGAAAGAGGAACTCTGGATCCTTGATCTCTTTGGGGTTGAGCCATCAACTATTTATCCGACAGTTGCTACGTCCTGTGAAGGACATGCAACTTATTTTTTTTAAGATCAGGACGGTGGCATATACATTCACTTACGCTCAGATGGAGGCCTCTACTTATAGATCGAAGGCCAAGACCAAATTTAGGAGGGTACTGATCAGAGAGTTGCTTTTTGCAGATGCTGCTGCAATTACAACCCACTCTGAGGAAGAATTACGTCTACTATCTGCATTCTCCAATGATTGCTCTAAATTTGGTTTAACTATTGGCAAAAAGAAGACACAGATTATGTCACAAGGTGCACATGGAGTACCACCAATCTTTATTGACGGCGCCGAACTAGAGATGGTAGGCCATTTTACATATCTACGATCAGAGGTAAATAGCAAATTATCCCTAGATCAGGAAATCAACATCCGGATTGGTAAGGCAGAAGCAACAATGAACAGGTTAAGAAAAAGATTCTGGGAGAACAGGAAGCTTTCTGCCAGAACAAAAGTCCTTGTCTATCAAGCTTGTGTCCTTAGTACTCTTCTTTATGGCAGTGAAGCCTGGACAACTTACTCACACCAAGAGAAACGTTTAAACATCTTTCATATGCGTTGTCTGCGAAGAATACTTGGTATTAAGTGGCAAGACAAAATCACAAATACTGAAGTATTGGAAAGATCAGGTTGTGTGACGGTATATTTCATGCTCAGTCTTCGTAGACTTAGATATATAGGACACGTTAGGAGGATGGATGATGGTAGAATACCAAAATACATCTTCTTTGGAGAATTACATGTGGGTAGGAGATCTCAGGATCGGTCTCTACTGTGATACAAAAATGTGTGTAAGCGGGACATGATTGATACAGGCATTGATGATGCACATTGGGAGTAAGTCGCCGCTGAACGTGTTGCATGGAGGGCAAATATCAGAAATGGAATAAAGACAAAGGAGAAATTGATTGAAGATAAGTCAAAGACCGAGCGTGTGAGTCGTAAGATGGTGCATGATGGTGAAAATGACGATGTTTTCACATGCATCCACTGTGGACAAACATTTACATTGAGAATTGGCCTTATCAGCCACATTCGCCACCGCCATGTGTTTCAGTTATTATGCCTTTTTTGAAGCACAATGTAACAAACTATCGTTTGTAAATACGGCAAGGTGCCAATTGAATGGAAGTTTACCTGATATTCATAACTCACAGTCTCTGAAACTGTTAGAATGTGAAGCAATGTTATACCGCCGGTAATCACAGTCACCGCTAAATCTCTCTGTATGCACAACGCCCGTTTTAGATGCCAAACTGCTATGGTGTCGACGAATTTTAGTAATCGCTTACTGTTCGTCAAATACAATATACGAAACGTCTTTTAATTGTTAACTTTATGATCTCAAGTTAACATATGGTGAGAGAAGGCCAAGTTTGGTCTGTTATAGCCTGTCGACTGCATAGGATTTCCTGAAGACTGATTAACTCTCTTTTCCAACCATTAATACTATGTACCCTTAGAATAAGGAGCAATGAAGGACTATGGATGGTGTTAATTCCATCATGGCAACCCTACGATCCAATCCATGACTGGAGTAACGGATTGGTCACAGACTAAAACCGTCTCCGTGTTCATGTGGTTTCTTCGGCCATTATTGCTTATGCTCTGCTCAAAGAGAGCGACATAGAAATATTGATCGCTGTATATCCATAGGCAGTTGAGGATCAAATAGAAAGCTCAGTCAGTCGTACCCTCTGCTTAACTATTTCGTGTGGAATCATCTCCTTATATCCATAGCAACATAGACACAGACATTAAATTTGCAAGTGAAACATGAACAGAAACAGTGCATCGAGACAGCAAACACGCAATGGCAGCCGACAGCAGTGATGCACGTTAAAACTGCTGCCATAGTCCGAGACACCTGCTAATCATCATATCGTGCCAGGTCGATAAACGTGGGCGGACATAGATCACCATCTGACATGATCTACCCCAGTCTTGGAGCAAGTCTGTGTATTTGCCCAGGTTATGGCATGTGGTGAAGCCATCCATGTATTTATCCACCTCTTGTTCTTTTCTCCATCAATTTCGTTAATTGTCACTAAGTTTTCACGTTCATTTTTTTCCTTAAGGTGTTAAGAATAATCGTCACTGTATACGTTTAATTTCTTTAAGCAGTTAAGTGTTTTCATGTGTTTAATGTGTTACATTTTTATTTGGTTTCCTGTACCTCTAGGGTATTCTTTGCATGTTCCCCAGGAACCACTGCTCCATTGGTTTTATGTCTTACTGATACTGACTGCTTATATCCATGTTTCACACACATATAACACGAATGGTTCTATATATCACTTCAACACCATATTTACATCCATCCATCTTGTGCCATGCTGATAAGCGTGGGCGGTTATGTTTTGCCATCTCACTCGATCACCAGAGTCGTGGATCAGCTCCGTGTTCCTGCCTCGACCATGCCACGTGGCCAAGCCATCCAGGTATTTAATTCTCGGTCGACTCCTTGGTCTCTTCCCTTCGATCTTGCCAGTTGTCGCCAAGTTCTCCAAGTCATTTCTTCTCATAACATGCCCAAACAATTTTGACTGTCTTAGAGGTTATGACTTTTCTCCGTAATCTCGTATACTCTCGTCGGTAACGTGATGACGGTTCAAATCAGCGGTGGTTCAAATCGCATTGGTAACTTACGGGGTATGTGAGCCGGCCGCTCAGAAAGCAATGGTAAACTACTGAGCGTAATCTTGCCAAGAGATCAACATACAGCTGAAAGATGCTGGTGTTGACAGCTAAGTCCTGTAAAGGATATGCTAAAAA
The DNA here is from genome assembly GCA_963921405.1 of Cepaea hortensis. Taxonomy (NCBI): domain Eukaryota; kingdom Metazoa; phylum Mollusca; class Gastropoda; order Stylommatophora; family Helicidae; genus Cepaea; species Cepaea hortensis. The sequence goes on from OY992896.1 coordinate 32,490,419, forward strand.
AATAAAAAAACGTCTAATGTCTCTAATGAGTCTACGGTCTTCATTTGTTTCTTTAAGTACTTGTTCATTGGTTTTTCTGTCTGTCCATGGTATTCTTTGCATTTTCCTCAGAAACCACATTTCCACAGTCATCACATTTTTTTTCAGCTTGACTGCTTATTGTTCAAACTTCACATCCATACAAAAAGTACAGGTTCTATGTAGCACTTCAACGCTCTTTTTCTTGTTTCAATTGATATCGTATCATTGGTAACTATGTTTTTTTTTTATCTTGCAAAAGGCTATCTTCGCAATGGCAATTCTTGTTCTAATCTCTTCAAGGCATCTCCCATAAGATGTTATGACTGTTCCGAGATAACTGTACTGATTAACTTGCTTACGAATGTGCCCATTTACGCGTATATCACATCGTGGTATTTCCTTCTTCCCAGTGACGACCATAATCTGTGTCTTCTTACTGTTCAATTCTAACCCTAGTAGCTCACTTTGTGCAACAATCGCATCTACTAAATGTCACAGGCCCTGTTCATTGTCTGCAATCAAGACTATCATCTGCGTATCTAATTTTATTGATGTATCTTCCCCCAGTGTTGATTTCTTCCATATCTTCTATATTTCTGACAATATTTTCAAAAATAAGATCTGGAGACCATTACACATCCTTGTCTCACACCTCTTTTAATAGGCTGATATTGACCTACATCATTATCAATTCTGATGACAGCTTGTTGTTTCCAATATATGTTATTTACAAGTCTAAGGACTTTTCCATCAATTTGTAGATCTTCAAGCATCCTTATCATGTCGACATGTCTCACGTTATCGAAAGCCTTTGTGTAGTCAATAAAGCAAAGATATAGATCTTTGTTTACTTCTATAGAACATTCAATTACTGTTCTTAGTATATACCTAGCAATTACTGTACCCTTGCCTTCTACAAACCCACATTGTTCTTCTCCTATTTCGGGTTGTATTTTCTTCCTCACTCTTTGCATGAAAATTCTCAGCAAAATCATTGTAATGTGGCTCATTATACTAATTGTTCGACTTTGATCACATTCCAAGGCTCCTGATTTCTTCGGGATTGCAATAAATATAGAACTACATAATTCAGGAGGTATATCTCCAGTATCATATATTGCATTCAGCAGTCTGATGACTTGGTCTATTCCATATTCTTTTAAGGCATTGATTATTTCTATTGTTAGTTAGTTAGTTAGTTAGTTAGTCGCAGTTCCAACTTCACAGCAACGGGTCGTCCCCATTATGCTCCATTCCTGTGCCAGTGAATATCACACAAAACGCTCCCACTGCCCAATGTGAAAAGTGGAAAAGACAGGAGTCTCGACAAATAACAGCCCGCACAGATACACTGTGCATAATGCCGCCACCAGAATGTCAACACAATAGTCCCCCACAAAGCACCCAGTTCATTTCTGATGGAATCGGCAGTCATTTTCCCATCTGGATGTTTCCTAGATGTTCACCCACACAGTCCACGAAATACAGTTCATCGTCAATGGCAGTGGCAGTCAACCAGAAGCCCAGCAGCCACGCATTTCTGCATAAGGCAAAAACCGGTCAACTCTGGGACATAGCCATCTGCCATCGCTCCGAACATGCAGTCAAGTTATAAAAGACCTTAGGCAGATTCAAAAGCATTTCACACGAAACTCACAGCTCACAGTGTCGCGCCACGCACTCACTCAGTAGCAGGGCGACGGAACCATCAAGCCTCCTTAGTCGCCTCTTACGATATGCGTGGTAGGCTGCATTGTTGCTATTCTATGCTTCCCTTATGGGCCCCGGCAACACACAGGATATTTCTATTGTGATGTTATCTGTACCCGAGGTCTTGCCCGTTTTCATATGGTTAAGAGCGTTCTGAACTTTCATCTTAAAAATTGATGGTCCTTCATTATTATTCCGATGATCATATTGTTCTTCTCGTGTATTATCAAATCACAGTACGTTTTCCATATGCTAAAGGCTATTTTTTCCATAAGGGATCTTATTTTATATTGATATGACTGTTCAAAGACAGATGTGCCGATTCACTTGTTTAAGAATTCTCCCAATTACTTTGATGTTACATTGCGAAATTTCTTTCTTCTTGATACGGTCTAATTAAACAGATGCCCAGAGCGCATCTTAGACTCTTATATCAGATTAGAGTAGTTCATAATTAACATAAAAACATATTCCGAGTAAAAGGACTACAAATGCCAAACATACTCAGCGACATTCAATATGTTCCCCCAGCAAATGTTAACATTTTATGTCATTCGTTATGTAATTATGTTCACATTACAAATACCGTCTCTCTCTCTCTCTCTCTCTCTCTCTCTCTCTCTCTCTCTCTCTCTCTCTCTCTCTCTCTCTCTCTCTCTCTCCCCTCTGTATGCGCCGGTATGTATACATGTTTGTGTGTTTATATCTCTCTCTATAAACGTGTGTTTAGACCAGGGGTTTTAGTTTATGATGCATATCAGCAATATCTCAGTATTCTTGAAGAGGAAAGGCGAGACTGACACTTAATCAGACTGAGCTGGCTGTTGCAAATGTTGGTGGAAGACGTATATGAATATCACGTGTACTGTGATGTCCGCTCTGACTTCAGCTCATCTCAACTCAATTATTCTTGTAATTCCGAATGCTTCCCCTACACATAGCACGCTGACATCGCTGGCATAGGCTAATTCACACTTTCCCACTCACATGACGACGCCTAATACAAGTCATGTGACTAAGACATACATTGTGCCAGACATGTGTAAGTCCATGTTGATTGCATAATCTAAGGCTAGCCACGTTTTTATTTCGTGCTCTCACTTTGAACTCGAGCGTAATCCATACTAGAGTGATTATTATGTTTGGACCAGCATTCCCTTTTGACATCAGGCAACCTCAATACAGCTAAAGTGCTTGTGTTTTACCTCCATAAGTCAAGGACGAGAAGTTTACGTTTGAGTCCAACTGAACGGACCGGAAGTTTAAAAGCGAGAGTTCTTAACTTTTCGGCCACGTGACTTTCATGTTACCGATTTAACAATGTCCACAAACACACACAAGCATATATATACACAAAATCACATATTCATTATTGTATAACGTGCTTGTCTTTCATCAACTGAACTTTAAGACGTATGCATATATTTTGAGAACTTCTTCAACCTGCTGGAATTCGCATCTACGAGGGTAAGTTAATAAGTAAGTCACAAATGGCTGTAGAAAAATAACTAAATATAATAACAACTTAAAACCAGTTTATTTTTAAACACGTTGTCCCTTTCTTTCTCATCATATTTTCCACCAACATTGATGCACTTATCCCATCATTTTATCAGTCCTCCCAAACCGGCTGCATAGAACTGCGTGCTCTGTTTCCTAAACCATGTTTTCACTTCAAATCCAACTTCGGCGTTACTCGCGAAATGTCTCCCGCCAAATTGGGTTTTTAGTGGACTTAGCACCTAGAGATTTCCCGTAAAGCGGTGCATATCTGGGTAGAAAAAAGTTACGCGGACGAGTCAATAAGTAAGTCACACAGTTCTATGGGATGGCAGGTAAATGAAAACAAAGCACGCATTTCTATGCAGCCGGTTTGGGACGACTGATACAACGACGGGATAAGTGCATCAATGTTGGTAGAAATTATGTTGAGAAATAAAGAGACAATGTATGTGTAAAAATAAACTGGTTCAAGTTGTTATAATATTTAGTTATTTTTCTACAGATATTTGTGACTTACTTATTAACTTACCCTCGCAAGAAGATGGTGGACAAACTACGGGAACCTGTGCACCCTAAATAAGAATGAGAGAAGCAGCTTTCTTTGGTCATCTGATGAATAGACAGGCATTGGAGAACATCGTAAGTGACGACAGGAAAGATCAAAGTGAAGAGAGGCAGAGGCAGACTAAGAGAAATGATACTAGATGGACTGAGAGGTGGCACTGAAGAATATCATCAGCTGAGTTGATCCAGAACACCAAAGATCTGTGGAGAGACATGAACCCTTATGGCATCTAGCACTTGATGTTCATGATGATCGTCTGTTTTGGTTGAAAAGTTTTATAACTGACTTAACTCTTTAGATCTCGTCTTTAATTTGTAATTAACCCTATCCGGATCCCTCAGTTGTTGCACGAACACTTCTATAATACCTGTCCATTCTCGGCAGCCTCGACCCAGTGTTACTATAAGTAACTGTACGCAATGTTTAGAGAACACTATATGTGTATGATGATGCTTAGCAAAACTTGTAGTGTGAAGGTCAGCGAGCACCCGTAACTATTCAGTGAAAAATCCACGTATGTTTATTGTTGAACTCATATTCTAGATTTCTCTTCCGGCTTTGCTGTTTAGCATTTCCTAAGCGCCACCAAGAGTGAAATTAAAATATTTTCGTATCATTCTGTGGTGGTCTGTCAGGCCAGTTGCATGGCTCTTTCGACTCTGCGTCTGTTAATTTACCCCCCCCCTCTCAAACACACACACACACACACACACACACACACACACACACACACACACAGAGGCACATACATGATACTTACGACGTGACGCGTTTATTCTTCGGGACGACGCTGTTTTAGTGTTTTCCTGTGGATTTTGTGGTGTTATTTCGTATTCGTTTATTGGAAGTGTTCAAAAGAACCCACGGAAGGCAGGTGGTGGATGAAATTAAAAGGGCGGCCGACAAATAGTTGTTGGTTATGGTCTCAAGTTTCGCGACGGTAGGTAGAAGATCTCTCTCACGAGACAATAAGATATTAGCCGCTGTATTCGACAGATATTTGTGGGTCATGGTCTCGAGTTACACGACGGCAGGCAGAGGAACTCGTCTTGAGTCAATGGCTGGCGTCTCCGACCAGTATGGTCACTGCCATAGAAGGAAACAACGGCAAACTACCTTCTTTAAAAGTGCCTAGTTCATTATGATTTGCTTAAAGACAGATCATCGCAAGACAAGGACAGAGACATTAAAATTAGCAACATGGAATGTTAGGAGTTAAACGACGACGAAAAATTAGATAACATCAAACAAGAAATGGAAAAAGAGGAATGTGCAAAACGAGATGGACAGGAGCATGCATCAAGACAAATGAAGATTTTAAGATTATTTATTCTGGAGGAAAAAATCGACAAGAGGGGGGGGGGGGGGGGGGGGGTAGCAGTTATTTTGGACCTTCAAACATCATAATCTGTTCAAGGATATTGGGCCGTGTCAGACAGCGTTTTACTAGTTAAATTAAGCGGCAGATCTTTTAGCATAAATGATATTCAAGTATATGCCCCAACAGAAGAATCCAGTGAAGATAGTGTAGACGAATTTTATTCTTCTTCTTCTTTCGTTCGCCTGAAATATGCCTATAACTGCAAAGAATTTTATAATGACATAGAGTCTGCTTTAAAGAAATGTAAACATTCAGAAATAAACATCATAATAGGGGACTTCAATGCAAAAGTAGGAAATCAAGGTGATAGATACATAGTGGGAAACTATGGTTTAGGAGAGAGAAATAAAAGAGGATACAAACTTGTAGAGTGGGCAAAAGAGCAGGAAATGAATGTAGGAAACACCTGGTTTAAGCAACACCCTAGAAGATTATGGACACGGAGGAGTCATGATAGCAGGATTAGAAACCAGATTGATTACATTTTGATTAGTAGAAGATTTAGAAATTCGCTAACAATAGCAACAACAATTCCCCGTGCTGATTGTTATAGTGACCACAGATTACTTACAGGAACATTGAGGATAACGTTAAAGAAAGTCAAGTATAAATAAGGAAACACTAAATATGATTTGTGTACATTGATTAAAGATAAGGAAATACAAAAGAAATTCAACATAGAAGTACAGAACAGATTTGATATATTGTCTGATCTAGAAATCCTATTCCAGATGTGGATGATTAATGGGAAATGTTGAAGAATTCAATCAGTTTGGCTGGAGAAACAACTATTCCAAAATTAAAGAAGATGGGTCGTAAGAAATGGATGACGGAAGAAAATTTACAACTAATGGAAACAAGAAGACTCACCAAAAATAATTCTGCCAAATATGAAGACATTCACAGACTAGTCAGAATATTACGTAAAGAGGCAAAAGAAGCATGGCTTGAGAAAAATTGCTTAGAAATTGAAAAACAATACAACAGTCAAAATACCAAATAAGTGCACAAAAGAATTCAGGAACTTACTAATAAAAGAACAAGTACATCAGCACGCTGTCTAAAAACTAAAGATGGCAAAATCATAATAGAAAAAGATCAGATTCTACATGTATGGTCAGACTATGTGAAAAACCTTTATGATGATAACGGAGATGAACATATTCGATTTAAAAATGAAGGACCGCCACTTTTGAAGATGGAGGTTCGAAATGTTCTTAAACATATGAAAGCTGGCAAGACCCCCGGTTCAGATAACATCACAACAGAAATGATTAAAGCTTTAGAAGAATATGGAATAGATCAAGTCATCAGACTGCTGAACACATTATATGATACTGGACATATACCTTCTGAATTATGTATTTCTGAATTTATTGCAATCCCAAAGAAATCAGAAGCCTTTGAATGTGATCAACATAGAACAATTAGTATAATGAGTCACATCGCAAAGATTTTGCTACAAATTATCATGCAAAGAGTGAGGAAGAAAATACAACCTGAAATAGGGGAAGAACAATTGTGGGTTTGTAGAAGGAAAGAGTACAGTAAATGCTGTGTATATGTTGCGTTCAGTTATTGAACGTTCTATAGAAGTAAACTAAGATATACATCTTTGCTTTATTGACTACACAAAGGCTTTCGATAGAGTAAGACGTGTCAACATGGTAGATATGCTTGCAGATCTACAAATTGATGGGAAAGACATTAGACTTATAAATATCATATATTGGAAACAACAAGCTGCCATAAGGATTGATAATGAAGTGGGACAATATTAGCCTAATAAGAGAGGTGTTAAGCAGGGATGTGTAATGTCTGCAGATCTTTTTTCCCTGTACAGTGAAAATATTTTCAGAAATTTAGAAGATATAAATGGAATCAGCATTGGAGGACGAAACATCAGTAACATTAGATATGCAGATGATACAGTACTGATTGCAGACAATGAGCAGGATCTGCAACAATTAGTGGATGCGGTCGTTGCACACAGTGAACAACTGGGATTAGAATTAGATTGTAAAAAGACCCAGATTATGGTCATCACTAGGAAGAAATAGATATAGTTTAACATCATTTCTGGTACTCCAGTAGAAATATGAATCAGTTCTTTATATCTCTTTGTTATTCTTACTGCACCATTCAAGACACTGATCACTTCTCTAATAGCTGCAACTTTACAACGATGCGAAGTCAACTAATGACCTAAAAACTGTGCTGTTTTCTGTGCCCCATCCAGCCGACGTACGTCTATAACTTGTACATGGAATGAGGCATCTTTGTATTATTTTCCTGAAAAGATCATACTGGAAGCTAGCAATTATACTGTCATATCTTCAAGGACATGTACACTTATTTTTCCAACATTGAACGCTTGATACCAATATATTTAACATTCTTAACTTTTGCCATCCTGGAATAAAATAACGCCCAGTTGTGCACATGTGCTTGCAGCAGTCTTTCCTGCCTCGCCAACATTGCATATTCACGTGTCATGTACATATATCATTAATACGACCATAACAATTAAAAGGCAACAAACAAAGCCGTCTGGTCACATTCATGTGAAGGCACTTACATGTCTTGGCGCACAGGTTCCCGCAGTTTGTCCATCATCTTTTTAGATGCGAATTCCAGCAGGTTGAGAAAGTTCTCAAAGTATGCATCCTCCTTAACGTTCAGCTGATGAAAGACAAGCAATCACGTGATAAAATAAAGAAACATCAACTCTACAACAATCCAATCAACAGACAATCAACTGATGCATAAAGTATTCAGGAGACAATCTGCTGTGTAACAGTGTTTCTATCATTACTGTAATACCACATTGCACACATTCAATAAAGAATTATGGATTACGTGCCATAAATCTGACATAAGGATATAAAACAAATAAACTGAACAGACAGTGTTTTCATAATCGTCATTTGTATTAGTAATGTCTAAGACTAAACTAGTCAGTAATGCAACACTCCTATCTCTCCATCACTCATTCTGTCTGTGTTATACACACAGCCACACACAAACAGAGAGTGAACAAGATATATATATATATATATATATATATATATATATATATATATATATATATATATATATATATGGACAAACACTCAGACAGACAGGAAGACAGACTGATTGATAGATATAAACAGATAGACATTACAGAGAGAGAGAGAGAGAGAGAGAGAGAGAGAGAGAGAGAGAGAGAGAGAGAGAGAGAGAGAGAGAGAGAAAGTGTTTGAGAGTTCTTAACCTTTACCATTTCAAATTTCGCTCCTAGCTGTTCTGGGTCGGCAATAAAATCCGGATAGCCAATTCTCTCAGTCATAGCGTTGGCCTGTGTGGAGTAAATTTAGACAAGAGAGCTGGATTGTTTTGTTGTCATCATCACTTTCACATAAACCATTATCATCACCACAATGATCACCAGCTTCATTACCATAATGATAATCACTATCATCAGTATCATTAGAATTATAATCACAATGACCATCACCACGACCGTCACTACTACTGCCACCATCAACATGACCAACACTATTTCTCTCAATACAACGCCATCGCCACCATTATCATTATTACATCCTTCAGAGTATGTAAATACAAATAGTATGGATGTTTTCATGATATCCACCCATGATTGGGTGGATATTCTGCATGTGATGATACTGGAGAATTGTGTGTATGCTTGCCTCGTTTCACTATTGCCTCTCTGTAACCATGCAGCCGCTATTCCGGGAGTTCAACATTTTGTTTGACAGCGTAGTCATTGCTGACATTATTATACAACAGCTTCCATCTAATTGTTTGATGAAGGTGGTAAATCGAGGAGGTAAAGTGGAAAGCTTATTTTTTATGGCAGTGTTTTCAACATAGGTAGTGAAAGCGAGAAAATTACCTTATGTGGGGAAAATAACAGCCAAAGGCTCAGAGGAAGACAGAGAAAGACATATGTGGAATGTTTACACATCTGTGCAACAAACATTAATATAAGCAACACCAATGTCATTAAACACCAGATGACAGAAGGAATTGGCAAGCCATTATCGACGATGTTTGCTCCACTCTAGCCATCTGAAGACAGGTCAACCAAGAAGGTCTTCTATCTATAAACTAACCCACTATAACCCAGTTATATTGTTAGTTATTTAGTGTGTCTTATAGTTTTCTATCATCCTCGTGAGCAACCCTGCGTGGTACATGTTATAATGTCCCTCCTGCTACAGCAGTATTGGCAGAATGCAACATCCCAAAACGCGTTGTCTGACTTCCATACACAAAAGGATCTGTTAGGCAGAATGTCCTTCATGCGATAGAATGCTACCTGTGCTTGAATGATTTTGCATGTCATCTCTGCGTTAATAATTTCATCTACTGTTTGACTTTTCTTGTTTCGGTGTTACCTCGGTCACTACCAATGCATATTTGTATCGCTTTAATCCTCTTGATCTTAACCATAACACAAACCTACAAAAAAAGATTTTACATCTGATTTTGCATAAATGAGGCCTGCTTAAACAAAATATCACATTTATTCGTCTGTAGCAGCTCTAGTTTGTGAAATATAGGCACTTGTGATGTTATTTAATATTATTACAGTATTTTCTGTATAAGGCTCTGAAAAAAAAAAAAAAAAAAAAAAAACTATTGCTATCTAGTCCCATATACAATGAAATTGCTTGTTTACTTACAGTTTAAGTTTTCCAAGAATCGTCCAAGAATTGCCTTATTTAGATTTTAACCCACTGCACGTATGTTAGTATGCTACTTATTTTCTTACAATTCTAACGCTAATGACGTCATCTTCAAGTAGAGCATGTTATCTTTCACATGAATTATTTTGTTATATTTCTGGAGAGTACACTTTGAAAGAAGAACATAGGAAGCATATTAATGTTTTGTGTGTGTGTGTGAAAAAGGCACACGTTACTTACTTTGAAATAAAACTAGGTGGCCAGGGCAAGTCTCGGGCTCCTCTTATTGTTTGCAAAACATATTTTGAACACCTGCGACAGTGGATTGTGGGAAAAGGAAATGTTTCAAATTTGGAATTCCAATGGTTTGGAGAGAGCCCATGAACCACTATGATGACAGTTATTTCTGTGTTGTCAATATTAATGGAATTAATGCGGGAAAAGTCACAAACAATGGAAATATCCAGATGTAGATTCTGCTAGACGACATGTTCCACACGGAGATGACATACTAATTCCAACTTTCTGTCAGATTTCGGATTCCCTGTTAGAAGATGAGACAGCTATGGCACGTGAAACGACAAGTAGCAAAGATAGTGATTTCCAAGATGTTTTTCCAGCTGCTCAACGCTTCGAACAGCTTGTACTGAATGATCTCATCCGATATCTATATCTCGCCAAGGAATCCAGCTAAGTAACCCTAATATTTTCATGTAGTTTTTGTGTGTAGTTGTGTGTCTGTTTGTGTATGTTTGTTCTGTGCGGACGAAGGCTTTAGCCGCAACGTCCATTTTGTTTCTTGTAATCGTGTTCTAGTAAAGCTCACAATCTACTTCTCGTATTTTGGTGATTCATTCATTGCCAAGGAATCTTCAGAACTTTTGGCTTCAAGATTGAAAGAAATAGAATTACTGACTGCTGAAACAAAGGTTATATTTTATCGCAGCAGACAGCAAGGTTTCCTTCCATTCTTCTGTTTAAAAAAACAAAAAACCTGTGTTTTGTATTACTATAGGAGGTCTTGTAAACGAAATGGATGTAAGTTATACATCAGATGAGTGGCGACGTGTAATTGACAGCTCTAAAAGAAGTTACACAATGGTAACACATATGGTTCAATTCCAATTGCTCATTCTACTACAACGAAGGAGGAATATGCTACAATAAACACGGTTATGGACAAATGTAAGTATTCAGAACGCAACTGAATGGTTTGTGTAGATCTCACAATGACGAAGCGTTGTGGAGTCACCAAATATTCGTTTTATATGCTTGTTAGACAGCAGGGCGAAAGATAGGCACTGAACAAGGAAACAGTGACCGTTGAGGGATGAATTTAAAATTGGAGAACATAATATTGTCAACATGCCTCTCATTGATCAAAAAAAAATTCTACTGCCACCATTACAAATAAAGCTTGGTTTGATCAAAAATTTGTCAAGGTATTTAACACAGATGTTACCTGTTTTAACCTCCCATGTGGTCTAGTGGTTAGGATTCCTGGCTTTCACCCAGGCGGCCCGGGTTCGATTCCCGGCATGGGAACAGAATTTTGATATGATATTCTCATTGCGACAAATGCAAGAGAAATGCCGTGAACAGAATCAACCACTGTTTATTGCCTTCATCGACCTCACAAAGGCATTTGATTTGGTCAGTCGTGAGGGTCTGTTCAAGGCACTAAAGAAGATTGGCTGCCCACCAACTCTTCTGTCCATTGTGGAATCGTTCCACACAGGCATGAAGGGTATAATCAAGTTTGATGGTGCAACTTCTGAAGAATTTGAAATCAAGAGTGGAGTTAAGCAAGGTTGTGTACTAGCTCCCACCCTCTTTGGAATATACTTTTCACTTCTACTGAAATATGCATTTCGTGATCAGGATGGTGGTATATACATTCACTCACGCTCAGATGGCGGCCTCTACAATGCTCAGAGATTGAAGGCTAAGACCAAAATTAGGAGGGTACTGATCAGAGAGTTGCTTTTTGCAGATGATGCTGCAGTTACGACCCACTCTGAGGAAGAATTGCAATGTCTACTATCTGCATTCTCCAATGCTTGTTCTGAATTTGGTTTAACAATTAGCAAAAAGAAGACACAGATTATGTCACAAGGTGCACATGGGGTACCATCAATCTTTATTGACGACGCCGAACTAGAGATAGTAGACCATTTTACATATCTAGGATCAGTGGTAAATAGAAAATTATCCCTAGATCAGGAAATCAACATCCGGATTGGTAAGGCAGCAACAACAATGAACAGGTTAAGAAAAAGAGTCTGGGAGAACAGGAAGCTTACTGCCAAAACAAAAGTCCTTGTCTATCAAGCCTGTGTCCTTAGTACTCTTCTCTATGGCAGTGAAACCTGGACAACTTACTCACACCAAGAGAACAATTTAAACAGCTTTCATATGCGGTGTCTGCGAAGTATTCTTGGTATTAAGTGGCAAGACAAAATCACAAATACTGAAGTATTGGAAAGATCAGGTTGTGTGACAGTTTATTCCATGCTCAGTCTTCGTAGACTTAGATGGATAGGACATCTTAGGAGGATGGATGATGGTAGAATACCAAAGGATATCTTTTTTGGTGAATTACAGATGGGTAAGAGATCTCAGGGTCGGCCTCTACTACGATACAAAGATGTGTGTAAGCGGGACATGATTGATACAGGCATTGATAATGCACATTGGGAGCAAGTCGCCGCTGAACGTGTTGCATGGAGGGCAAATATCAGAAATGGAATAAAGTCAAAGGAGAAAATTATTGCAGAAAAGTCACACACCAAGCGTTTGAGACGTAAGATGGTGCATGATGGTGGAAATGACCACGTGTTCACATGCACCCACTGTGAAAGGACATTTACAGCGCAAATTGGCCTTATCAGTCACACTCGCTACCGCCATAGTTAAAAGTTATTATGCCTTTTTAAAGCACAAACTATCGTCTGTCCAGACGGCAAGGTGCCAATGAATACCTGTTTTAATTACATATGCAGAAAGTGACCGGAATTTAGCATAGACAAACTTAAAGCTGGAACTTTTGATGGACCTCAAATCAGAAAGTTAATAAACGATTCCAAAATAATCTATTCGGTGAGCCAATATAATATCTTGCGGTGTATGGCAAGGGGGGGGGGAAGGGTGTGTGTGTCTTTGAGCCTGAGAAATGAAGGCCACCTGGCTAGTGCAGTCGCCGCGAACTGTGCAGATTGTGCTTTTCTTTTTGCCCCCGACATAAAAAGAAATACCACACCTTATCGAGGATTCAAAATTGTGTCTCCCGAAAGAGAATCCGGCGTTTTAGCCACCCGGCCATCCATTTCTGTGTGTGTTGACTATATATTTAAAAATGCTAGTTCTTCTTCTTCTTCTTCTTCTTCTTCTTCAGCGTTCCGAGCCATTGAGGTTCTTTGCTGCAGATACAATCCGTCTTCATTCGTCTCTCTGGTGGACCTTCTCTTGCCAGTCACTGATTCCAAGTGCTTGTAGGTCTGTACATGTATTATCTCTCGACCGCCTTCTTGGTCTACCTCGGGGTCTACGGTCATTTATTTCCTGAGTGTACGCGAGTTTTGTTTCCCTATTATCTTCCATGCTTTCTATATGCCCCAGCCATTGTAGTCTATTAGCCTTCATGATGCCAGTGATTAGCGGGGACTTAAACATATCATAAATGTCTTTGTTACTTCTTCTTTTCCACTCTCCACTTTAGTTAGTTAGTTAGTCGACAGATCATCCTCGTTGCACATCGGACCATTCAGTCCATAAGTGCTCGGATCCCCTCCTCAGCAAACCCCGCAGCGTGTAGCGGCTAACGACGCCAGTTCTGTGTTGGTTTATCAATCTTCTTTGGCTTCCTGCGTAATGTTCTTGTTTGGCCACCCCTCTTTTAATTTGCTGCTCTCGCAGTCTGGCCATTGTTGTAGATTCACAGTCATCACTTGGTTCTTGCAAAAGTCTCACTTCTCGTAGAGCATTCAGAATGTCAGCCTGGTCCATGGCGCGTCCGCCCTCAACAGTAGCCTCACCTGCGAGCTTGTCAGCCCGCTCATTTCCTTGTACTCCCGCATGCCCTGGCACGAAGATGAAACTAATCTTTGCCAGCCGAGACCGCTTCAGAGGCAGCAACCATTCTCTTCGGATCGACCCCTCCTCTATCCTCTTGATCATGTTCATTGAGTCGCTAAGGAAACAAGCCCTAGTGAATGTCTGTGTCTCGAGCCATGTTATTGCTTTACTTACTGCCATGACTTCCATGGTCAGGCTACTTGTGGTTTCAGTGAAAGCACCAGAGTCTCCTTCACAATTCTCCCTCCGGCCCGAGCTGTAAAGGCCCATGAGCTTCTCACATGTCGGATGACCGACCCATCTGTGTAGATGACCGCGTCACTGTCTAGCGAATTCTCGAAAATCAACGCTTGTACTTCAGCCTCAACAGCAGCCGGATTTTCTTGTCTGCATTTTCTATCTAGTTGGATGCAAACTGAAAAGGATGTGCAGAAGTCTGTTGGCACTTGCACCCACTCCTCGCCAGGTTCTAAGTCCTCAAGTGAACACACCTGTTGAAGAATGTCCTCGGCTTGACCCATCCACGACCGTCCTCTTTTTAACCTGCTGCCCTTCACCTTCCTAATTTCACTATGCAGTGGATGCTGTGTGTTTGCGTTAATTCTGAGGTAGGCGCGTGCCCTGCAAACTTGCATTCTCTCTTCAATGGTTGGAAAATCAAGAAGGTAGCGCATCGCCCTGCATGCTGTATCTCTTGTACATCCAAGAATAATGCGCATAGCTTCATTCTGTATCCTTTCCATCCTTTCTATCTGCTTATGGCTGACAGTCAGGATTGCCATTGCGTACTCCAAAACAGACATGACCAGCCCCTCGTACAGAAGACATAAATGGCGCTGCTCACAGTTTGCTGCCGCCATCACCCGCATCGCTGCCAAACCCCGCTTGGCCTTTGTTATCACCTGGTCTATGTGCACATTATAAGCAAGGCTTCGATCAAACCGTATCCCCAGGTAATTCATTGCCTGCGTTCTTTCCACCGTCTCTGAACACAGCATTACAGTTGGTGTTGGATTGTTGACAATATGATTATTCAACGAGAACCAAGTCACTGTTGCCTTTGTTGGGTTGACCATTGCCCCAGCTTCATCACACCAAGTACTTATGCGATTGAGTTCGGTTTGTAGCTCCACAGCAACCTCCTCTCTATCCTTACCCTGACGATACACTAAAACATCATCGGCATATGACAATGTCCTGCCAGGTCCAGTGATCTGCTCACTGGTGATTCTCACTGTGTAGGCGTTGAACAGTACCGGAGATAATGGTGATCCCTGTGGTAGGCCAGGATATATTGTTGTTGGTTCCGAAGTCCAACTGCCACATCTAAAAACTACTTTCCGTTGGAAGAGAGCTGCAGCGATCCAACTAAGGAGGAATGGACTTACGTTTAGTTCAAGAAGCTGAAACATTAAAAAATCCAGTGGTACTCTGTTGTATGCGTCCTCAAGATCAATCGCTGCAGCAACGGTTTCAGTGCCTGAGTGGAAACCTTCATAGACATCATGGGCAAAGACTGCTGCATTGGTCCAGGTTTCTCTTTTTGGACGGTACCCACCCAGGGTAGGTGGGAAAACACACTCTCCACTTTGTGTATCCCTAATGGGTCCAAAGATGTGTCTTAAAATTTTTTTCTCAAAGGTTTGTAACAAGGCTTCGTCTCCTTTCGTTGTACTCCAGTTTTCAGAGCCATACAGCACAACTGGTCTGATCAGTGTTTTGTATATTGTGATTTTGGTGTTACGAGATAGCGCCTTTGATTTTAGTAGATGTTGTAGTGCATAGTATATCTTATTTCCAGAGTTGATTCTAGTTTGTATTTCTTCCCTTATGATGTTGGAGCAGTTGAAGATTGTACCCAGGTATTTGTATGTTTCCGTTCTTTTAATGGTCATATTATGCTAGTGATAAAGGTTTAATACATTTTTGGTGTTTTATATGAAAATAATAAATGCACAATAATTACGTATAATATGTATGCAGATTATATTCAAAATGCCATTGAAGGCACCTAACTCTAGGCTTCTACATAACAATTTCCCTACTAATAATGTTATTCTTTGTTATCTCGAAAACTAGAGCTTACAGAAGAAAAAAACAATGATTACATTTGTGGAATCAGCAACACACATTTATGCAAGAACAGATAAACAATTTAAAGTACCAAAAATGTGTAAACCAGTGTAATTATAGTCTTTGTCTTTTTCACGTGTAGTTACGTACTATTGCTTTCAATGGATACAATGTCGCTCAATTCTTGCAGTCTAGTCGCATTTCTTACCGCACACATTAGTAATCACCATAACATCGTTTTAAAAGTTAGTTGCATATCCTGTACAGGACGTTGCAGTCAAAACCAGCATGTTTTGCTGTTGTGATCTCTTGGCATGTTTACGTTCAGTAGTTTGCAGTTGCTTTCTGAACGACCGGCACCAATACCATTTCGTAAAAAACCAACGCAACGCGGTCTGCTGCCAAATCGCCCGCAGATGCGTTTCGAACGCGGGTATGTGGGATCACGAACTGCGTCCGTAACCTCCTTCGCCAGGGACCATAATACAAACATATTATTTATATTGTATCCATCAGTTGATTAAATAATAGAAAGCTGAATATCGTAAAACAAACCAAATCAGAGTTGTACAGAAGACATTGTTGGAAGGGTGGTAACATTGTTTACATCAGTGTTTCCCAACCTTTTTTGTGCTATGCCCCACCTAAGCCTTTCTAAAATTTCTTATGCCCCCCCCCCCTTCCCCCAACATATGCATCATTTTTAATATTCAAAAATTGAAATGTTCACTAAAGAAACTTGAATTTTTTAAATTTTTTTTTAGAAGGACTCACGGTTCCCAGAGGGGCCAGAGCCCCCCCCCCCCCCCCCCCACCCCACCAGGTTCCGCGTCCCTGTGTGTCGGTTGTGTTGGGTGAATTTTTTTTTCTTTGGTCTGGTGGTTACCCCAGACAAGCTGGTTCCCCCGCCTCCCCCTTTGTTTGTGTGGACCCTTAGTCTCACTGTGAGCTATTGCCCACAGTGGTCCACCAGGCCCACATCTAAGGTGAAGATATGTGATGGGTTTTTATTTGATCATCCCAGCCTCCGACCAGACCAGGCGCACTACTGGGGGGAGGGCAGCAAATGCACCCGATCGTAGCCAAAGGACCGATAGGTTTTAGGAAGAAATCACTAGGAAATTATTGAGCAAACACAGTAAGTAAATTTTCAAAACATATAATGGAGAACTGAAATTCAAGTACAAAATAATTTTAATGAAAGATGTTTCTATATTATTTTAATTATTAGTAATTATTTACATTTCGTGAGATCCTTGCGCTTGATGCTTGCTGCAAAGAGATTTTATGTCAGGTTCCAATTTAGTTAACTTCAGTCTCAAGTCTCCCCGTTTTGTTATATCCAGCCGATTTCTTCCATTTTCGAATTGCCCCCCTTAACAATCGAATTGCCCCCCTGTGGGGCGTGGGCCCCACGTTGGGAAACACTGGTTTACATTGTATTGTTGAAATGTAATTTTGTTATTCAATTATAGTGACTTATTGCATAAGATACTTTATGTGTGTGGATGAGGAATGTATCTGGGTGGAAATGTGAGTGGGTCGGTGGGGGTGTCAGTGTGGGCGAGGGATGTGTGTGAGTGTGTGGGTATTGGTGGGTGGGGGAGGTGCGGATGTGTGGGTGGGGATGTGTGGGTGGGGGTATGTGAATGGGTGAGTGGGGATGTGTGTAGGGGGTGTAAAGAATGTGTGTATGGGTTGGGGGTTGGGTGTGGCTAATATGTATATGGACGGAAGAGGTGTGTGCGTTGGGGATGTATGTGTGTGTGGGTCGGTGTTTGTGTGTGAGTGAGGGAATGTGTGGATAGGGAATAGATGTGTGGATTGTGGAGGTGTGTGGGTGGGTGGGAGAGGTGTGTTGGAGTATAAGAGAAGTTTGTGGGTGGTGAGATGTGTGCGGGTGGGGATGTGAGTGGGTGGGTGGGGAGGTGTGGGATGTGTGGGTTTGTGGGGGTGTGTAGGTGGGTGCGGAGATGAGTGGGTTGGTAGGTGGAGGGATAAGAGTATGGATGGGACGTGTGGGTAGGTGAGGGTGTGTGAGAGGAGGATGTGTGTTTTGGGTTGGTGTGTTTGCGTGGGTGTTGGTGGGTAGTGGGATTTGTGGGTGTTGGCGGGTCGGGAATATGTGGGTGTTGGTAGGTGGGGATGTGTGTGTGTGGGAGATGTGTTTGCGTGGGAGATGTGTGTGTTGGTGGGGGATTGTGTGTCGGTGGGGGATGTGTGTATGGGTGGGTAGTGGGATGTGTGAATGTTGGAGGGTGTGGTATATGTGGGCGTTGGTAGGTGGGGAATGTGTGTGTGAGGGGATGTGTGTTTGCGTGGGAGATGTGTGGTGTGTTGGTGGGGGAATGTGTATCGGTGGGGGATATATGTGTGGTTGTTGGGGTATGTGGGTGGTTGTGAAATGTGTGAGTGAGCGGGGAAATGTGTGTGTGGATGGAAAGATGTGTGGGTATGGGTGGTTGATGTTTGAGTGGGTGAGGGATGTGTGTGTGTTGGTGCGGGATGTGCGTGTGTGAGGGGTGTGTGTGTGGTTGGAGGGTGTGTGGGTGGGTGGAGCATGTGTGTGGGTGGGTGAAGCATGTGTGTGTGAGTGAGCTTGAGTGGATTGGAGTATGTGTGAGTGGGTGGAAAGATGCGTGTGGGTGGGTGAGGGATGTGTGTGTGGGTGGGTGCGAGATGTCTGGGTTGGTGGCGGGATCTGTGAGTGGGTAGAGGGATGAGTGCGGGATGTGTGGTGGGTGGGGGATGTGTGGTGGATGGGGGATGTGTGGATATGAGTAGGTGATGTGTGAGTAGGTGAGGGTGTGTGTGTGTGGGTTGGTGCGGGATGTGTGTGTGGGAGGGGGATGTGTCACTTAACATGAGAATATGCATTGTTTATGCTTACAACATTCATTTGACAATGTTGTTTTTCCCTATGTGAATGCGTCTTGCACTGCTGATGAACGAAAGATGAGTGATTGGAAGGGCTGAATGTAAGACGGGCCTCCGCGCCCAATTTGTTACCCTTTGAAAATAAAAATCAACAAAGATCAGTAATAATAAATGTCCCTAGATTAATAAAATAATCCATTTGGATAAAACTTTTCTCTTCTACTTTGATCTTACTATTAGTGTTCGTAATGTATATCTTGCTTTTCGGTCCCGTTTCCATACTGTTCTTCACCAATTGCCATTTTTTATGGTCTTTCTTGTTCTTCTCATTATAATTCTGAGTAGAATGATAATGTTATAGGCATCTGTAAAGAAAGCCGCTTGTCATTGATGTCCTTCTTAGCAATGACCATACTGGTCGATGACCAAATGACATAACTAAGTGTGACACCTTGCAGTCTTGACAGACTAAAGTATGTGAGTTGAAATGTGGCCAATATTCCATCACAATGCCTGGGCAGAGCTTCAGAGAAACATGTGGTGCCCAAACGACATGATCCCCCTCTCGACCTAATTCTTGTGTATTCCAGAGGAATGGGTAACCAATACGTCTGGCACAAGGTAGGTTGCAGACGCTGGCGGCACAGCGTCAAATCCTCCAGGACCTCGTCACCACGAGCAGGTGGCGAGTGATGGCCAGACCCTGACACCCAAGGGACCCGGCTTAGAGGCGTTCAGCCAAGTCCCACAGGTGAGGGCCTCGTACGAGCCCGGACCATAAGGGCGCGCACATCTGTCAATCACAAGTGTCCGGGCCTGTGTAAAGCGTGCACTATCGTCAGACTCTCCACCTGGCTTTAGCGGACCCCGCGACCAGTGGGAATAGGCCCGCAAGAGCTAACGCAGGAGACATTGCTTGTCTGTTGCGAGCAATGTCTCACATCCTTCCACTGTGCGGCTCTCTCGACCAGCGAGAATAGGCCCGCCGGAGATTTTACTCGTCTGCTGTAAACAAATCTCTACCGAGTGACTGAATAAGTAAAGAAACGATAAAAGTAGTGGTATTTCAATTTCGCTTGCGCTCCCACCTATGCTACACCCTTCATGTGTCTTTACAAAGTCGGACTATAGTCAAGCTAACAGGTCTTTAAGTATGGAAGGTTTGGTCGAATAATTTGACACTGGTGTCAGATGGTGAAACATACTTAGGAGAGCTGACGATGTGTGCAATACAAAGTTAAATAATTACCATAAGGAGATTGGATATTCAAAATAATCTAATTGATGACAGGTGGGTCAAGGAAATGTTATGGAATAGAGACTTCGTGAAAACAGCGAAGGTTATGTAGTAAATAGAGTACTTTGAACTAAGCGTTGTCTCTAGTGGTGTGGTGTAGGGTTACACTAAGAATAAAGGTGACCCTTGGAAATAATATAATATAGATGGAGACCTGTTGAATAGGTATACGTTTACTGTTCCCAGAAAGGGTACATTTGATGAAGATAGAGTGATGTGGAGAATTGGAGATGATGATAGTAATATATTTAATTGATACCTTAATAGTGTATATATTATATCATTGATGATATGTTATTTGACTTCCTTGTAACCATTTCACATTGTGTGTCATAATAAAGTAAAGCATAACAGCGTACCTAATGTGCGTAACTATTAATTCATGTTAATATAATGACAAAAAGAAATGCTTATGATGCTGGATGTGTTAAACATTCGTGGTAAAATCTGAAGTGTTTTTAAAATGTGTGTCATTTCAGAAAAATAAAATGATCTATGAGAGATGCTGCTATGTGAATGACACATTTGGCTAACACATATTTTATTACTCTCGTCGATATAACTTTTGATTTGTTCATAATGTTTCTACATTTGGTCTATCTTTTTCTTACTTTGGTTAATATGTTTCTTATTTGGGTAAAATTTTTCTTCATTTGGCTAACATAATTTTTTCTATTTTGGCCAACATGTTTTCCTAAGTTTGGTAACACATTTTCTTACTTTGCACAACATATTTCTCAAATTGGCTAACATGTTTTCTTTACTTTGCCAACAATTTTCCGAATTTGACTAACGTATTTCTTACTTTGATTAATATATTTTTTCTTCATTTGGCTATGTTTTCGTAATTTGGATAACGCTTTTCATTAGGTTTGTCGATATATTTCTTGATTTGACTAACATATTTTCCCAATGTGTGTAACATATATTCGTACTTTGCCAACATTGTTTCTTACTTTACCATATATGTTTCTCACTTTGGTTAATATTTTTCTTCATTTCGCTAATATTTTACTTATTTTGGCCAACTGTTTTCTTTGTCAAACATATTTCTTAGCTTGCTCGACATATTTCTAATTGTGGCCCTTATTTTTCCTACTTTGGTTAATATTTCTTCTTACTTTGGTCGACACATTTCTTGATTTGGCTAACATTTTTCTTACCTTGGTCGACATATTTCTTAATTTGGCAAACAATTTTCATAATGCTGAAAGTTTGGTTGACATATTTCTTGACTTGATTAACATATTTTCTTAATTTGGCTATCATAATGTTTTACTTTCGCCAGCTTTTTTTTTCTTACTTTGCCATACATTATTCTCACTTCGGTTAATATATTTCTTCATTTTAGTGACATATTTCTTATTTTGGTCAATTTTTTCTTACTTTGCCATACAGGTCTGTTAGTTTGGTCGACATTTTTCTCACTTTGGTTACTATTTTTCTTAATTTGGCTATCATAGTTTCTTAATTTTGGTCGACATATTTCTTCCCTTTGCAGACGTATTTCTTAGTTTGGTTGATATAGTTTTCCTACTTTGACTAAAATATATTCTTACTTCGATCGACATCACCTTTTCATCGTATCTTATGGTCTCCTGTCTGAAAAACTATCTTCTCTTAGAGACCTTACTGTACAGTTACAGACTAGGGATTACACATTTCTACGAGTTTTAAATCTAGATTACGTGAAAGGTGTTACGTTATGTTGTCAACATACAGATATCCTCTAAACCATCATTGAAGTGTGAGACAAATCCACAATGACTTCTTTTTTGTAAGTTGTACGGGGCTATCACTGATAGTTTACATTGTTACTGTTCTGTGATTCTCTTATAGTAATGGTAACACATGAGTGTTATTATTGTTGTCTTAATGTTGGTTAGTTACCCGATGTTGGTAGCCCATTGTCATTCTTCGAAACGTGAAGATAATGAGTAAGTCATATAACATTTGTATGGCTGGGAAGCGTGGCCAGTGATCAGATAAGCTGATAAAACATCTGATGGCTGTGGAGATGTAGTTTATGAGGAAACCACAAATACTACGGACAGCTAGAAAAACCGATGACCAGTTCCTAAAAGAAACATTCGAAAGCCTGATTAGAGAAATTAGGCAGTGACAGTTTTTTTGGACGCGTCATGAGACAATACTCGAGAAATTGGTGGATACTATTGTTTCTTTTCTTACATTTGTGTATACTACTGTTTCTGTCCTCTCTCTCTCTCTCTCTCTCTCTCTCTCTCTCTCTCTCTCTCTCTCTCTCTCTCTACACACACACACACACACACACACACACACACACACACACACACTATTGTTTCTGTCTCATAATTATGTGCATTGCTCCCTTGTCATTAGTCTTTTTACTGGTACACGCTGTTAGTTACTCTGGCAGTCTAAGGGATTCGCAATATTCGTCTCAGAAATCACATCTCTGGTGTTTCCAATAGTTTCCTAATTAGGTCGTTCACACATAAATGTTATGAAGTCAGCGGAAATTCGGGAATGTCAAATACCAATTGAACATTTCATATTCAGCATGTTATTTAATTTGTTAAGCAACGCCATAGACGTCAACGCGGCTGAAATGTTTGACACACTTAATTTTCTCTTCTGACGAAGAGAATTTGTAAACCAAAACCGTCACTTAAATCTTGATGATTTTTTAAAAATTTGTTCGTAATTTTGTCAGTAACGTATTGTTAACACATAACATTTGAATGCATTGCCAGAATCTCCATGGTTGCGAGACCACGGAACCCTGTCTCTTTAACCAACAGTGGGAAAGGTATGTCTTGTAGAGATAAGTTCACAGGCAAGGATTTCCTGGTTGTACTGTTGTTTAGAAGTCTCTTTTCTTCGTCACAGGTCTTCTGACTGCAGTATTTTCTTTGGTTTCAGTAAAAATCTTGTTTAACTGGAAAGTTTTTGGGAATTCTGTATTTTGTCTTTCCTCGTTCGTTAGAAGTAATGATTATTCTGTCTGCGAATCTAAAACACCACATATAGCAGGATCTCAGTTAGTACAAGTGAACCCATCAAATCGTGTTTCTAAAGCGTAGTCCATACATATAGAGCTATATGATACCCTAAATATCGGCGGTCATGACATACCAGAGATTCGATATGCTGATGATACAGTATTACTGATGGTTCCGTCGCCTTGCTACTGAGTGAGTGCGTGGCGCGACACTGTGACCTGTGAGTTTCGTGTGAAGTGGTTTTGAATATGCCCAAGTTTTTTGTTGTTGAACGTGACTGCATGTTCAGAGCGATGGCAGGTGGCTATGTCCCAGAGTTTACCGGTTTTTGCCTTATGCAGAAATGCGTGGCTGCTGGGCTTCTGGTTGACTGCCACTGCCGTCGGTGATGAACTGTATTTTCGTGGACTGTGTGGGTGAACATCTAGGAAACATCCAGATAGGAAAATGACTGCCGATTCCATCAGAGATGAATTGGGTGTTTCGTGGGGGACTGGTGTGTTGACATTCTGGCGGCGGCATTATGCACAGTGTATCTGTGCGGGCTGTTGTTTGTCGAGACTCCTGTCTTTTCCACTTTTCACATTGGGCAGTGGGGAGCGTTTTGTGTGATATTCACTGGCACAGGAACGGAGCATAATGGGGACGACCCGTTGCTGTGAAGTTGGAACTGCGACTAACTAACTAACTAACTAACAGTATTACTATTCACAACACAGAATGGCATAGAAAACCTAATAGCCTCAACCCAATTGAATAGTGAAAATCACAACTTATATCTTAACATAGCAAAAACAAAGATAATGCATACAGATGAAACTACTAAGGAGAAAGAAATATACATTAATGGGGGAAAATTGGAGGTAGTGGAAAATTTTGAATATCTTGGGTCATTGATTATCAACAACGGTGACACAATGTAAGAAATTAAACGGCGACTATCCATTGCTCTTCAAAGACTAAAACAGCTGAATAAATTATGGAGTGGGACAGACAGAACTACAAAAATTAGATTTTTAAGAGCATGCATCTTTCCCATTGCAACATACGCCTGTGAGACATGGACACTTACTAAACAAGCTGAACAGCGCATAAACGCCTTTGAATATACATGGTATAGACGAGTTCTAAGAATATCTTGGGTAAAGAAAAGAACAAATGCATCCATACTTCAAGAGTTGAATATTGAGGAGGGTTGGCTATTAAAGACGATAAAACAATGAAAATTGAAGTATTTTGGTCACTTGAAACGTCACGAAAGTTTGAAGAGAACAATAATGGAAGCGTATATGCCTGGGAAGAGAGGAAGAGGAAGGCCAAAGAGAAGATGGGTGCAGGATGTGGCTGATGATCTCCAGATGGGTGTGGCGGATGATCTCCAGATGGGTGTATCAGACGCGGGACATCTTGCTTATGATCGAGAGGTAGTTCCGGAAGGTTGTTATGGGGCGAGGTTCTGCAAAGGACATGCTACTGAATGAATGAATGAATGAGTCCATACACATAATCTCTAGATGGATCTATCGGACGCGGGACATCTTGCTTGTGATCGAGAAGTTTTCCGGAAGATTGTCATGGGAGCGAGGTTCTGCAAAGGACATGCTACTGAATGAATGAATGAATGAGTCCATACACATGATCTCCAGATGGGTCAATCGGACGCGGGACATCTTGCTTGTGATCGAGAAGTTTTCCGGAAGGTTGTCATGGGAGCTAGGTTCTGCAAAGGACATGCTACTAAATGCATGAGTCCATACACATTACTTCTAGTACTAAAGGACTAAATTTTGTTTGCGGATTAGCATTCCGTATTACCAGTGTCCCTCATCATCAGACTTTAGGGGTACTGGTAATTTACGTCTGCAAGTCAAGGACGAGAAATTAAGATTTCATGTGTTCGAATCCTAACCCACCACAATGATATAGGTTCACAATAACGTGTACGCCTTTACCTTCTCTTTTGCAAAGCTTCTAGTTTGATCATCCATCCATTCATTTTCCTCTAAAAGTTCGTTGAAAGCTTCACGAATGTTGTGTATCATTTCCAGTGCCTAAGTAGATAGAAGGAAATGTATCCAAGTTCATGTAAAATAATAACAAATGTTGCAACATTACAATGAAATAATTAAGAGCTTAAAGAAGACAAACTGCGTTGAGCGAATATCTATCCTACAAATGAACACTCACTGTTTGCTTGCTTTCCTTCTTAAAGTTATCTTTGATGAACATGGCGCCGACAGCCATCCCCATCTTCTCGTTAACAGTCTTCACACATTTCTTCCATCGTACAGAATCTCGCTGCACTCCCTGTCGTCAATAGAAGCATGAAAGACTCGTGTGATTGTGTTAGTTGAGGAAGAGGATGACAGAATTATAACAACATGAAACTAAACAATAATATAAGGGAAGTCAGAAAGTAAGTACAAGTTACTCACACTTTCTTTACAGGACGTCGCAGTCATCATCAGCTTTTATTGGTTGGTTGGAATTTCTATGCAGTTTTGTGTTCAGTAGTTTGCCACTGCTTTCTCAACGACCGACGTTCATACCATTGCGAAAATCAACACACAGCGATCTGCTCCCAAATCGCGGTAGCGAACCCGGTTTGTCGGGATTGTGAAACTGCGTTCACTATCCCAGGCCATAGAGGCCCACCAGTAAGCAAATGACAGACTGAGACGAGGAAGTCGATAGTGTTAGTTGGCAGTTTCCAAATGTGTCATTCACTGGCAACAATCTCTAGAATTATGATTAACCAAGGTAACAGTTTAGGCCTACTACATGTTGTATCCTGCTCGTGGTAGACTCCACATTAAGAACACACTGTGCTGAGACTTTCTTTTTTTAAAGACTTCCTGCAAATGATGTTCATGGGTAAATGTTACCTTTTTACAATGAGAACAGATGGTCGTGACAAGTATACATATTTCTATAAATAACACTGACAAATTGTTGATGAAGATCTGGCTGATGGACCGCTGTGACTGTGACAAAAATATTAAAACTCTGCAGGGGGTGGAAGAAATTATTCGAGCTGCCAGACGAGTAATTATTCTCATGGCTAAACCATCAGAACAATACAAGATAGTCTGAATTACCGGAAAGCGTGTACACAACAGATGTTCATACAGTTGAGAGAACACTTAATGAAGTGAATGAGACAACTCTTTGAACATCTATCTTCGTAAACTGATAAAAGGTTTGAAATACTTAACAGGATTGTTAATGGTGTTGAATCATTGGTGCATCATTACAATCTTAATTGCAACAGCAACACCCTCCTTTAGATTTTCTCTGTGTCAGTATCTGGACCCATCAATCTTTCCGTGCGACTATTACATTCTGAATATTAAGTAATTCACATTATTTATTTATATTGTTCAGAACGTTGGGTTTTTCCTTGCTATGCCATATAAAAATATTTTTTCGAACAGTACTTGTTAGAGGAACTTTTTTATTTAGGAATTCTACATCAATCAGTTGTATTATGATGCGTATGAAGTGCTGTGGTACTATCACCGCCTGCCGGAAATCCTAGGGTTGACCGCCATTATTCTTTCTTTCTTGAAACTATGACGTCATATTAAAGCCAATTATGTAGCATTGGTTGGCTAAACCTCTGACCAAGGACATCCGGTTCGGATAAACATTTCTTTAGGACTTGAATTCAATAGCCTTTGACTGTTACCAGTCTACATTCAGGTTGCAGGTCGCTGCAGTGGCTCCTCGTTCATGCCATATTACCTTTGGTTATTCCATTAAGTCAGCATACCGTTGACCAGCATACCTTTGACCAATCAGTAAGTTCAACTTACTTTTGGCTGATTAGTTTATTCCACATACATTTTTTAACACCGCAATTCATTCAACATATCTTTCACCTATACATGCGCTCTTGCAACAGTACCTGCATGACGTGTTTGTACTGGGCCTCCATCTGCTGGTAGGGTTCGCTGAGCTCTGGCACCAAATCACTGACTAATCTCCACATGAGGTAATTGGCCAGGGTCCTGTGGCAACAAATGCCAAAAGGCAGGAACATATAAATATAACGCTGTATAGAGTTGTAGTGTCTGAGTTCTTCTTGGACGCCTCAGACAGGGGGCATGTAACAGGACTGTTAAAACCCCTTTTTTGCATCCCCCATGTTGGACCCCAGAAGTAGACCATGCTTGGAAAGCAAAGAGAGATGCAGTGAAGCAGCTAAAGAAAGTGCGACAGACACCTCGAAGCTCACAAGAGGAAGTGGACATAGTGGAAAATGTCAAGAAAGACAAGGTGGAGGCTTTCAAACGCTGAGCTGCAGAGACCAAAAAGGCAAAATGGGAATGATCCATGAAGGAGATTGGAGGTGATAAAACACTGCGAAAATTCTGGAAACTGCACATACAAAATACAAAGAAAAGATCGTGACAGTGGGAACAATTTATAGAGATGATGGTGTGCGCGTGACAACAGACAAAGAGAAAGGGGGGCCGTTTCTCCAGAGATTTTTAGAGCAGGCCAATCATGATGATGCGGACACCGGGGATGCAGTTAGAGAGGAGTTATCTGGAACCATAAAGAATATGCATTATGAAGAAATCATACGGGTTGAAGATGTTAAACACATTTTGAAAAAGGCAAAAGACACGGCACCAGGGCCCGATGGAGTCAAGTATGGCCACATGAAGGCTTTGAGCGATGTAGAGCTGAAGGATATGACCGACTGCTTTAACCAGAGCATTAGGACAGCATCAGTACCGCAGGATTTGGTACACAGCTATCTCATCCCTCTCCCAAAACCATTCAAAGATCATTCAAAGCTTAGCGGCTTTAGGATCATCACCCTTCAAAATACATTTGGGAAGGTTTTAGAGAAGATAGTCGCTGTCAAGCTGCAAGAGTTTTTGGAAAGGGGGAAGCTTCTTCCAAGAGGCCTGGGGAGCTACAGTCCTGGAAAAGATACGTGATCAAATGCAGCCACTTTTGCCTTTGACGTTTATGAGGGGTTCCAGAGTAGACAGGAAACTATAGCGGTAGCGCTTGATCTCGAGGATGCGTACAATAGAGTTCGATATGATATTTTGATGACCGCACTGATGGAGAAGGGGGTCAATCCCTGGTTGGTGAACTGGATAGCAGCCGTCCTGCATTCTCGTCGGGTTGCTCTCCGTCTGGGTGCATGGACCTCAGAGCCACATATTTTAACCCCGGGACTGCCACAGGGATCCGCAATCTAACCGGTGCTGTTTAACGTGTATACGAGCAAGGTTGCAAACCTAGAAGCACCAGGGGTTGGAAGAATACTAACATTTGCAGATATTATACTTGCATATAGGCAGGGAAGAGATAGGGAGCAAACAGCCAATCAGATCCAGCAATGAATTACAGTTATCAGAACGTATAACAGCAGTAATGAATATTATTTTTTTTTCATATTCTATGTACAGGACATCGCGGTCAACACCAGCATTTTACCGCTGTTGTTGATTTCTTGGCAAGATTACGCTCAGTTGTTTGCTATTTAATGAATACTAGTACAAGGATTTGTGTTTTACAAATATCTTATACATTAGGGCCGTCATTTTATATTGCATCATGGTCATCATCTCGTGAATTATCATCCACAGAAATAGAAAAAGGGATCATCATCATCATCATCATCATCATCATCATCATCATCATCATCATCATCATCATCATCATCATCATCATCATCATCATCATCATCATCATCATCATCATCATCATCATCATCATCATCATCATCATCATCATCATCATCATCATCATCATGTGTTATGCGGATAAGTGTGGAAGGTCATGTTTCACCATTTTACACGATCTCCAAAGTGGATCACTTCTGTGTTCTTGTCCCGAAAGTGCTATGTGGTCAATCCATCCAGATATTTACTTCTCTGCCTTTCTCATGATTGTTTCCCCTAAAACTTGCCAGTTGTCACCTCGTTCTATAATTTATTTCTTCTAGTAAATTGTACATATAATGTTGACTGTCTACGTCTCTAATCAGTTTGGGGTTTTCATTTGTTTCTTGTAGGACTTGCTCATTGCTTTTTCTGTTTATCCATACTATTCATTGAATTTTCCTCAGAAACTACTGCCATTAGATGTTTTTCAGCTTGTCTGCTCATTGTCCACGCTACATAACCATACAAAAATGTATACTCTATGTAGCACGTCAACACTCTTTTTCTCTTTACAGCTGATCTCTTTTTATCAGTATATTTTCCATCCTGAAAAACGTCTACCTTCGCTATGGTGCGTGCGTGCTTGTGTGTGTGTGTGTGTGTGTGTGTGTGTGTGTGTGTGTGTGTGTGTGTGTGTGTGGTCTACAAGGTGTGGACTGCGCCTGGCCCTGCAGCCAGCAGGGTTAGGATCGGCTAGCCTCTCCCAGGAGGGGTGAAGAGCGAAATTAGTAGCCTGCCGATGACCCGCAGACTACACAAGTCAACCCCACCTCCACGTGGTGTAGACTCGGAAACCATGACCGTGAGGTCATGGGCTAACGGGGCTATGGCTCGCCATAGGGGATGGAATCCCTATGATCAGATTTTTGTCCTATAGCTGCAACTGGCCTAGCAAGCCGGAGGGGATCTTCATACTGCTCGTAGAAAAACTAAGAAGTATAAACGGACTGACCCGAATGGATATAGACCTGGCAATGTTAATGGACTACGAGATCGATCAGCGATTCAAAAAATAGGCACAATGAACGTTTGCGGTTTTAATAGCAAAGAAGAAGAACTTATAGAAACAATGGAAGAGAGGAAAATTTGACTTATGGGAATAGCGGACACCAGAATAAAAGCGGAAGGATGCAAGGAGATCCAACACAGTTACACGTTTGCCTACTCTGGAGTGGAACCGCAAGAAAGGGCAAGACACGGTGTGGGAATAGTCATTGAGCCACGGCTAGCAAGAGGAATACTAGAAATAACATATATTTAAAAAAGAATCATAACAGTGAGAAAAAAGAACAAACAATTACAACATAAGTACAAATATGCGCACCATGTAATACAAACAATAATGAACAAGAATGCGAGGAATTCTACGAAGACATCCATGACGCGGTAAATAAAATAGATAAGCAAGACAACATCATAGTTATGGGAGACTTCAATGCAAGACTATGACACAACAGAACGGGCATAGAAAAACATCTTGGAGTATTTGGAGACCAACATAATGAAAGAAATTATAACGGAAGTAGACTGATAGAGCTATGCAGCCAACACGACCTCTATATAACTAACACATTCTATAAACACAAAGATTCACAAATATACACCTGGTATAAATGGAACGATCTAAATACTAAAAGCCAAATTGATTTTATATTAATAAGAAATAACAGAAAGCGAACTATATTAGATTCAAGGGCAGTACCCATCTTAAGTATAAACACAGACCACAAAGCAGTCGTTGCCCCAATAAGAACCATCAGTAGAAGAAAGCAAAGACCAGGAAAATACATGCCATGCGAATCAGTAGACTTGATTGATTGATTGATTGATTTAAGAATCGACATCACAGCATTCTGGGTATTCCCATAAGCGCTTCGTCCCCATCCTCAGCAGCCAGCGAAGAGTTCCAATACCAACAGTACCAGTAGCAATCTGATTATATGTCCGTCTCGCCTTTCCTCTGAGCGTTGAGCGTCGGCCAGATCCCCTCGTCACTCTTCGCTGTCTCATTCTTGCCAGACCATGGTAATCCATTTGCTCCTCCGAGGTGTGCACGTGCTCCCACAAGGCCGCAACCACGTCTACCTTGTCATGTATCAATAGTCAATCAGCACACCGGCATGCCCGGGAGAAAAGAGCCAGGCGATGCTTGTCACCCGTGACCTCCGAAGCGAAGCAAGC
Source organism: Cepaea hortensis (assembly GCA_963921405.1). NCBI lineage: Eukaryota > Metazoa > Mollusca > Gastropoda > Stylommatophora > Helicidae > Cepaea > Cepaea hortensis. The sequence goes on from OY992896.1 coordinate 32,521,472, forward strand.
CACTCCGCACGAAACCTGCCTGTCCTCACCCTCGTCAGCATGCTTTCTGAGTCAATTACATTCACGATGTGCGTGTGTGTCGTATTCTCCATCCAGCGGAGAGCCGCAGTGACTGCCTGCACTTCCATTCTTAAGCTGGATGTTGTGGTATCAGTAAACTTAAAAAAGCCTCAAAGACGAGGCAGTGAGGGAAAATTATGAGAATGAACTAACTGAAATCTTTGTAAAATTACCCATAGAAAGAAAGACAGTGGAAGAAGAATGGGTGATGTTCAAATCAAGCATTTTAAATACTGAAAAAATAACACGTGGGACCACGAAAAAGGGCAAAACACGGATAAAAAAAAAATAAGACGTTGGTGGAACGCAGAAGTAAACAAAGCTGTAAAAGATAAAAAGGAAAAATATAAAAAGTGGTCGAAGAGCAAACAGGAATACTATTGCATAGAATATAGAAAAGCGAGAAGACGTGAATAGAATAGTAAAGAGAGAAAAAAAATTGACTGGGAGGAGTATGGAGAAACCCTACATAAAAACTACAAGGAGGCAACTAGAAACTTCTACAAAAAGACAGTGCAATGAGAAACAGAGGAGAACCCTTTGAGCCAACTGAAATAATTAACAGCGAATATGGAGAACCAATAAGTGAACAAAAACAAATCCTAATAAGATGGAAGCAGTATTTCTAACAACTTACCATCAGATGTCACAGGAATTCAAGAGACCTACACAGATGTCACCGAAGAACTAGAACCAGACATACTAAAAGAAGAAATTATACAAGCCGTAAGATTAGCCCCATTGAACAAATCACCGGGACAAGATGAATTACCAAATAAACTAATTAAAGCAGCAAGAGAATTAGGACCAGCATGGCTAAATAGACTATTCAACCATGTTTGGGTAGAACAACAGACACCACGAGACTGAGGAAACGCCATAATTATCCAAATTTGGAAAAACAAAGGCAGCAAAAGAGACTGCACACAATACAGAGGCATTTCACTGTTGAGTCAAACTGGGAAAAATATTTTGCATAATTCTTGAGAAAAGATTACGAACTACTTTAGAACCCCAACTATGTGAAACACAACTTGGATTTAAGAAAAACAAAGATTCACAGATGCCATTTTTGCTCTTAGACAACTTAAAGAAAAATTAATCGAATTTAATGAAACACTCTACTTAGCCTTTGTCGACCAAGAAAAGGCATCCGATAGAGTAGATAGAAACAAGCTGTGGGAAATACTTAAACAGTATGGAGTGAGTTCACATTTAACAAACCTATGTAGAAGCTTATACAACAACAGTGAACGCATAGAAAGAGCAACTAGAGGACACTCAGAACCCTTTACCATAAGATCCGGAGTACGATAAAGTTGTGTCCTGCCCCCTCTCTTGTACATAACATATATAGACAACATATGTAAAGAAACCAGCCAAACAGGGACCACAAGAACACCGCATGACGAGAACTCAGAAGAAGGACCATTTGCAAATCTAACCATTAGAGAACTACTAATAGCAAAATCAGAAGTTGCATTACAAGACTACATGAATAGTCTAAATGAAATGTGTAGGGAACATAACATGAAAATTAGCACACGTAAAACAGAGGTAATGACTGTAATTAACGAAGAAAAAGTAACAACGATTTACCTAAACGAACATCTCTTGAAACAAGTAAAGAGTTTCAAATACCTAGGAAGTATAATATCATTAAGTGGTATACCTCTGAAGTCGGAGTGGGCTCGTCTGAATGGCGAGGGCACCTTTAAAAAGGACAGCAAGCCCACACGCAAAACTCAGTCCCTTACTGCTTTAAACAGTGTTTAAGGACAACGCTCGAGTTTAAGCACGCGAACTCAAAGAAGAAAGAAGAAGATCAAGCGGCAAATCAGAAGACGAGATCGAAAATAGATACAATAAGGCAAACCAACTAATTGGACAAATGGCACCAATACTAAAGAACAAACATGTATCAATAACTACCAAGAAAGCACTTTACAACACAATCTTCCTACCAATCCTATGTTACCAATGCCAAACCTGGACAATGACAGAAAAAGAGGAAAGAAAAATTACAACAGACATGAGATTCCTGAGAAGAATACTCAATGTATCAAGAAGAGATAAGATCAGAAATGAAGAAATCATGTCTAAATTGGGGGTTGTATCTGCACTAAATTTTATTAGAAGACAGCAAGTCAAATGGTTTGGCCATGCAAGTAGGTTACCAACTAACAGCATACCACAACAAGTAATGATGTACACACCAGATGGAAGCAGAGGAAGAGGCCGACCACTAAACGATGGACGCAGGGAATTACAGAGTCCATGGGAATATCGATAAATAAAGCCCATAAGCGGGCACTCTCCCGATGTTTATACTTCACATCGGCACCCCAAGGTAAAGAGGAACAAGATGAGATGAGAATATATATATCTTATATATAAAAGGCAATGTGTGTGGATATGTCTGTATGTATGTCCTTTATGCGTTCGCGAACGGCCCATCCGATTGAGATGAAATTTTCCACAAGCCTTCCTCTCATTCCAGCGCTGCCAACTGTCATATTTTTGTTTCTTCTTCCTCCTCCTCCCTAAATACGTACGTAAATATATGATGATGATGATGAAAGAATCCCCGAACCAAAACGCTAGGACAAGCGAAGAAAATGACGTGACTACACAGGATCGTCACACGGCAATCATCATCATCATCAAGTGCCGTGCCGGCTGGCGTAGGCGTTCATGGTTCTCCATAGATCTCAGTCTTTGGTTTTCTGGATCAACTCTGCTGCTGATATATATGCCTCCATGCCACGGCAATATCAATAACAATTCATCTTTTTATGTGTAAGGAAGTTATCTACAGTCATCCTCTTCCTCCTCCCTTTCCTTCCTCCTCCTCTTCCCTCTACCTCATCCTCCTCCCTCTACCTCCTTCCTCCACCCTCTTCCTCCACCCTCCTCCTCCCTCCTCTTCCTCCCTCCTCCTCCTCTTCCACCTCCCTTTCCTTCCTCCCCTCCTCATTCTCCCTCCTCTTCCCTCCTCCCTCTCCCTCCTCCCTCCTTCTCCCTCCCCCTCCTCCCTCCTCCTCCTCTCCCCTCCTCCCCCTCCTTATCCCTCTTCCTCCTCCTCCTCCTCCACTCCTCCAATTCCTACCCTCTTCCGCTTCCCCTCCCCGTCCTCCCTATCCCTCCTCTTCCTCCTCCATCCTCCTCCTCCCTATTCCTCCTCCTCATCCCCCTTCCTCCTCCTTCCTCCGCCTTCTCCCTCCTCCTCCCACTTCCTCCTCCTCCTACCTCCTCCTCCTCTCTCCTCCTCCCTCCTCCCTTTTCCTAATCCTCCTCCTCCCTCTACCTAATCCCTCCTCCTCCCTCCTCCTCCTTCCTCCACATCCCTCCTCCTCCTCTCCTTCCTCCTACCCTCTTCCTCTCCCCTCCTCCCTCTCCTCCTCTTCCTCCGCCATCATCCTCCTCCCTCTTCCTCCTCCTCCCTCTTCCTCCTCCTCCCTCCTCCTTCCTTTCCTCCTCCTCCTACCTCCTCCCTCCTCCTCCTTTCTCCTCCTACCTCTCCTCTCCTCTCTCCTCCCTTTTCCTCTTTCCTCCTCCTCACTCTACCTCCTCCCACCTCCCCGTCCACATCCCTCCACCTCCCACCACATCATTCCTCACCTCCTCCCCCACCTTCTCCTCCCTCCTCTTCCACTCCTCCTCTACCTCCACCTCCTCCCTCCTCCACCTCTCTCCTCCTCCTCCTCCTCCTCCTCCCTACTCCTCCTCCTCCTCCTCCCTCCTTCTCTCCCCCTCCTCCTCCCCCTCCTCCTGCGTTCTCCCTCCTCCCTCCTCACCTCTTCCCTCTCCCTCTTCCCTCTCCTCCTCCCTCCTATCCACCTCCACCTCTCCTCCTCCTCCCTCCTCCATCCTCCTTCTCCCTCCTCCAATACCTCCTCCTCTCTCCTCCTACTCCTCCTTCCTCCTCCTTTCTCTTCCTCCCTCCTCCTCCCACTCCTCCTCCTCTCTTCCTCCACCTCCCTCCTCCTCCTTCTCCTCTTCCCCCTCCTCCTAATCCTCCTCCTCCCTCCTATTCCTCCCTCCTCCTCCTCCTCTCTCCTCCTCTCTCCACCTATCTCTTCCTCCTCCCTCCTCCTCCCCTCTCCGCCTATCTCTCCTCCTCCCTCCTCCTCACTCTTCCTCCTACCTCCTCCCTCCTCCTCCTCTCTCCTCCTCCTTCCTCCCTCTACCTCCCTCCTTCTCCCTCAACCTCCTCCCTCCTCCTCCTCCTTCCTCCACATCCCTCCTCCTCCCTCCTCATCATTCTTCCTCTCCTCCTTCTCCCTCCTCCTTCTACCTCTTCCTCCTCCCTCCACCTCCTCCCTCATCCTCCTCTGTTCTCCTCCTCCTCTTCCTCCCTCTTCTCCTCCTCCCTCCTCCTCCTCCCTCCTCCCTCTCCCTCCTCCTCCCCTCCTCCTCCTCCTCCTTCTCCCTCCTCCTCCTCTCTACTCCTCCTTCCTCCTACTCCCTCTTCCTCCTCCTCCCTCCTCCTCCTTCTCCTCTTTCCTCCTCCTCCTAATCCCTCCTCCTCCCTCCTATTCCTCCCTACTCCTCCCTCCCCCTCCTCTCTCCGCCTATCTCTTCCTCCCTCCTCCTCCTCCCTCCTCCTCCCTGATCCACCCTCTTCCTCCTCCTTCCTCCTACTCCTCCTTTTTCTTCTTCTTCTGCTGCTGCCGCTGCTCCATTTACCCAAGTTAATTGTTGGGGGAATATGTAAAGATCTTTCAAGTGCTCTTTCTAATGCTTTTTGTAAGTTGGTCTTCGTTTATCTAAGGTTGTTCTAACCGCAACCAATAAATGATTAGACAGAAAGGCAGACAGGCAGACAGACAAAGAGGGAGGGACAGACAGACAGACAGACAGACAGACAGATAGTCGGGAACGGGAACTTATATGAATTAAATGAGATGCTCTCCATCAGGAAGCCGGGCCGGGTCAGACAGACAGACATACAGACAGACAGACAGACAGACAGATATATAGATAGAATAGATGATAGACGTAAATAGAAGAAATCAAAGAATCCCTGAACCACAACTCTAGGAAAAGCGAAGAAAATGACGTGACTACACAGAATCGTCACACGGCAGTTTTCATTACATACCTACCCCTCTTTCTATCTGTCTGTCTGTCTACCTATCCGTCTATTATATATATATATATCTATCTATATGTCTGCCTGCCTACCTGCCTGCCTACCTACCTACACCTCTATCTATCTATCTATCTATCTATCTATCTATCTGTCTGTCTGTCTGTCTGTCTGTCTGTCTGTCTGTCTGTCTGTCTGTCTGTCTGTCTGTCTGTCTGTCTGTCTGTCTGTCTGTCTGTACCTATCCGTCTATCTGAAACAATGCTGAGTCACATTCATCTGCAAACTTTTTTCGATCAGGGTCCTAAACTAAATCAGTTATGCCACCCAAACGAAAAGCGATTGGTGGATCTACACCTCAAGCACGAAAGAAACGAAAGACGAGCAACGGGAAGCAAGACTGGAAACCAATCGTGTACGCGCTGCTCAATCACGTTCATCAGAAACAGGCGAGCAACGGGAAGCAAGATTGGAAACCGATCGAGTACTCGCTGCTCAAGCACGTTCATCTGAAACAGACGAGCAACGGGAAGCAAGATTGGAAACCAATCGTGTACGCGCTGCTCAATCATGTTCATCAGAAACAGACGAGCAACGGGAAGCAAGACTGGAAACAAAAAGAGTACTCGCTGCTCAATCACGTTCATCAGAAACAGACGAGCAACGGGAAGCAAGACTGGAAACAAAAAGAGTACTCGCTGCTCTATCCAGACAATCACTGGGCGCTAATTTAAATCTTGGTGCATTTCGTTACGATGCTCATTATTATTACAGTCTTCATCCAAGTGTGGTTATTGGAAAAATGGATAAATTATGCATGTATTGCAGTGCCCTCAAATTTAAGAATGAAACACCAGGAATTTGCTGCATGGGTGGAAAAGTGAAATTGTCAGAATTACATTCACCACCCGAACCATTGTCAACGTTGGTATCAGGTGTCACGAGCCAATCGCAACATTCCTTGGCAAACATACGCAAGTACAATTCATGTTTCCAAATGACATCGTTTGGTGCAACAAATATCGTGCGCGAGAATTACATGCCGACATTCAAGGTTCAGGGGCAAATTTATCATCGCGCAGGATCACTATTACCACTGCCGAACGCAGATCCCAAATATCTTCAAATTTATTTCATGGGAAACACTGGTGAACAAATTGATCAACGATGTCGTTTCAATACATGCACTAAACGAGAAATTGTCGCTGCATTACAAAATTTATTCGATCAGCACAACGAATTAATTAGATTGTTCAGAACTGCCCTTGAACAAATGCCATCTAATGACTACAGAGTTGTAGTTAGAGCAGACAAAACACCTGTCCGCGAGCACGAAAGACGGTACAATGCACCAACAATTGATGAGGTGGCGATCGTTATAGTTGGCGAAGAATCTAACTCACGTGATATAATTCTTCATCGCAGAAATGGTGATGTTCAGCGAGTCTCAGAAACTCACCGTTCATACGACGCATTGCAATATCCGATTATATTTTGGCAAGGGGAAGATGGATATTATATAAATATCAAATTAAGAAATCCACAAACAGATGAGGAAACGAATAAGAAAGTCAGTGCCATGAATTACTATTCATATCGATTGATGGTTCGTGACAACGCTGAAAATCATATCTTGAAATGTCGACAATTGTTCCTTCAATACATTGTCGACATGTATGCGAAAATCGAAAGCGAACGACTCCTCTACATTCGCTTAAATCAAACAAAGTTGCGTTCAGAAGAGTACATTCAATTACGTGATGCAATTGTTAATGATAGCAATGTTAATCCAAATGAATTGGGGAAAAAGATCATACTCCCGGCCACATTTACAGGGAGTCCACGGCACATGCATGAATACGCACAAGATGCAATGACATATGTTCGCGCATATGGCCGCCCAGATTTGTTTATTACCTTCACATGCAATCCTACATGGGGTGAAATAAAAGAACTTTTGTTAACTGGACAATCAACATCAGATCGCCCTGATATTTCCGCACGTGTGTTCAAACAAAAATTGAAATATTTAATGGATTTCATTGTCAAGCATCACGTTTTTGGAGAGACACGCTGTTGGATGTGTTCCATCGAATGGCAAAAAAGAGGATTGCCACATGCACACATTTTGATTTGGTTGATGGAAAAAATCACACCAGATCAAATTGATCAAGTCATCTCAGCAGAAATACCAGATGTCGACATTGATCCAGAGTTACTTGAAATCGTCACCAAAAACATGATTCATGGTCCATGTGGCTTCCTCAATAACAATTCATCTTGCATGTCTGATGGGAAATGCACAAAACGGTACCCAAGACATTTACATGCAGAGACAATCACTGGCAATGACGGATATCCACTTTATCGTCGACGCTCAACTGAAGATGGCGGCAAATCTATCACTTTAAAAGTACGAAACAATGATGTTCAAGTCGATAATCGTTGGGTTGTACCGTATTCACCGTTACTCTCGAAAACGTACAAAGCACACATCAATGTCGAGTATTGCAATTCAGTTAAATCGATCAAGTACATTTGCAAATATGTCAACAAAGGAAGCGATATGGCAGTTTTTGGAGTGGGAAATGCATCTGCATCTATCGATGAAATAGACCAATATCAAGCGGGACGCTACATTAATAGTAATGAAGCAGTATGGCGCATTTTATCATTTCCAATCCATGAACGTCACCCAACAGTTGCTCATTTGGCAGTGCACCTTGAAAATGGACAGCGCGTGTACTTCACAACAGAAAATGCACGTGAACGAGCATTGTCACAACCACCAACAACGTTAACTGCATTTTTTTCTTTGTGTGGGAATAATATGTTTGCAAAGACACTACTTTACTCTGAAGTGCCAACATACTACACATGGAATGCATCAGCGAAAAAGTTTCAACGTCGCAAACAAGGTAAAGCAGTTGAAGGACATACCAATTTATATTCGACCGACGCGTTAGGCCGTCTGTACACTGTTCACCCAAACAATTCAGAATGCTTTTACTTGCGCTTACTGTTAATCAACGTACGTGGACCGACATCCTTTCAAGAATTAAGAACAGTAAACGGTCAAGTATGTGCCACTTATCGTGAAACTTGCCAAGAATTACATCTTCTTGAAAACGATGCACACTGGGACACTTCACTCGCTGATGCATCAAATACTGCTCAACCACAGCAAATACGCACGTTATTTGCCATCATATTGACAACTTGCTTCCCATCCAATCCAAAAGATCTTTGGGAAAAATACAAAGACTATATGAGTGAAGACATCCTACATCGTTTGCGTGCAATGAATCAAAATCCGGACATTCAATTCACACCAAATGTGTATAATGAGGCTCTGGTTTCGATTGAGGACATATGTTTGGAAATCGCTAACAAACCACTGAAACAATTGGAAATGACTGCGCCAGATCGATCTGCAAACGATCTTTTCGACCGTGATTTGCAACGAGAATCACTCTTTGATGTCGACGAATTGTGTGCATTTGTTCAAACGAATCTTCCTAAATTGGTTCCAGAACAACGTATAGTATATGACATAATTAAGCATGCAATTAAAAGCCAAACCGGCGGATTGTATTTCCTAGATGCGCCAGGAGGCACAGGCAAGACTTTTCTCATTTCACTTATATTGGCAACCATAAGATCACGACAAAATATTGCGCTGGCTATCGCATCATCTGGAATTGCAGCAACTCTTTTGGATGGTGGCCGAACAGCACATTCAACACTAAAATTGTCCTTGAATATGCATACCACTGAGACACCGACATGCAATATCCGAAAAAATTCTGGAATGGGTAAAGTACTTCAATCATGTCAACTCATTGTATGGGACGAATGTACTATGGCGCACAGAAAAGCATTGGAGGCGCTTCATCGTACACTACAAGATTTCAGAGGAAATGAACAGCTCTTCGGTGGCGCACTTATTTTATTGTCTGGTGATTTTCGACAAACTCTACCAGTTATACCACGTTCAACGCCCGCTGATGAACTTAATGCATGTCTGAAATCATCAGTTTTATGGCGACACGTTCAGAAATTGACTTTGAAGACCAACATGCGTGTACAACTACAACATGATTCATCCGCAGAACTTTTCGCAAAACAGTTGTTGGATATTGGGAATGGGAAATTGCCAATCGATGAATCCACACATTGTATCACGTTGCCAACAAACTTCTGTAAAATCACAGCAACTATAGACGAATTGATTGACAAAGTTTTCCCTAATATCTCACGGAATCACAAAAATCATCAATGGCTCAGTGCACGTGCTATATTAGCAGCCAAAAATAATGATGTCAATGCAATCAATTGCGCCATTCAAAAAGAAATACCAGGCGAAGCGACAACATATAAGTCCATAGATTCTATGATGAATCAAGACGAAGTTGTCATTTATCCAACTGAATTCTTGAATTCACTTGATTTGCCAGGCATACCGCCGCACGTTTTAACATTGAAAATTGGCGTGCCTATCATTCTTCTCCGAAACATCAATCCACCTCGACTTTGCAACGGTACCAGGCTTGCAGTCAAAAAGATGATGAACAATATAATCGAAGCTACAATTTTGAATGGTAAATTTAAAGGAGAAGATGTAATGTTGCCTCGCATCCCACTGATTCCAACAGAGATGCCATTCGAATTCAAACGCCTGCAGTTTCCGGTGCGACTTGCATTTGCCATGACGATCAACAAAGCACAGGGACAATCGCTACAAGTGTGTGGACTCAATTTGGAAAATCCGTGCTTCACACATGGACAGCTATATGTGGCCTGCTCACGCGTTGGAAAACCTTCGGATTTATTCGTGTACGCACCAGACAGACAAACAAAAAATGTTGTTTATCAAAAAGCACTATGTTTAAACATCAAATTTGGTGTTCGGCAACTTATATGACTACTTATCTCTACCTCCTCCCTCCACCCTCCTCCTCCTCCTCTTCCTCCTCCTCCCTCTCCCTCCTCCTTCTCCCTGTTCCTCTCCCTTCCTCCTCCATCCTCCTCCCTCCTACTCCTTCCTCCTTCCGCCTCCTACCTCATCCTCCTCTCCCCTCCTCCTCCCTTCTCCTCCTCCCTCCTCCTCCTCTCCCCTCCTCCTCTCTCCTCCTCCCTCTACCCTCCTCCTCCTCTCTCCTCCTCCTCTTCCTCCTCCCTCTACCTCCTCCAATCCTCCTCCTCCCTCCTCCCTCTTCCTCCCCATCCTCCTCTCCCCTCCTCCTCCTCCTACCCTCTTCTTCTTCCCCTCCGTCTCCTCCCTCCTCCTCCCTCCTCCTCCTCCATCCTCCTGCCTCCTCCTGCCTCCTCCTCCTCCTACCTCATCCCTCCTCCTCCTTCCTCCACATCCCTCCTCCTCCCTCTTCCTCCTCCTCCCTCCTCATCATTCCTCCTCCTCCTTCTCCTCCCCCTCCTTCTCCTCCCTCCTCCTCCTACCTCTTCCTCCTTCCTCCTCCCTCTCCCTCCTCCCTCTCCCTCCTCCCTCCTCCTCCTGCATTCTCCACCTCCCTCCTCCTCCTTCTCCCTCCTTCCCCTTCTTCCTCCCCTCCTGTCACAAAATAAAACCGTGTGTTTAACCGGTTGATTATTATAGAGGATTTTCTGATTAAACGGACTATCTGCCAGCGACAACTATTTTACTAACAGTAAAAACAAATCGGATGTCAAAATCCCAGGACAATATTTGTAGTTGCACGTGTACATCTCTAACGGATTGGGAACATTCGGTGGTGATGAAGACAGGTCCCGGCATCGCTTGACAGTTTGTCAACAGTCAGAGACAAACCGGAATTGGCAGCGAGAGACAGGAAACAGTACATCTGTCAAGTCTTGTTTCCGGAACATCGAGAAGATTGACAGCGTGTTGGGAAAAACTCTTTGTTGGAACTGTACAGTAACTCTCTAGATTGTTTTGGATGTCAAAACCAGTGATGACAAATCTAACATTAATGGAGCCAGGGAGGATGGATCCCTGCCAGGGGATGATCTGCCACTGTGCCACCTGTGTGGGGGAATAAAGGAGAACGTCACGTGGCCAACTTTGGTAGGTTGCCATATAAACCCGAGTTGGGGCCAACTAGGGGGACTTGGAAATGTGGCTCTAGTCGGAGGGCAAAGGCACTGCAGTGCTTAGTGGAAATAATATCTACCGTGTGTTAATTAGTGACTTAATTTTACACGTGCCTATAATGGCAGATGTAGATATGATTGATAGGACTGCAGTAGTGCCATTTAAGGTATAACCTATTCTTATATTAGTTCTACTTAATATAGACTGTGGCCTTGTTAAACTATAGTGTGATGATTAGCACTGTTAGTGGAAACTAGTTAGAGTAGAATAGTGATATTAGCTCTGCTAGTTAAGAATAGAGTAATGAGGGATAATTGGGATCTTCCCGTAGGTGTCCCTGGTGGGCGGGGTTCCGCATTCTGTTTGCTGATTTTTTCTTTGTCATAGCCTGATTCGGCTCTAGGTGGGTAGCTAATCTGCTCTATGACTAAGTCTAGTTAGCTAAAGATCATTAAGCAAGGTGATAGGCTTACACTCAGCCGAAAGGATCAGTGACTAGTACTATCACCAGATGTGTTGTTTCTATCCTAGGTTCCCTACCAGATCCAAGGAAACTCAACAAGTTTTTGGGAAAGAATCCAATCCCATTCGGAAGAACACCAGTTCAACAATCAATAAAGTTGCATACAGAACGTAACTAAAGCTAGTAGGAAGTTGATTCACCAAAGAGAGTGATGCGTACTGATGCACCACACAGCATCAGACAGTAGTAACGAACTGAAAACATTAAGTCTAATAATTACATAGTGTGATATAATCTCGTGTAATAGAACACAAGACTTGATACTTGAGGCTAGATAGACACGAGGGAGGATCCAGTACAGTAACAATTAACATTAATCTGTGTACACACTACAAAGGACTTGTGCATTTTTTTATGAACGATAGGAACGGACATTGTGTAGGGTGCAACCGGTCCATGATTAACTGTTTATACCACCGGTGTCTATTTCGGATGTTCATGAAATGGGATTACCAGAGGTCTACAGAGGCAAATCAGTATCCAGCAGGATGGTTTCGGCGCTGGGTGAGAAGTACATGTTCTGACGTAACGTGCTGTGGTCTATCCTTGCTGGGATCAGCTGACTGGGTTGTTGTCTGAGAGTCCGATTCTACACACTTTATAGAACACGTCACACATTTTCTTCACATACACGTCTCATATACGTTACACTTTTCTTTTAATAAATTAATCTTTATTAATCTTTAGAAGCAAGAGTTGTTGAGTATGTTGCGTTGGGGAAGTATGAGAAGGGGGCATAGTACGACAGTGAGAGAGTGATAGGAAAAGGTGTCCATAGGCTGATGGAGTGTGTTGGACGGAAGCTGGTGGATTCTCCAGAATATTGAGAGGAAAAAAAAATATTATAATGTGGGTGTCGACTCTCTTCACTCCAGGGACGACACTTTAAAGGAGGACACGACATTATTGGGGGCTCGATAACGGGATCTTTGGACAGCGGGATCTCTCGATAACGGGATCTTTGGACAGCGGGATCTCTCGTAAACGGGATCTTTGGACAGCGGGATCTCTCGTAAACGGAATCCTTGGACAGCGGGATCTCCCGTAAACGGAATCCTTGGACAGCGAGATCTCCTGCAAGCAGGAACCTTTGACAGTGGGATCTTCTGGCAACGGGGTCTTTGGACACGGGATCCTTAGTTATAAGAGGGAGATATCATTTTGGAGAATCCAGCTAGAGTGAATGTGGATAGGGGTTAGGACTAATTAATATCTTACCTGTTCACACTTCACGCGTCTGCATAGGTCTGTGGTCCTGATTCTACTCTTGTCACTGAGTGAATGTGCGGTTTGTAGTAATATCTAGATTTATAGTACTTGTTCATATAGTAATTTGCAGTTATATTGTACTCGACCTGCTAGCTTACCTCTCTGTATAATGGCCACCCCTAAACTTACCACGTTAGAATTAAGGGCAAAGGGGGAAGACATGGGACTGTCGGGGTCTGCTCTAACGGATTACATACAGGAAGTGGAGAGAGAGTATCGTCAAGCAGAAAGGGAATATCGAAAGGCCGAGTTGGAATTGAGAAGGATGGAATTGGAAGCTGAGCAAGCAGCTAAGAAATTGGAAGCTGAGCAAGCAGCTAGGAAATTGGAAGCTGAGCAAGCAGCTAGGAAATTTGAAGCTGAACAAGCAGCTAGGAAATTAGAAGCTGAACAAGAAGCACAGAAGAGGGAGCACGAGTACCGGATGCAGGAACTCGAGCTCAAGAGTCAATCTAATGGAGAAACTGAGGGAGCAGTTGGAGGTTCCTCCATCCCAGGATCAACACCAGTAGGTGGACATGGGTACCATGCTATGAAGTTTCCTTTAGCGGTCTACGAGTAGGACAAAGAGAAGATTGACCAGTACCTTCAACGCTTCGAGGCTATGTCAGTTGCTATGGGTCTGGAGCGTAACAAATGGAATCTTAAGCTATCCCAGGGTTTACGCGGGACCGGATACGAGGTTTATACTCGCCTGCCACCAGGACATGAGAACAATTATGATGAGTTAAAGACGGCTCTGCTGAAACGATTCGAGGTTACGTCACATACCTACCGGAAAAAATTTCGAGCAGCGAAACGAGAACCGGGGGAGTTGTTTGCCGCCTACAGTTTGCGTCTTAAATCTTATCTCCATAAGTGGATGGATTTGGCTGGGTTCGCACATGACTATGAGAGTCTGGAAGAGCTCATGGTGGTCGACCAGCTGAAGAAGCAAATGTCTAAACCTCTCAGGACGTTCCTGGGAGAACAAGGAGCAGAACGTATTGACCTCGTGACTAAATTAGCAGAACGGTTCGTCGAGGTACATGGGGAGGCAGGGGAAAACCTTTCCACCAACTCAAAAGTCAAGAGAAACATGATAAAAAGAAAGCCAAAAACTCAGGAACAAAAAAGTGGGAACCTTATGTGCAAAAATCAGAGGATAGTTCAGAGAAGAAGAAGAAGGGAAGCAAGAGCACTTCAAGCTCTACACCTAAACGACCGTGGTCGGAGAAGTGGTGTTCAATTTGTAAGTCACCCTCTCACAATACGAGGGACTGCAAATCGAAGGCTAAGAACCCTCACTTCGCAGCATGTCAAGTGACTTCCAAGGAGGTTGTCACGGAAAATGCCAAGGTCAACAAGGAAGCTCGCCACCAGGAGAGCTCACTCAAGTCTGGCAATAGAAAATCTAGGACAGGGAAATGGTGCAACCAATGCCAGTCGAATACGCACAATGCTATTGACTGCAGAGGAGAGTCAGGAGACACTCAATTCGTCGTGTGCCCCGGGAAACCTAAGGTGGAGCCCACCGAACAGGTCGAGGCCGAGGAAGAGACTCCAGACCAGGAAAAACCACCTGTAGTGGAATTGGTAGAGGTTAACGGTCGTCAAGTGGAGTGTTTATACGACACAGGACTGGACGGGGAGGCCGTGATTTCTGCGGATCTGGTACATCCAGAACAATTCACAGGTGAGACCTTGGATATACAGCCTGCACAGAAGAGTGCTGTAACCATGAAGTTGCCCATTGCTAATGTGGAGATTCGGTCAAGGTACGTCACCGGCACCATCAAGGCCGCTGTATTGACCGATCCCATTTTTCTAGTCATCCTAGGTTGCTGGTATGTCTTTCTGGGAATGCCCAGGGAGCCAATCCATATGGGAGCAATGCAGACTCGCTCTCAGACGAGAACGGAAGAGGCAGAAGCAATTGTGACTAACCCAATGCCGGGGGAGCTACGAACTGCCCAGAGTGAGGATGATACTTTACGTCCTTGCTACAAAAAGCTGCAGAAAAGTGCTAATCCACCAGGACGGGGGCAGTACTACATGAAGAATAGGATACTCTACAGGAGAGCAGGAAGGGGAGACAACCTATACGGTCAGTTGGTCGTCCCAAAAGCTCACAGGTCCCAGATTCTTCATATGGGGCATACCATCTCCTTTAGTGGACATATGGGTATTACCGCCACCATGCAGCGGATTTCCTGCCACTACTATTGACCGGGAATGACAGATGATGTGCGTCGGTATGTGAAGTCATGCCCTGAGTGCCAGAGGGTGGCACCAAAACACTGGACAGCACCGGTGGTGTTGGGTGAGATGCCCATCATGAACTCTCCTTTCGAGAGGGTAGCCATCGATATCGTGGGTCCACTTCCCAGGACTAGGAAGAGGAACATGTATATACTCACAATGGTGGATTGCTGTACAATGTGGGGTGAAGCCATACCGTTGACCACGATTGACTCGAAAAGAGTGGCGGACGCACTGATGGAGGCCTTTACCAGATTAGGCTTTCCGGATCAAATTCTGACGGACAATGGATCTCAGTTTTGTGGAAAACTCATGGAGGAGGTATTTAGGGTGTTTCACTCTAACCACATACATACCAGCCCTTACCACCCTCAAGCCAATGGACAAGTAGAGCGTTTCAACGGCACGTTGATGACAATGCTCAGGAAATTAGCGCAGGAAAAACCTGATAGGTGGGATGAATATATCCCAGCAGCACTCTTTGCCTATCGGGAAGTTCCTCATGGCTCAACAGGACTACCACCCGCTACGTTGCTGTTTGGTCGTCCAATCTAAGGACCGTTGGAAGCCATGTTGAGGAGTTGGACTGAAGAGGGGACGTCAGAAGAAGTGATCTCATCCTACAAATACGTGGAGGAACTGAAAGAAAAACTCCACAAGGGATGGACTCTGGCAACTCAAAACTTGAAAAAGGCCAGGAAAAGACATGCGGCTTACTACAACCGTAGGTCTAAAGAAAGATCTCTAGAGGTGGGAGATAAAGTCTTGTTGCTACTCCCAACGGGAAACAACAAACTGGAGATAGGTTGGCAAGGACCATTTCCCGTGGAAAGGGTGATATCCAGAACCAACTATCAGATCCGGATCCGGGGAAAGTCGAAGATTTTCCATATCAATCTCTTGCGGAAATATGAAGAGAGACCCGGAGACAAGGCAGCTCACCTCATGGCAATGGCAGTTGCAGTGGAGACTGAAGTGGGAACCCGCGAGGGCAGGGAATATCCCTTAGTACACCAGGAAACCTATAGGGATGTGCAAGTGAACCCTGATCTGACCTCCCAGGAGAGGGAAAGGATAACCCAGGTTCTCAAGTCTCATAAGGAGATACTGACTGATAAACCAGGACGAACGAGGTTGGTTGAGTTCGAGATGACTTTGACCACACAGGAGCCGGTTCGCCAAAAGGTTTACCCAGTGCCATTCTCTAAAGAAAAGGCCCTGGTGGAGGAAATACAAAAATTGCTGGAGGATGACGTGATTGCACCATCCACATCCCCATACAATGCGGGGGTAGTTTTGTTACGCAAACCAAGTGGAGAACACCGGTTGTGTATAGACTACCGACTTCTGAACAGTCACACACAATTTCAGGTGGAACCTTTGCCGAATCCAACTCAGTTATTCGCTAGGCTCCATAAGGCTCGGTACTTTTCAAAGGTGGATCTGAGTCGGGGGTACTATCAGATACCAGTCAAACCGGAGACTCGACCACTGTTAGCTTTCAGTACACCCAGTGGACACTACGAATTCAAGGTCATGCCCTTTGGACTCAGCAATGCACCTAGTGTGTTTACACGCATGATGAGGACTTTACTAGATCCGTTACAGGATCCGTCCATCATCTCTTTCATGGATGATATTCTGATTTCCAGTGACAGCTTGGATGACCACTTACAATCCTTGGAGAGAGTGTTTAATAGGCTCAAGGAAGCAGGGCTTACCGCTCGTCCAACCAAGTGCATGATTGGTTACCAGACTCTGGAATTTCTAGGTCACACCATCACTCCAGGACACATTGTCCCAGAAGAGAAGAACCTGGAGAAAATCAGAAATGCACCAAGGCCAAAAACGAAGAAGGATGTGCGATCTTTTCTCTCGTTGTGTGGGTTCTACCACAAATTTATCCCACATTTCACGGAACTGGGAGCTCCGTTGACGGAAACCTTGAAAAAGGGATTCCCGGACCAAATCATTTGGACACCAGAATGTGAGAATGCCTAGAGTCAGTTAAAGGAGGCCTTGGTCAGCAAACCTGTATTACAGCTCCCTGACCTTTCCAAACAATTTGTGTTGAGAACAGATGCGAGTGCGATTGGAATTGGAGCCGCTTTGTTACAGGAAGGAAAAGACGATGCTTCGGTTTTGAAACCTGTGGCATACGCAAGCAAGAAATTACTACAGGCGGAGAGGAATTATTCAACCGTCGAGAGAGAGTGCTTGTCCCTCGTATGGGCAGTGCAAAAATTTCAGCCATATTTGTATGGAGTTAAGTTTCGAGTCCAGTCGGATCATCAACCTCTGATGTTCCTGGCTACTTCTCAGAAGCTCAATGCCCGTTTGATGCGGTGGTCGTTGTTACTTCAACCTTATAATTTCACAGTAGAGTACATTCCTGGGAAGGAAAACGTTGGAGCGGATTTCTTGTCAAGACACCCAGCTCCTGAAGAAGAAGAATGAATCATCTGGATTAAACTCACGGTGGAGAAGAGTGAGATGGACTACTCTCTTAGGAGGGGGACTATGTAACAAAATAAAACCGTGTGTTTAACCGGTTGATTATTATAGAGGATTTTCTGATTAAACGGACTATCTGCCAGCGACAACTATTTTACTAACAGTAAAAACAAATCGGATGTCAAAATCCCAGGACAATATTTGTAGTTGCACGTGTACATCTCTAACGGATTGGGAACATTCGGTGGTGATGAAGACAGGTCCCGGCATTGCTTGACAGTTTGTCAACAGTCAGAGACAAACCGGAATTGGCAGCGAGAGACAGGAAACAGTACATCTGTCAAGTCTTGTTTCCGGAACATCGAGAAGATTGACAGCGTGTTGGGAAAAACTCTTTGTTGGAACTGTACAGTAACTCTCTAGATTGTTTTGGATGTCAAAACCAGTGATGACAAATCTAACATTAATGGAGCCAGGGAGGATGGATCCCTGCCAGGGGATGATCTGCCACTGTGCCACCTGTGTGGGAGCATAAAGGAAAACGTCACGTGGCCAACTTTGGTAGGTTGCCATATAAACCCGAGTTGGGGCCAACTAGGGGGACTTGGAAATGTGGCTCTAGTCGGAGGGCAAAGGCACTGCAGTGCTTAGTGGAAATAATATCTACCGTGTGTTAATTAGTGACTTAATTTTACACGTGCCTATAATGGCAGATGTAGATATGATTGATAGGACTGCAGTAGTGCCATTTAAGGTATAACCTATTCTTATATTAGTTCTACTTAATATAGACTGTGGCCTTGTTAAACTATAGTGTGATGATTAGCACTGTTAGTGGAAACTAGTTAGAGTAGAATAGTGATATTAGCTCTGCTAGTTAAGAATAGAGTAATGAGGGATAATTGGGATCTTCCCGTAGGTGTCCCTGGTGGGCGGGTTTCCGCATTCTGTTTGCTGATTTTTTCTTTGTCATAGCCTGATTCGGCTCTAGGTGGGTAGCTAATCTGCTCTATGACTAAGTCTAGTTAGCTAAAGATCATTAAGCAAGGTGATAGGCTTACACTCAGCCGAAAGGATCAGTGACTAGTACTATCACCAGATGTGTTGTTTCTATCCTAGGTTCCCTACCAGATCCAAGGAAACTCAACAAGTTTTTGGGAAAGAATCCAATCCCATTCGGAAGAACACCAGTTCAACAATTAATAAAGTTGCATACAGAACGTAACTAAAGCTAGAAGGAAGTTGATTCACCAAAGAGAGTGATGCGTACTGATGCACCACACAGCATCAGACAGTAGTAACGAACTGAAAACATTAAGTCTAATAATTACATAGTGTGATATAATCTCGTGTAATAGAACACAAGACTTGATACTTGAGGCTAGATAGACACGAGGGAGGATCCAGTACAGTAACAATTAACATTAATCTGTGTACACACTACAAAGGACTTGTGCATTTTTTTATGAACGATAGGAACGGACATTGTGTAGGGTGCAACCGGTCCATGATTAACTGTTTATACCACCGGTGTCTATTTCGGATGTTCATGAAATGGGATTACCAGAGGTCTACAGAGGCAAATCAGTATCCAGCAGGATGGTTTCGGCGCTGGGTGAGAAGTACATGTTCTGACGTAACGTGCTGTGGTCTATCCTGCTGGGATCAGCTGACTGGGTTGTTGTCTGAGAGTCCGATTCTACACACTTTATAGAACACGTCACACATTTTCTTCACATACACGTCTCATATACGTTACACTTTTCTTTTAATAAATTAATCTTTATTAATCTTTAGAAGCAAGAGTTGTTGAGTATGTTGCGTTGGGGAAGTATGAGAAGGGGGCATAGTACGACAGTGAGAGAGTGATAGGAAAAGGTGTCCATAGGCTGATGGAGTGTGTTGGACGGAAGCTGGTGGATTCTCCAGAATATTGAGAGGAAAAAAAAATATTATAATGTGGGTGTCGACTCTCTTCACTCCAGGGACGACACTTTAAAGGAGGACACGACACCTCCTCCTCCCTCCTCCTCCTCCCTCCTCCTTCTCCCTCCGCCTCCTCCCTCCTCCTCCTCTCTCCTCTTCCTCCCTCCTCCTCCCTCCTCCTCCTCTCCCTCTCTCTCCTCCCTCCCCCTCTTGCGTTCTCCACCTCCATCCTCCTCCTTCTCCCTCCTTCCCCCTCTTCCTCCTCCCTCTTCCTCCTCCCTCCTCCTCCCCTCCTCCTCCCTCCTCCTAATACCTCCTCCTCTCTCCTCCTCCTCTCTCCTCCTCCCTCCTCCTCCTTCCTCCTCCTTCCTCCTCCTCCCTCTTCCTCCTCCTCCCTCCTCTTCCCTCCTCCTCCTTCTTCTCTTTCCCCTCCTCCTCTTAATCCCTCCTCCTTTCTCCTCCTCCCTCCTATTCCTCCCTACTCCTCCTCCTCCCTCCTCCTCCCTCCTCCTCCTCTCTCCGCCTATCTCTTTATCTCTCCTCCTCCTCCCTCCTCTTCCTCCCTCCTCCTCCCTCTCCCTCCTCCCTCTCCCTCCTCCCTCCTCCTCCTGCGTTCTCCACCTCCCTCCTCCTCCTTCTCCCTCCTCCTCCCTCTTCCTCATCCCTCCTCCTCCCCTCCTCCTCCCTCCTCCTAATACCTCCTCCTCTCTTCTCCTCCTCCTCTCTTCTCCTCCTCCTTCCTCCTCCTTCCTCCTCCTCCCTCTTCCTCCTCCTCCCTCCTCTTCCCTCCTCCTCCTTCTCCTCTTTCCCCCTCCTCCTAATCCCTCCTCCTTTCTCCTCCGCCCTCCTATTCCTCCCTACTCCTCCTCCTCCCTCCTCCTTCCTCCTCCTCCTCTCTGCCTATCTCTTCCTCCCTCCTCCTCTACCCTCCTCCTCCTCCTACCTCCTCCTCCTCCCTTTTCCTCCCTCCTCAACCTCCCTCTACCTTCTCCCTCCTCCTCCCTCCTCCTCCCTCCTCCACATCCCTCCTCCTCCCTCTTCCTCCTCCTCCCTCCTCCTCCCCCTCCCTCCCTCCTCCTTTTCCTCCTCCTTCTACCTCTTCCTCCCTCCTCCTTCTCCCTCCACCTCCTCCTCCCTCCTCCTCCTCCCTCCTCCTCCTCCCTCCTCTCCTTCCTCCTCCTCCCCCTCCTCCTCCTTTGTTCTCCTCCTCCCTCCTCCTCCTCCCTCTTCCTCCTCCCTCCTCCTCCACTCCTCCCTCTGCCTCCTCCTTCCTCCTCTCTCCTCCTCCTCCTCTCTCCTCCTTTTCCCTCCTCCTTCCTCCTCCTCCCTCTTCCTCCTCCTCCCTCCTCCTCCCTCCTCCTCCTTCTCCTCTTTCCCCCCTCCTCCTCCTAATCTCTCCTCCTCCCTCCTCCACCCTCCTATTCCTCCCTACTCCTCCTCCTCCCTCTTCCTCCCTCCCCCTCCTCTCTCCGACTATCTCTTCCTCCCTCCTCCTCCTCCCTCCTCCATCCTCCAACCTCTTCCTCCTCCCTCCTCCTACTCCTTTTTCTTCTTCTTCTGCTGCTGCTGCCGCCGCTCCATTTAACCAAGTTATTTGTTGGGGGAAGATGTAAAGATCTTTCAAATGCTCTTTCTAATGCTTTTTGTAAGTTGGTCTTCGTTTATCTAAGGTTGTTCTAACCGCAACCAATAAACGATTAGACAGACAGGCAGACAGACAGACAGACAGAGAGGGAGTGACAGACAGACAGACAGACAGACAGACAGACAGACAGACAGATAGTCGGGAACGGGAACTTATATGAATTAAATGAGATGCTCCCCATTAGGGGCTGGGCGAAGCCGGGCCGGGTCAGACAGACAGACAGACAGACAGACAGATAGACAGACAGACAGATAGATAGTCGGGAACGGGAACGGGAGCTTATATGACTACTTATATGAATTAAATTAGATGCTCCACACCAGGAGCAAGGCGATGCCGGGCAGGGTCAGACAGACAGACAGAGAGACAGACAGACAGATAGACGGTAACGGGAACGAGAACTTATATGACTACTTATATGAATTAAATGAGATGCTCCCCACCAGGGTCTGGGCGAAGCCGGGCCGGGTCAGCTAGTATATATATATATATATATATATATCTTCTTCTTCTTCTTCAGCGTTCCGAGCCATTGAGGTTCTTTGCTGCAAATACAATCCGTCTCCATTCGTCTCTCTGGCGGACCTTCTCTTGCCAGTCGTTGATTCCAAGTGCTTGCAGGTCTGTACATGTATTATCTCTCCACCGCCTTCTTGGTCTACCTCGGGGTCTACGGTCATTTATTTCCTGAGTGTAAGCGAGTTTTGTTTCCCTATTATCTTCCATTCTTTCTATATGCCCCAGCCATTGTAGTCTATTAGCCTTCATGATACCAGTGATTAGCGGGGACTTAAACAGATCATAAATGTCTTTGTTACTTCTTCTTTTCCACTCTCCACTTTGTGTATCCCTAATGGGTCCAAAGATGCGTCTTAAAATTTTGTTCTCAAAGGTTTGTAACAAGGCTTCGTCTCCTTTCGTTGTACTCCAGGTTTCAGAGCCATACAGCACAACTGGTCTGATCAGTGTTTTGTATATTGTGATTTTGGTGTTACGAGATAGCGCCTTTGATTTTAGTAGATGTTGTAGTGCATAGTATATCTTATTTCCAGAGTTGATTCTAGTTTGTATTTCTTCCCTTATGATGTTGGAGCAGTTGAAGATCGTACCCAGGTATTTGTATGTTTCCGTTCTTTTAATGGTCATATTATCTATTTGTATGTGGCCAGAGTTTCTAGCCATTCCGTCTCTTGAAATTACCATATATTCTGTCTTATATATATATATATATATATATATATATATATATATATATATATATATATATATATATATGCCGGCTCCCTGACCGAGGGGTTAGGAGCTTTCTCCGTTAATCTCGAATACTCTCATGGTTGACGTGAGTGCAAGAGAATTAGAAGTGATTCGAGTCGCACCAGTGACCTATGAGAGTATGGAGCCGGTCGCTCAGAAAGTCGTGGCGTGCTGATGAGCGTAATCTAGCCTAGGAATCAACATACAGCTGAAAGATGCTGGTGTTGACCGCAATATCCTGAAACAGGATGGAAACGCGGGGGGGGGGGGGGGGAAATATATATATATATAAGGGGTGTTAATTTAATATCCGTTCGTGCAGCACCGCGCGTAATTGCGTACGTTGAACATGATCATGTCATAGTCATGTGATAAGTACTGACCAATGAATAAAAGAGCAAGTGCTTATCGTCCAATTATGCATAAGTTCTGTTTCTGACCGTTGAGAAAATGGCCGGGTTGATCCAAATTCCGTCTAATGAAGCTCTAAGAGCGGTGATTCAGTTTCTTTCATTTGAAAGATGTCGACCAGTGGACATTCATCGAAGAATGCAGGCAGCGTACGGTAACAAGTGGGCACGAAAGTTTCGGAAAGGACGTCAGTTCTCGACAGATCTTCGACGACCGGATCAAGTGCATATTGTTGCAACAGAAAAAAAACATCGCCAAAATTGATGCAGCAGTACAGATGAACCGTTGTCGAAGCATACGTACGCTAGCAAAAGAATTTGATGTGTCAATTGGGATAATTCAAAAGGTCGTTCGTAAGAAACTGCAATATTAGAAGGTGTGTTCACATTGGGTGCCACGAATGTTGACCGACCACCAACAAGAGGAACGCATGGGATGGTGTTTGAACCACTTGCTGCGTTACAGAGTGGAGAGTGATGCATTTCTTTTCCACACAGTGGCAGGCGATGAATCACGGTGTTACCACTTTGAGCCCAGCAGCAAAAGAGAGAGCAAGCAATGAAAGCATACTTGATCACCAAAAGCCCCCCCCCCCAAAAAAAAAAAAAAAATCAAGTTACAGGTTTCCGCTGGTAAGGTTATGCTGAGCGCATTAGTTTTACCATGAAGGGCTATTGTTGGCCGACTTTAAAGAACCTGGTGTCAACATCACTTCTACCCACTACATGCAAACACTAGACAAGCTGCACAAAGCCATCAAGAATAAACGACCTGGCATGCTTTATCGCGGTGTGATTTTGTTGCACGATAATGCTCTTCCGCATGTCGCAAAGGTTGTGCAAGAAGCATTAGCAAGGAAGAAGTGGGAAATTCTGCAACATCATGCCTATAGTCCTGATTTGTCAATATGTGATTTTCATTTGTTGGGACATCTAAAACAGCTCTCAATGGGCACCGATTTCACACAGATGCAGACGTAATGAACGAGGTAAACACTTGGTTCAGCGAGCAACCACAATCATTGTTTGCGGACGGCATTCGCCGCCTACCTAAGCAATGAGATGCTTGCCTGAATGCCTACGGCGTCTTTTTCTGACCAACTCATGGTGCATAATTCATTCATAATGAATGCTTTGTTTAATTCTACCACACCTGTTAATGTTTCTTTCATGCTTTTGTAATAAAGCCATTGGAACGGGTTTCAAATGAACGTCCCTAATATTAGTGACTGGCATCTCTAACACCATCTACATTTTCCGCTTATATGTTACATGTATCATACTTCAAAAGGCATCTTTACATCTACCATGTGTATATTGTCGGTAACACACGTCCAGAAACATCTGTTGTTCAGATACAATTTACCAGTAACACATATCACTAATTAAATATACCGTGGATTCATCAACCCAGGGCATGCCGATATACGAGAAATTGTACAGTCTGATAGACTGGCCGTTGCCGCTCCACTAATAGGGAAATTCACTGATAATGTCATGAATACGGTCGGACCAGGTTTCTCCTCCTGGGTTTGTCGACTCCTAAGAAAAAAAAAATACTTACCACTTACATCTCCATGAATTCAGGTCTACAAAACATGATGGCCCTAGCACATCACAGACGTATAACAGAAAACTACTTCTGGACAGATCGAACCTGATATTAATAAAACTAGACAGTCATATGCTGGGATGCAATAGGAAAGAGAGCTGGGATGCAATAGGAAAGAGATATAGGGGCAAACATGACAACAAACCAAGAAGCAAATTAGAACCATAGATGAATACTATGGAGAGGGCATAGAGGGAGGTGCAGGTGTTTTCAAAAGATAGGACGGTTTGGCTGAGTTGGTCGAGGGCATATGTTCCAGCAGCAGCAGCAGCAGAAGAAGAAGAAGAAGAATAAGAATAAGAAGAAGAAGAGGAAGAAGAAGAAGAAGAAGAAGAAGAAGAAGAAGAAGAAGAAGAAGAAGAAGAAGAAGAAGAAGAAGAAGAAGAAGAAGAAGAAGAAGAAGAAGAAGAAGACGAAGAAGAAGAGGAAGCAGAAGAGGAAACAACGATGACGAAAAGAATAGACTTACCGCTTCTCTGTCTGGTGAAAAAGGCCAGCAATGTTTTGCACATACTGGGTGGCAAACAAAACAACAGGCTCATCCTCTGTGATGTTGTCCAAGACAAATGCTTGCAGGTATCTCAACAGATCAAACTAGATTGTAGAATGCAGAAAGCAGAAAGTAGAATCAGTATGTTTTACTTTCGCGTCTGACTGGCTACATGAACATTGCCACCCAAATCAGTAAACAATCTCTGATACATCAAAATGATAATTTTTTGATTTCAAAGCAAGTTAATAGTGCATTAAAGATGACTTAATTATTACACGACACATTAATGTTACGCTAATTATCTGGCCGTAAATACAAAGCGAATCTATATTGAATTAAACACGTATCATTGAACATCCATATTAAACATGCGTCGTTGGATTTGTAATATTGCATCCATGTTAAACGTGTATCGTTGGATTTGTAATATTACATCCATTACAATCTTCAATATCATATAATACTATGTCAACGGTTACATGGTAATACAACACCCTGTCACTGGTCACATGATACACCAAACATGTCTCAGTGCTTTCCCGATACTACAAACATTCCCAGTGGTGAAATGATTCTACAGCCAGGTCTCACTGATTAGATACACTACAAACATGTATCACTGGTTAGACACACTACACACATGAATCAATCGTTAGACAATACTACACACATGACTTACTGGTTAGACACACTACACACATGTCTCAATGGTTAGACAATACTACACACATGTATCACTGGTTAGATACACTACACACATGACTCAATGGTTAGACAATACTACACACATGACTCAATGGTTAGAAAATACTGGACACATGTCTCGATGGTTAGACAATACTACACACTTGGCTCAATGGTTAGAAAATACTGCACACATGTCTCAATGGTTAGACAATACTACACACATGTCTCAATGGTTAGACAATATTGCACACATGTCTTAATGGTTAGACAATACTACACACATGTCTCAATGGTTAGACAATACTATACACATGGCTCACTGGTTAGACAATACTATACACTTGGCTCACTGGTTAGAGAATATTACAAACAATGCTCACTGGTTAAAGAATATTACAAACAATGCTCACTGGTTAGACAAGACTACAAACAATGCTCAATGGTTAGACAATACTACAAATATGGCTCACTGGTTAGATAATACTACAAATATGGCTCACTGGTTGGACAATACTGTGCACGTGGCTCAATGGTTAGGCAATACTACAAACAATGCTCACTAGTTAGACAATACTAAAAACAATGCTCAATGGTTATACAATACCACAAACAATGCTCACTGGTTAGACAATACTAAAAACAATGCTCAATGGTTAGACAATACTAAAAACAATGCTCAATGGTTAGACAATACTACACACATTGCTGAATGGTTAGACAATACTACAAACAATACTCAATGGTTAGACGATACTACAAACATGGCTCACTGGTTAGACAATACTACAAACATGGCTCACTGATTAGACAATACTACAAACAATGCTCAATGGTTAGACTACAGTCATGGCTCACTGATTAAACAATACTACAAACAATGCTCAATGGTTAGACAATACTACAAACATGGCTCACTGATTAGACAATACTAAAAACATGGCTCACTGGTTAGACTCACTTCCCATGAGCCAGGTTAGACAATACTACAAACATGGATCACTGGCTAGACAATACTACAAACAATGCTCAATGGTTAGACAATACTACAAACATGGCTCAATGGTTAGACAATACTACAAACAATGCTCAATGGTTAGACAATACTACAAACATGGCTCACTGGTTGGACAATACTACAAACATGGCTCACTGGTTAGACAATACTACAAACATGGCTCACTGGTTGGACAATACTGTACACGTGGCTCACTGGTTAGACAATACTACAAACAAAGCTCAATGGTTAGACAATTCTACACATATTTTTGTCTTGTTTTACAATCACAGAAACATGTTTAGACAGTTACATCTAAAAGAAAGCAATAAATAGAAGAATCGCCATTTCGCAAAGTTCCGTTATACGAATGAGCAATATCGTGACAACATCACATCCGCTGACTGAGATCTTGTGTGTGGTGAGTTCTCCTGATCGAATGCGTGTACATAAAAATGAGTAGAGAAATAGAGAAGACAATGGAGGGAGATTACATGTGGTTGTTTAGACGAGTATTAAGAATATTGTGGACAGACAAGAAAACATACGCTGAGGTACTTAGAGCAGCAAGAGTTACATGATACTCCTAAGGAAAAGACACATGTCAGATTTGCGTCATATCAACAGAAGCGATGGAATAGAGACATCAACTATATGTGGATGAAATACTCGGTAAGACAGGTAAAATAACACAGAGAAAGATTTATGTGGAAAGCTTAAATGGCTTGGCAACATATTTTAATCTAAGTATAACCAACTTTATCAAAATATGAAATGACACAGAGATGTAGAGGGTCATAATCGCCGATGCTTGCTCCATGTCAGGCCGCTGAAACAGAAGGCCGATGACTGGTTCGGCAGTTCTAAGAAAGCATCATGTAATATATCGGAAATCATACATGGTATGAAATCATCTATGCCTTCAGATCCTTAACACATCAGGTAACTAGTACAGCTTCGTGTCAGGGAACAAAGACGCTGGCATGTCTACGAGAAGTAAATCACAAATGGATGTCGAAAAATAACTTAATATGATAAGAACTTGAAACCAGTTTATTTTTATACATACATTGTCCCTTTTCAATGAAAGCCAATTGTGAAGTCAAGTGCTTTCGCAGTGTACAGACAAGTGAAGAAAATTTCAGTATTGCATGTATAAAAGTCTGCAAACTTTGAATTATATTATTATGACATTTTCAGAACTCTGGTTGGAACATTCTCCCTGCATGTCTTTGTTTATTCACACTTCATGTCTCGTAGTTAAGCAAGGTTCAGCAACTTGTAAACACGCGCATCTCATCGTTTTCCATTTATAGCTCAAGTTCCCAGTATTTGGTGGCAGTGGTGTGTGTTTAAATGCCGGTATAACCGCACCTCACAATTCTTCAGCTTATCGAGTATGTTGTTGCTTCTCTTCAGGAGCAGCACTAGCAACAATTACAGCAATAACTACTACTACTACTACTGCTACTACTGCTACTACTACTACTACTACTACTACTACTACTACTACTACTACTACTACTACTACTACTACTACTACTACTACTACTAAATATACTACTACATATACTACTGCTTATACTTCTACTACTACTACTACTACTACTACTACTACTACTACTACTACTACTACTACTACTACTACTACTACTACTACTGCTGCTACTACTACTACTGCTACTACTACTACTACTACTACTACTACTACTACTACTACTACTACTACTACTACTACTACTACTACTACTACTACTACCGTATTTTACGGAGTATAAGACGCACTTGTTTCTTCAAAAAATTGCCTCCAAAATCCAGATGCGTCTTGTACTCGAAATTAATATAAAAATGGTAAAAATTATTTTTTTTAAAAGAATTGCTTTAAAATTAAGGTGCTTCTTATAGTCCGTAGCGACTTATAGTCCGTAAAATACGGTACTACTACTACTACTATTACTACTACTACTACTACTACTACTACTACTACTACTACTACTACTACTACTACTACTACTACTACTACTACTGCTACTGCTGCTGCTACTGCTGCTGCTGCTGCTGCACCGACCAAACAGTGTTCGTGACCAATCCCGTAAACATGAGACACTAGAACAGCAACATATTGGTTAAGTGCCGCGTACCGGGGCACTTTGAGTCCTCGAGTGGTCCAAGCTTGCGATCACTTTCCAGTCGATTTATTTTATTAAGTCTATTAATTAAATCATTCAATTATTTCTAAGACACTAACTCGATCTGAGGATATATGAGGATACAGCTCTAACCTTACACACACACACACACACACACACACACACCCACCCACCCACCCACCCACCCACACACACACACACACACACATTGGGTGGCTTCAATGCGCGCGCATTGGCATAGATCTGGCGAGAACAGAAAGGGCTCTGCTCTCAAACTAAGCTAGCAATGGTACTTGGGGACCCAGACACGGCCATTGACCTGGCACTTGTACCCCAAGAGGCGGCATGAGACATTAAATGGAGTGTCCTTGAGGACCTCGGAAGAGACCACCTCCGCTGTTCTGTGCTGGAACCTAGTTCCAGCAAATTCAAGGCTATAAGAGGCGTTCGTTTATGATCGAGACCACTCTACGCTCCTGTGTAGCATTAGATTACAGGGACAATCTACAACAACAAGAAGGATCTTCTCACAACCACCGTGGTGGACGCAAGATGCAACATGATCGATGGTGACTTGGAGGAGATGGTCTTTTGCTTCAACCATAGCATGAGAAAGGCTGAAATATTCCAGGATTGGTTGCTCTACAGACAAGACCTGGGATTTAATGCGACGTCATGTAAAAACATGCACCTAACTTTAAACATCCTCTTGCTCTCGTATCAGATATTATCTAATGTATTGTAGTTGATGGTGTTGCATTCTAACCAGATTGCCGAACCATTTGATGATATTTCTGCTTTCAGTACATGTGGTACAATATTTTGATCCACTGTCTGCCTGATACTATCATTTCTGACTCGGTCACGGGTAGTTACGTTGGAAGCTCTTCTCAAGCATCTCATCTCGCAGGTGTTGATGTTACGTATCACTTGGATATAATGGAGAAGCTGGCCGAGTGGCTAGAACGCCGGGTTCTCCTTCAAGAGACCCGGGTTGGAATCCTCGGTATGGTGTGGATTTTTAACTGTTGGGGAGAGAGAGAGAGAGAGAGAGAGAGAGAGAGAGAGAGAGAGAGAGAGAGAGAGAGAGAGAGAGAGAGAGAGAGGAACCCTAACCTGCACAGTTCGCAGTGATTGCATTAACCAGGCGGCCTTAATTCTTCAGGCTCAATTCAACACCCCCTCCCCTTTCCTACACTCCATCCATCATGTGCCATGCCGGTAAGCGTCGGCGGTCATGATTCATCATTTCACTCGGCCACCTGTGTCGTGGATCAACTCAGTGTTCTTGTCTCGACCATGCCACGTGGTCAAGCCATCCAGGTATTTACTTCTCTGTCTTCCCCATGTTCTCTTCCCCTCAATCTTGCCATTTGTCACCAAGTTTTCCAATGTATTTCTTCTCCTAACTTGTCCAAAATTGTTGACTGTCTTTGTCCAAAATTGTTGTATGTCTACATATAATTTCTCTAATCAATTTTCATTTGTTTCTTCTAGTGCATAGTCATTGGTTTTTCTGTCTGTCCATGGTATTCTTTGCATTCTCCTCAGAAATAACATTTCCACAGCCATAAGATGTTTTTCAGCTTGACTGCTTATTGTCCAACCTTCACATCCATACAAAAGTACATGCTCTATGTAGCACCTCAACACTCTTTTTCTCGTTTCAGTTAACATAATTTTATTGGTCAGTATGGTTTTCATCTTGCTAAAGGTGCTATATATACAGCAGATAACAGTTGACAGTGATTTGGATAATGTCCACGTTTGATATTGGTAGCACAGGGTTTGTGTGAATATGCTATTTATTATCTGTCGATGTGCAGACGTAGGTGTACTTGGAAGTTTCAGTATAGGTGATAATTTATACATATGCGCACTAGCCTTTTATCATCTGATTTAGATTTTTCTGTATATTCTGCCATATTCTGTGATCATACTTCCTAGATATTTACATTATGTTTTTTGTTACAGAGTTGTATATTTTATCAGTATATTTAGCGGACAACGAGATCTGCTAACCTACATTACTTCAGTTGACTTACTAACTTCCTATTACCCCAAGAACCAGTCTGTAGCATATCGGTTACACGTAACACTAACATCAGGGACACAAGTCATACACACCGTGGGTACGAGTGCTTGCATCTCCCTGACTGTCAGCTTGTTGTACAGAGCGCCGGTATCCTGTATTTCTTCAGATGGCAACGTCAACTGAAAATCAAAGGAAGATTGTGATTTCGAGTGGAACTTCATGGATAGAAAGAAACATTCACTTGCCTGCAATCGGTAGAAACAGACACAGACAATATCCAAAGCCCTGTAACGTGTGCAGCTGTGGTATGGAAGGTGTTCTTGGTCTTTAGTTGTTAGTTTAAGGTCACCCCATAATGCTCCGTTCCTGTACCAGTGAATATCACACAAAAATTCTAGTCGCTGTCCCATGTGAAAAGTGGAACATTCAGCATTGCCCACAAACCAACAGCAAGCATAGGCATAAATGATTAAGGCCGCTGCCCGAATGCCAACACAACAGTTCACAAGGAAAATTATAGTTCTTCGTCGATGGCAGCGGCAGTCAGTAGAAAAAAAAAAACAGCAGTTTTTCACACGCATTACTGCATAACGCAAAACCAGTTAGTTCAGCAGCCGGCCCTCTGCCATGTTCCCGAACATGCAGTTCGCATTACAAACACGAAATCCACAGCTCACAGTGTTGCTCCGTGCACTTAATTTATTAGTTGGACGACGTAACCATGTACTACCAGTCCAACATGAGGGAACCGTGGCCAGATGCAAAAACACCCCAGAGACCCTAACAGCTCAACCGCCTATCCGCTATATTGGACCGGAAAGAGGTGTGCTTATGACATTCCTGTCTGCTATTTTCTATTTGTGCAGCAGGAAAGAGCTGTGGCTATGGAACATATTATTATTATTAGTGTCCTAACGACAACACCAAACGCCAGCGTTGTCTGCTATTATTCATACATACTCCTTTGTCAATTCCTAACCCTGAAGACCGCGTTCGAAACACAGCTGTGAACGATTTGGCAGTAGACCGCGTTTAATTAGTTTTTATAAAATGGTATGAGTGCCGGTCGCTCAGAAAGCAAAGGCAAACTGATGAACGTAAACTTGCCAAGAAATCACAAATAGCCAACAACAAAAAAAATTAAAAATTAAGGCGTTGAATGCGACATCCTGTAAAGTATATGCAGCTAACTTAACTCCTTGTCTAATATTCAGCTGTCGGAGCCTAAAGTGTTATTGCCAATAATCCGTGCCAGGTGCCAAGTTCTCCATATAAAGCGTCAACTGTCGGGACATCACGGAGTTCAATATACTGTATAAGCAATGCACCTTATGTGTGCTTGCATTCATTACATCAGTGAATTAAGATAGGTGTGCGACAGGGATGTGTAGTGTCTCCAGATGATTTTTCCCTATACAGTGAAAATATTTTCTGAAATGTAGAAAGTATTAGAAGAATCACCAGTGGGAGACGTAACTTCAATAACATTAGAAATGCGGATGATACAGTATTGAGTGCAGACAATGAGCAGGATCTGCAACATTTAGTATTTTAGTAGATGCGGTTATTGCACACAGTGAACTAGATGAGGTTGTTGCACACAGTGAACAACTATGGTAAGAATTAAATTGTAAGAAGACACAAATTATGGTCGTCATTAGGAAGAACGAAATACCACAATGTAATATACAAGTTGTCACTACGTTCTCCAATCCATTTCTAATGGGACGGTTTCCCCCATTGATTTCTTGTGTTTACGTGTACATCATTAGAACCGACCAATTATTTCTCTTCTTTAAATGTGTGTTCATATATACTCAACAACAGCATTACGGTCCGATGTGTTTGTGTGTTTGTTATTTGACCTATGCTGGTAGAATATAAATTATGAGACCTATGGTGCTATCTCAATGGTTTGATACGAATTCTGTCCATATTCTATAGTTGCTAGGTTCATGTGTATGATAGACATGACCAATGAAGACACATTTTTTGGAGTGTCTAGTTGGTCGTGCGTCGAAGTACACTTGTTCCTGCAGCGAGACGCCGTCGTCATTTGGAGGCGGCAGGTTCGATCCCGGTCGGCAACTATTATAGCTTTCAAATTGTATGTTGTCTAGTGCGTCTTCTAGTCTGTACTTTCTTCTTCTCCTTCTGTGAGCCCCGACCGTCTTTATTTCCTCAGATATTTCCTGGCACTTACTTCATCCATCGAGACTCAGTGGGTGATGAGTGGTCAGTGTCACACCGACCGTCTTTATTTCCTCAGATATTTCCTGGTACTTACTTCAGGCTGAATCCACCTGGATGCCCAGATCAGCCTATAAATCCGCCTTGATGCTGACTAGAATTCATGAACACACAGACAGTCTCACACACACACATGGCGCACGCACGCACGCCCCCCCCCCCCCACACACACACACACACAACCACAAATAAGATGGGGAGAGGACGACATAGTGTTTACGTTTGCTAGTGTTATTTCAAAGTTGAAAATGTCGTCGAGCTGTTCATTGACTTCAGGGCTTTCTGCTCCTAGCAATTTCACCACATCCCTCATGAACCGGCTGAAAATGAAAAAAAAAAAAAAAAGTAACAACAACAACTCCTGATGTGATATTATAAGGTGACAATTGTTTCCTAACACATTAGTCACATTAGACTAGTGTCCGACGGCCATTCTAGGCGATAGCTTCACAAAGTTAACACCACTGAAACTATTCAGCTGACCGAGTAATAAAGATATATCTCCCATGAATGTTTTCAATCATTGTGTTAACGCTGGCAAAGGTGTATAGTTGAGGAAGACAACCATGTTGAGTTGAGGGATACTTGAGTGTAGATATTGTTAGTGATAAATGTTTCGCATATCCTAGACAGAACATCGCTGTCAACAGCAGCATATTTCAGCTGATTGTTGATGTCTTGGCAAGATTACGCTCAGTAGTTTGCCATTGCTTTCTGAGCGACCGGCTCATATACCCCTAAGTTACTGACGCGGAGAGAACCGCTACCAATTCTCACGCAACGTCACGTTACTCACGAGAGTATACTGGAATTAAGGAGAAAGTCGAGTAACTCCTAGACCAGGGAGACCGGCATTGTTAGTGATAGTTATACAATAAACACACTCCAGGAATTGTCATAGTTTGCGCAGTAGTGTCAGTGTTTGTGAATGAGTGAGTTAACGTATTGCCAATGTATGCAATGTCTCTCAGCGGAAATAGACCGACTCGTAACTTGAGCTCTAATGGTGTGCGAGTAGTGGGTCACTGGACTAAATAATAAATGAAAATAAGAACTGTTTATTTAACAAATCAATAGATGTAGACTGAACAATTTAATGCAGGTGCATGTGACAGACTTAGGAGATGTTTCATAACACACGTTCTATTAAACAAGTAACAATTTAAACTAACCATGCTGAGTCATGATTCAGCCAAACTGTATTATTGCCAAGGACGCAACCAACAACTGAAGAAGAAGGATGTGTATGAAAACGTACAGAAATAAAGGAAAGAAAAAGGAATAAACAAGTAGATACGATGAGAGCTTAACCAAGTAAAGTATTGACGCGCACCACTGACTGCATTAGGGCCAGAGACGAAAAGGATAACAGGAGAAAAGAGAAAGCTAACCACTGCTGCCCATTTCATAAACAGATTAGAGTTAGACAGAAAATGCCAGGTTCTTTGACGGGGGATACACCGTTATATATCCCAGACACTGGATCAACAGGAAGCTCTGTGCCAGACCCAAAGAGTGAAAATAAACAATAAACAAAATGACAAAACAGGCAAAACAAATCAAGTTAAGAACGATGCACTAAAACTTTATTTGCTGAAACTCAGTCTCATAATTGCATGTTGTGATATTACGGAATTCCAGTCATCCCCATTCTCTGTACTAACGCAAACAACAAGTTCAATAACTGTATCGCTGAGCCTGTATGACACATACCAAAATAGCTTGAGAAAACTAAATTGAGTAAGTTGTGTCCTACAAAGTGTTTGACACAAGCGTCCGATGTCCACCCATCCATCATGTGCCATGCCGATAAACGGGTGCGGTCATGTTCTGCCATTTCACTCGATTACTAGAGACGTGGATCAGCTCCGTGTTCCTGTCTCGACCATGCCACGTGGCCAAGCCATCCAGGTATTTACTTCTCGGTCTTCCCCTTGGTCTCTTCCCTTCGATCTTGCCAGTTGTCACCAAGTTCTCCAAGTCATTTCTTCTCATAACATGCTGTGGTATATCTATTTGTTTTGTTCACTTTAATAGAGAGCTGCAGGAGGATTAGTCATTGTGGGATCCTACGCAACATTTTGTGTATGGCACCAATGCTGAGGACGGCTGGGGGTTATACCTAAATTGCTAGTAAGATTGAGAACTTTTCGTCATTATTGGGTGACCGCCTTCGCAGATGAAGAGGGAGTCTTACCATTTACATTTCACCGCCATGTCCAGCACGATTTCCTTGGGTGCAGCCTGAAGAATCGAAGCTAAGTACTATTTATGAACTACACATCATAATACATATGCCCACACACACCTTGTGTAGTTACTCAAATAAACAATTACCATTTAAGACACGAACTGTGAAGATTCCTCGCGGGAGACTGATGAACAGATTATGAACAATAGTAATTTATTTACGAACACTTTTCGACAATGGAGTTAGTGGTGGAATTATATAAACAGTTGTTGATATCATCTTGTGCACCTTCACGATATTTCATCCTCCACCACAGGTCCATTCAATACACGTGAAAACTACAAAATTTACTTGTGTTTAATTAATTGTTTAAAAAGTTGGTGGTTGTTAGATGTGAATTTGTTCAACAGACATTGTGAAAACTTAGTTAAGGGGAGACACCAATGGCTGAGTGATAACACGGGTAAAACATTATTCAGGGAGTGAAGCTTATTCCTCTTGTTTTTTTTTACCGGCGGTGACTACTCAGGACTCCTCATGCCTTGTAAACAGAAGCTCGGTGTGTTTATTTATACAATTTAGAGTAGAAATTACTCCATAACAATTCTTTAATCACTCTTGGGGGCCTGAGCCATTCGCTGGCTTCCTACAGGGCACTTTGTCTGGTTACCAATACCCCGGACCCTAGACAATCCCGAGCTGTATTTCTTTTTCCTTTTCTTCACTCCACACATGTCCAGCAACAAAACTCCAAATACAACCACATGAATAACTCCGGTTAATACTGGGAATCAGCAGTGGGTTGGGCCTCGATCATAAACATACCCCATAAACCAGGATCAGTACACAATGTGCATTAAGCATTAAAACAGGACATCACATTCTAGACTGACCAAGACATAGCATACGAAAAGTGAGTTAACACCAACCCAAACATGAATGTGGAAACATCAATCTGACTATAAACATGAATTGTACAGTTCAGGAACAACAGATGCTGACTGATACGCAGGCTATATCAATGCAGGTGATCACATACTGACACTTGGTATCACAACGGGATATCAAAACAATGTTTTCCCGTAGTGAATTTGAATTAGGAAGACACAAACCATAGATTGTACGATTTATTGCCTGACATATTTCGCTGCATCTCGTTAGGTAAATACTGCAGAAGTCACACAACGTAGAATAAAATAACTAGATACATAGGTAAAGCTGAAATATACACATGTTCGCACAGTAATGTCAATTGTTTACCATGGTAATTTTTCTGTTTGCTCAAAATTGGCCTATGTAGATGAATCATTAGGGCTTCTGCAAACTCTAACAATGGGATATGCACAACATCTACAGGAACCTTTGCCTCAGGGACAGAAGCACCAGGTGCAACCAGCGCAACGGGCAGACGTGATATCCTTAGACCAAACAAGGCATGACGTAACAAGGAGAATTGGATAGCTCACAAAAGAATTACTACTTCAACCGCAAAAACATTAATGGATGTGTGAGAGGACCTGGCATTGACAATGACCAGAGCTGGGGCACAGGTTTATCTAACAACTGCAGCCAAAGGCCAATTCCCCATATGAGATAACAATCAATCCACAATCAAAATCTTCTTGGATCTACTAATTCAACCGCAAAAACATTAATGGATGTGTGAGAGGACCTGGCATTGACAATGACCAGAGCTGGGGCACAGGTTTATCTAACAACTGCAGCCAAAGGCCACTCCCCCACGTGAGATAACATTCAATCCACAATCAATATCTTCTTGGATCTTCTGGATCCTTCAAGAGCCTGTCTGCTCTCTTGGCTGTGGTCTGGAAACAGAGGCCCAGCTCGGCCGTACCTGGGACATGGTCACCCATCTGCTTGGATAGTGACTGAGAGGGATGAGTTAAAGCCCTCTCCTTAAAGCTAGACTTATGCGTCTTTCCCGCCACAGTTGTTTTTGGGACCGAAGAGGCGGGAACAATGCGTGCCTGGGTTTATATACCCACGACAATATAACTTTCCATCATACATCGGGATCCGCGGAGGATTGTGGGACGGGTGTCACCGCCATCCTCTAGAGCAGTGGTTCTCAACCTTTCTTTAGCCCATGCGCCCATTCACCATATGTTCAGAGAGTCATACCCCGTTTTCGTAATTTCTCCCCATAAATCCCCCCACCCGTTCCTCCACAGTATACGTAAAAATTGAAGCTAAATTTAATAACACATACTAGAACAAGTCTAGACTTCTACATACACGTTATTTGCGGGTCGACGTACGTTATAAAATGACTTTCAGAAGGGCTATAAGTAGAGAACCATAAAGTATGGAAGGAAAAACAATATTAAGTAATCAGTTCGTGTATTAACACGATCTTGAAATAAGCTTAATTTCCCCCCCACCCCTATAGAAACCCTAAAATTTTCCCCCTGGGGGAATTCCCCACCTGTTGAGAACCGCTGCTCTAGAGCCGTGCTGATCGGTTTCATGTATAATTAGGTAAAACGTGTGTATGAAAAGGGTGGGAAAAGATAAGTGTAAAGATAGAAGGCTGGCAAGATACATATGAAGTAGAAGAAGAAGAGATAAAATTCATGTTATCAAATATTATTTGATGCTACCGCGTCTCATAAGCTCTCTGTAACAAAATGATGCACTGAATTGGCGCTGGTACCTGTAAGCTTGTCTGTGACTGGCGTGGTCCTTCAGGAGGTAATATTCTCTGCTGGGCATGCCCAAATCTCCCTGCTGCATCTGCACATATACCAGTTTATAGTTCATTGAATTAAGATAAGGTGTTACAAATACTAACATTCTTGAAGTATCAATCAATCAATCATGTGCCATGCCGGAAAGCGTGGGCGGTCATGACTCGCGATTTCACTCGATCACCAGAGTCGTGGATCAGCTCAGTGTTCATGTCTCGTCCATACCATGTGGCCAGCCATCCAGGTATTTCCTCTCGGTCTTCCTTTAAAAGTGCCTAGTACATTATGATTCGCCTAAAGACTGATCAACTTGAAGTATATGTGGTCAGTTAAACACCGGATGTTCCAGGTGAGTTCTGAAGTAGTGCCACATATTTCTCCACTGTTGTAATGATTCACTGGAGTCCTTCTTGTGCCACAGCTTTGTTTACACGTAGAAAGCAAGACCACGTGTTGCATTATAGTTTAGGTCATGAATACCAGCCAGGAAAAGCCTCATCGCCGACGATGTGCCGGCAACTAAACACTGAAATCACAGGGGGCAGGGTTTGGGTCGATATTTCGAAGCTGATGAGACGTGGTAGTGCAGTGGCCAGCATGCTAGCCTGCCGGTCCGGGTGTGCTGTCTTCCAGCTCCGGTCAAGTAAAGTAAAGGATCCGGTTACATTCCTTCAGGTGCATTGGGCCCAGCCGTTGTGCTAGAATCACAATTATATAGACCAATCGATACTCAATGGTTGATATGGACAGTATCACATTGGTCGCCTTTACTTTTTAAAACATTTGCTGGTACCCATTTAAGACTCGGTCGATCAGAGAGCTCAGATCAATTTTAAAATCCGCCCCGATGAAGATTTGAACACATGAACACCGGCCGCCAAGCGGGCATCTAACCACCAGCTACCGAGGCTGCCAAACCAATCGAAGCAGGGATACTTCTTTTCTTGACCTAAGCGCCAGATGGTCTCCTTGTAAAATTGTTACTGGAAAATAGTCTGGGAAGTGATCTGTGCAGTGTGAGCAGCTTGATACCGTTCCGGTGGTCATGCTTTTGAATCTCCATCGAGTTTGATTTGTTTTAATTCAGGTCGACCCAGTCTAACAACCAGAAAATTGGGTGGTAAAGGCGGCCGGCTTTATATTGGAATATCACTCACTGAATGCCGATGGCTTATAAAGATATGATGCTAGCACCATATGCCTAATACTTCACTTATATTTTTATAGAATAGCTGTCAAATCTAGAATCTGGTAATTCTCCTAAGTATAGTTATCAATATTCATTGTTTTGGCTGGTTGGTATTTTTAGTGACAATGAACATATGAAGTATTACATTGGGAAGCCATTATTCTGCATTACTACATTGCCATTTATTAACCATTATTTAAAAGTGCAGGGCATCATAACATAAGGCTGTTGAGTGAACACTATTATCTCTATGTTTCCATACGAATAAATTGAGCTTATTTCATAATGGTAGTGTTGTAAATCTTAGTTATTTCGTAGTTGGTTAGATTACGACGTGTGGAATGGCCCTCGTCGCTTCAGCGGTCACAGATTGTGAGAATTGTATGGGGGAATGAACAGTCTGATAGGCTAGCAGGGAATGCACCTCTTGGTGGTATCTTGCCTATGGACAAAGAGGAGGTGGTCGTGCGCGTGTGGGACCAGGTGGAGAAGGCGGAAGAACAGATTGAGAACCCATATGTGGAAAGAATGAGATTGCGGGGGATCGGCAGGGGTTATGGAAAAATCTCAAAACTGAGAGTGAATACCAGGAGAACTTTTAATCAGATAGCGGTGGGAACGATTAGTAGTATGACTCTTCGCTGGCTGTTGAACGAGGGGACTGAGCACGTATGGGAATGTCCTGAGTGCAGTGATGTCGGTTCCTAACTCAACTCAACTCAACACAGTTATTTCGTAACATCTGAATAGATACAGTAATTCGCTTACTGTTGATATACTCAAGCTACCCATTTCTCTACTGTTTATATGCTTAGTCATTATTGCCCTTACTTCTCCACACAGAGGTGCTGAAATCTGGCCCACCCTAGCCACCCTTGTAGACAACCTCTGGTAAAATCATGAAAACCTCAAGCGAACCGTCCTGTCTGTGGCTCATGTCGGAACAGACGTTTAGCAAACGTTGATCGCTGCTGCTGTTGAAGAAGAAGACGAAGAAGAAGAAGAAGAAGAAGAAGAAGAAGAAGAAGAAGAAGAAGAAGAAGAAGAAGAAGAAGAAGAAGAAGAAGAAGAAGAAGAAGAAGAAGAAGAAGAAGAAGAAGAAGAAGAAGAAGAACAAGAAGAAGAACGTATTCAGTAACTGCTGAAATTCTAAACCTACTTATTCATCTACGTACTGACACCTTGCCATCTTGACTGATAACAATAGTTTGTAACAGTGTGCTAGTGTGCTTTTAGAGAGGCCTAATAACTACAACTCATGGCATTAGCGAATGCGACTCATCAGACCAATTCGCGTGGTAAATGTTTGTCCATAGCGAATTCCTGTCATTACATGATCATTTCCACCGTCACTCACCATCTGATGTCTCACACACCCAGGTGTAACTTATCTGAAATCAATATCCCCTTTTCTTTATTTAATTCCCAATCATTTTCTTCCATGCAACACGATTAGCGGCGACGTGCTCCCAAGGTGCAATATCAATGCCTGTATCAGTCTAGTCTCGTTTACATGAATCTTTGTACCGTTGTGGACGACGACTCGAGATCACCAAAAAAAAAAAAAAGATATCCTTTGGTATTCTACCATCGTCCATCCTCCTAATGTGTACTTATTCGTCTACTGTTGTCGATATCAAATAGTTACTAATACGTCTACCGTTCATACTATAAAGTTACTTATTGGTCTACTATTGCTACCCTCGAGTCATGTATTCCTCTGTGGTTGGGAGTCTCCTCTGTGGCGAAGTGTCAAGCAGTTTGACTCGTGCTCCGAAGGTTGTGGGTTTGATTCCGGGCCGCGTCCTTCGGTTTACGAGTTAAATGTTTCGGAGACTCCTGTGGGTCGTCGCTAAAAGCTACGGAGTTCGTGCTTTGTGCGACGCTTTCCGTGCTGCGGAAAGAGACCGAGCCACATGGGATAAAACCCGGTGCAATGAAGTCGACCCTGTCGACTTTTAAGTGACTTTTTTATATTCCTCTGTGATTGATATCCTAAAGTTACTTATTGGTCTATTGTTGATATCCTAGAGTTAAATATACGACAACTGATGTTGATTTAATAAAGTTACTTATTCGTCTGCTGTTGATATCCTAAAGTTACCTATTCGTGTACTGTTGTTTGTATGCTTACTATTAATCTAGCGTTGTTGATATCCTAAAGTTACTAATTCATTTACTGTTAATAACCTAAAGGTACTAATTCATCTACTGTTGATATCCTTAAGTGAATGACAGGATAGACAGAAATCAAAACCCTATGTCATAAAAGAAGCGATCTTATATATCATCTGACACTGATACTTAAAGAACAAAATATACCTATGTTCGTAAAACGACAGATAATGAATAGCATATTCATATCAACCCTACGTCAAATTTGGACACCATATAAATCACACCCTACGACACTTAATGGTAAAAGTGGAAGATGGTGACGATGATAATGATAATTATAAACTAATGTCGGCAAACCCTAATTCATCAACACATCTGTTTACCTGGATGATATTGACGGAAGAGTTTTTGTCGTCAACGCCCACGCTACACTTTAACAACAGAGGGGTGTTGTATTTTCCGCGCATTTTTGCTAACACATCTTCAAGGACAAACTGCTGACTAGACCACTGGTCATCCAGGACAGGCCAGCCACCAAGATCTGCGATAACTGCTCTCAGCGGTGCATCGCCCGTTGCTTCGATCTGAGCTGGAAAAAAGTCTCCATCAGTTTCTAAGGTAACAATAACATGCAGGTTCTGCTAGTGCCCTGGAGTCGCGGTAAGGCAGTGGCCAGCACACTGACCTCCGAGGCGGTGGACATGCGTTCAAACACACATCGGAGTGAGGGTTAAAAAAATGACTTAGGTGTACATTTCGACCGAGCACAACACGGGTACCTGGAAATGTCCCGAGCAGTAAAGATGGTCGGTCTGATGCTGACCAGATCATCAATCGAGTTACCATTGGTCCAGATAACCAGTACGCTCCAAAGCATGGGGCAGTGTCGTGAACTTTACTATTGCTTACTTCTAACTGAATGTGTCTGCAATAAGTATGAATGGAAGCCACGTGACATGCTGCTTTATCGTAGAATAGTAGCAAGCACCAGCAGCAACACATGTGAAATATAGAAACACCGATGTAAACATCCACAACAAGTACGCAATATCTCATATATTTTATAGCATTGATTGATGAGCATGCATTTTGCACTGCTCAACACGTTGAATATCCATGTATGTTTGCAACAAAATATGTTTTGTTTACATGTGATAGCAAATATAAGTTTGATTATCTATAAATTCAGAAAACATACAGATATTTGAAGACAGGAATGATGTGACTCCATTTTAAAAATCGATCCATACATGGTATGTCGACATCCTATGGTACATGTCTGCGGTAACAGTTTACTAACGTTGGAACATGTGCGAGAGTAAGAATGGCGGTACAATATTAGAGCAGCCGATGAGAAAGTTATCAAGAAGCTATATATTTAGATGAGTGAGGCCATCCCTTGTATAGGTATTGTATGCGGCATTGAAGCATTGTCAATAGCAGACAGGTCACACTTTAACAAGATAAAAGAATGCGAATCGCAAGTGGAGAATAGAATGAAAACAGCGCTTGTCAGCTTGTCTACTACAAGTTAAGTATAGAAGGGATAGTAGATTCCAAAAGTAGAATGAACAATGTAAATGACTGACAGACCGACCGTTGTCAGATGTAATTGTCTTGGAAGGGTAAGCCTAAGCGAGGGAAAAAGCTGTATCATCTGCACAAATAAACATTAGAACATATTATGTATTTAACATATGAACAGTAATCCCATCTACATT
Source organism: Cepaea hortensis (assembly GCA_963921405.1). Lineage (NCBI taxonomy): Eukaryota > Metazoa > Mollusca > Gastropoda > Stylommatophora > Helicidae > Cepaea > Cepaea hortensis. Next base: position 32,564,585 of record OY992896.1, read on the forward strand.
GCAAACGGGTTTACAGCTAAGAGTCTAAGAGACAACACCGCCTACCTGAGATGCGAGAGAATACTATGAATGAAACACAGATAGAACAAAGTCAGCCATAAACTGTGAGTGGCACCTTGCAGTCTTGACAGACCAAAGTATGTGACAGAATAACATTATCCAAGTATCACTAGGATCCAAGCGTATACAGGAAGATCAGCACAAGACTCAACAGAAGTGGAGGTACAGGGGTTCTCCTGAATCTAAAATATGGCACATAAAATGTGGCTGTGGCAACAGGAATATTCTCAAGTACCTTCAGAGCAAAGATAGTGACTTTGAAAACTGTAGCAATAATCCAACAGACTGGTATTACAATGAATAACATCACACTGCAGCGTGCTTGGAAATGAAGTTCTACAGACTGGCAAAGACAGATGGAAGACTTCTCTACCTGATATATTTAATCTATTTTAAGACCAAGATGTATTTAAGAATCACTTATGTAAATAAGTAAGAATCGGAGCATACAAATCACCAGGAAGATGATACATACAGTCAACTCCACCGAAGCGAACAAGTAACACACTTTAGATTCCACACAGAACAGAACAGGTTGACATACAAAGGGGCTTCACGTAAGCCTTTAGCCTGACCACGGAGTAGGGGGGAGAAAATTGAAATTTGGCACATGTATCTCATCTCATCTCATCATGTTCCTTTTGTATCTTGCGATGTCGAGGTGAAGTATAAACAGTGGGAGAGTGCCCGCTTATGGGCTTAATATATCGATATTCCCATGGATTCTGTTATTCCCTGCGTCCATCGTTTACATGGTCGGTCTCTTCCTCTGCTTCCCTCTGGTCTGCACATCATTACTTGTTGTCATTCTTTACCCTACGGGTTCTCACTCTGTTTCACCGCCTTCTCCACCTGGTCACAAAGGGTTTCGACCTCCTCTCCCTTGTCCTTAGGTTACCCACCACCGAGAGGTGCACTACCAGCCGGCCAATCAGCCTGTTCATTTTCCCGCACTCCCGCAAGGCCAGGGCAAAAAATCCATACAATTCTCGCAATATGTGACCTCTGTAGCGGAGACAGTCATTCCACAAGAAATATAAATATTCCTTTCTACACCTTACTAAACATACTCCTTGAGTCCGTAATGAATACAATGTGTGTTGAAGTAGTCTCATCTAACCAATGAAATTCCGCTGTTACTGCTTCAACCTCCATTCTAATGCTAGAGGTCGTAGTCTCATATGCCAGACTCTCCATTTTCTAGCATCGTCCATTAGCCTTCGCGATGAAACTCCAAAAACCGCGTCTGTTTCTCACCACTGAGCCATCGGTGTAGATCAGTGTTTCCCAACGTGGGGCAATTTGATTGTTAAGGGGGGCAATTCGAAAATGGAAGAAATCGGCTGGATATAACAAAATGGGGAAACTTGAGACTAAAGTTAACTAAATTGGAACCTGACATAAAATCTCTTTGCAGCAAGCATCAATCACAAGGATCTCACCAAATTTAAATAATTACTAATTATTAAAATAATATAGAAAAATCTTTCATTAAAATTATTTTATACTTGAATTTCAGTTCTCCATTATATGTTTTGAAAATGTACTTACTGTGTTTGCTCAATAATTTCCCCTTTGGCTAGGATCGGGTGCATTTGCTGCTCTCCCCTCAGTAGTGCGCTTTGTCAGGTCGGGGGCCCGGATGATCAAAATAAAAACCCATGACATATCTTCACCTTAGATGTGGGCCTGAGCTCACAGTGAGATTAAGGGTCCACACAAAAAAAGGGGGAGGTGGGGGAACCAGCTTGTCTGGGGTAACCGCCAAACCAACACACACACAAAATTCGCCCAACACAACCGACACACATTGGGGGGGGGGGGGGGGGGGGTTGACCCCCCTGGGAAACGTGAGCCTTTCTTTTAAAAAAAAAAATGCAAGTTTCTTTAGTGAACATTTCAATTTTTGAATATTAAAAATGATGCATATGTTGGGGGGGGGGGGGGGGGGGCATAAAATTTTTAGAAAGGCTTAGGTGGGGCATAGCACAAAAAAGGTCTGTAGTGCATCCTCTTGTATACCCCGGATGCCTTCATCACTCTCAGTGCATTAAGTCCCTTACCACCAAAACCACCACATGATCCTTAAAAGACACACACCTGTCGAAGGTGATTCCCAAGTCATCTGCCTTACGATACAGTTATCCAGGGAGTACTACACAACTAATACCTTTTCTGAGTTCATAACGGCCCTTGAGTCCCTGCACTACCCAACTACCCTGTTTACTGCCGTCTGTAAGTCTTCAGCCAAGCTTTCTCTGTCTCATCCCGAACTGTACACCAGAACGTCATCTGCCAATGTCAAGATTCTACCAATTCTTAATGTCTCAATAGCTTCGACTTTGCTAGTGTATACATAAAAGAGCACTGGGGACATGGCAGATCCCTATGGTAGTCCAGGTGAAAAAGTTCAGGGGTCAGAAGTTAATGAACCAATGCGCAATGCAGTTTGACGCTCATAAAGTACTGTCGCAACTCATTGGACAATTCAAGGCCAAACCTCCATGGCTAACAGAGTGTATATCAGCCAACCATACCCGACCTTGTTTTAAAAATCATCCAGGTCAAGTGCCGCCGCCACTGTCTCTTATTCATCCTGAAAGCCCTTGTAGACATCAAATGCAAATGTTGCTGAATTGGCCCAGGTGTCCTCCCCAGGCCTGTATCTTCCAAGCCATTTGGAAAGCAGGTTGCGACTTTCTAAGGGGTGCTGAAGCCTGCATGCTACTATCTTGTCAAGTGTTTTGCCAAAGGTATTTTGCAGAGTTTAAAATGCTCTATCTAAACCAACAAGCAGCGGTTAGAATAGACGGCGAGACATCAGATTTGTTTTGACATCATGCAAGGAATCCGTCATGGCTGTGTGCTGTCCCCCTCCCTATTTGGTTAACCTGTACGCCGAAAATATAATGAGAAATATCAGAGATGATATAAACAGGGAGCTATATGATGCCCTAAATATCAAGGGTCATGACACCAGAGATTCGATATGCTGATCATACAGTATTGCTATCCACAACACAGAATGGTATAGGAAACCTAATAACCTCAACCCAATTGAATAGTGAAAATCACAACTTATATCTTAACATAGCAAAAGCAAAGATAATGCATACATATACAACTACTATGGAGACATAAATATTTATATTCATCATCAAGTGCTGTGCCGACTGGCGTAGGCGTTCATGACTCTCCACAGATCTCGGTCTTTGGTTTTCTGGATCAAATCTGCCGTTGATATTCCTCCATGCTACCGTCGCAATCCATCCAGCATCATTTCTCGTGGTCTGCCTCTGCCTCTCTTCCCCTCGATTTTTCCAGTTGTCACGATGTTCTCCAGCGCCTCTCGTCTCATTTCATGACCAAAAAAAGCTGTTTGTCTCTTTCTTATTGTTGTATATAATGTTCTAGTTTCGCCAGCCTCTTTAAGGCATTCGTCGTTAGTTACTTTGGCAGTCCAAGGAATCCGCAACATTCGTCTAAGGAACCACATCGCTGTTGCTTCCAATCTCTTCCTAATTTGTTCATTTATATTCAAAGATTCACAGCCATACAGAAAAACAGGTTCTATGTAACTCTTTAGCACTCTCTTTCTTACATTCAATGATAGTGACTTATTTCTTCCATCTGATGTTATAAATGTCCCTAGATATTTAAAACTATCCACTTGGTGAAGAATTTTCCCTTCTATCTTTATTTCACATTTGGGTGTCACCTGTTTCTTCGATATAACCATTGTTACTGTTTTCTTGATATTCAAAGAGAGTCCTTTCCTTGCACTCCCTGTTACTACAATGTCCAGCAATTATTGTAAATCTGTTGCATTATCCGCTATCAATACTGTGTCACCTGCATAGCGTATATTATTTATATTATAACCCCCAAAGATTATTCCTGGCTTTTCTTTGATCTCTCTCATTATTACTTCGCTATTTAGGGAGAAGAGATCCGGTGACAAAACACATCAGTGTCTTACTCCCAACTTTATGTGTTCATAATTTCCTTCTTTATTTCCCATTTTAATTGCTGCTTTTTGGTTCCAGTAAATATTTTGTATTATTCCGAGATCTTTTCCATCAATGTTAATATCTTCCAACATTTTAATCAGTTCATCATGTTTTACTTTATCAAATGCCTTAGTATAATCTATAAAGCACAAATATATGTCTTTCTTAGTCTCTACTGATCTTTCTAATTGTGTTCGTAATGTTATATTGCATTGTTTGTACCTTTTCCTTCCACAAATCCATTCTGTTCTTCACCAATTTCCATTTTTATTTTCTTCCTTGTTCATCTCATTATAATTCTGAGTAGAAGCTTAGTGACATTATTTATGAGGTAAATTGTACGAAAATTTTCGCATTCAATTGCTCCTGGACTTTTTGGTATAGCTATAAATACAGATTTCAAGATATCGCTTGGTTTATATCCACTGCTATAAATATCATTCAACATTTTGGTTAATATATCTACTCCAAATTCTCCCATTACTTCTAATTCTTCTATTGTAATTCCATCTGGCCCAGCTGATTTTCCTTTTTTCCTATGCTTGATAGCGTCATCAACTTCTTCTTTTAGAATAGGTGGACCGTCTAAGTTACTTTCTTCTGTTAATTCTGCTGAGACTTTGATTATATATTGAAGGTGATTGTGCGATCTAGATGAGAGTTGAGCGATGTGAGTCCGACCTCCATAATTGGCTACGTATGTTGCCGCTCATGAATAACCGTTATGTTACTGATCGAGGTAGTCCGTTATCAAACAACGATGGTTGTTAACGTCTTCGTAACGGTTCTCTCGATCGGAGGAGTATACGCCTGACACAGTTACATGCCGTCAATGGATAGATGAGATGTTCCGTGGCCAAGTGGAGACCGTGCTTCGGGTATTTATATTAATGAAGGAAAATTGGAGCTGGTGGCAAATTTCGAATATCTTGGGTCATTGATTACCAACAACTGTGACACTATGAAAGAAGTTAAAAGACCAATGTCTATTGCTCTTCAAAGACTAAAACAACTGAATAAATTGTGGAAAGGGATAGATAGAACTACACAAATTAGATTTTTAAGAGCATGCATCTTTCCCATTGCAACATACAAACAAGCTGAACAGCGCTTAAATGCCTTTAAATATACATGTTATAGACGAGTTCTAAGAATATATTGGATAAAGAAAAGAACAAATGCATCCATACTTCAAGATCTGAATATTAAAGAAGGCTGGCTATTAAAGACGATAAAACAAAGAACATTGAAATAGTTTGGTCACTTGCAACGTAACGAAAGTTTGGAGAAAATAATAATGTAGGAGTATACGCCTGGGAAGAGAGAAAGAGGAAGGCCAAAAAGAAGATGGATACAGGATGTGGTGGATGATGGGTGTATCGGACGCTGGTCATCTTGCTTATGATGGAGAGGTTTTCCGTAAGGTTGTTATGGGGGCGAGGTTCTGCAAAGGACATGCTACTGATGAATGAATGAATTTTGCAGGGTTATGATTCCGTATCCATTAAGTTTTGAGCGACGCTTACATGGCTTTGGAAGTGAGACTATGTAGCTGTGGAACTAATCCTGGGATATTTATGTCGTTTTCATGCTGAGGTTGAAACAAAGAGCCATCTCTTCCAAGTCCTCATCATTCATGTTCCTTATGTGGGTTTATTTAACCCAACCCGGGCCTGGTAATGTGTCTTTAACTCTCTTTAGCATATGTCTAATATCTGCTGCCTGTATCATAGTCCTTCTTCCTAGTAACCCATGTAAAGGCTTCTCTGACCATATCCCTAATAGCCATGTCTTGCCGATCAGTCTATTTTTAATATCGTGCAAGAAAAGCCCCAACTCTGTCCTTGTCAGTTGTCATAGGTCGGTTGTCATCATCATAAACTGTATCATGTGTACCGGGCATCGCCTTTCTATTCATCTGTCTATGCAGCCTCCAGAATTTTCCCAATGTCACATCCCCACCGACTTCATTTATAAAGTGTTCCACCATTTTAATGAATTATTCATGACACTCTAATTGCCACTGGTAGCATGCGTTCTTCGCCATTGCATCTCATTTGGTAGTTTTTGGGATGAACTGGTTAAAATCCACGTATGCGTTTGAAAAGATTGGTTTTGTTTATTTAAAGAAATATAGTTTTTGTTTGAAGAAAGTATGCTTTTTTTTAAAATTTAAATTTGTTTATTCAAAGATTATATTATCCATGCCTAGAAAAAAAAAAAAAAAAAAAAAAACTATACCAGCTTACAAATGTAGGATGCACGTTTTGTAACAACTTGTCTCTTAAATGCTGCAGTTGTCACTACCGTTCGGAAAAAAATCATTACATACTAAACAGAACAGTCTGTGCTCTTTATTCGTGTGACCAAATTTAAAGCCATACGGTACACGTGTTTTATTTCGCGTTCTGTGGTGTGTAAACGAATGTGTCTGCCTGCATTTTCACATAATCGAAAACATACATTACTGCTGGGTGGTCGAGTGACTGAATGTTACTTTGCTTCTACGTAGTTTATCTAACATCAAACTGTTAACCGCATTCTAAACATAGCTAAGAACCATTCTATCGTGGTTTAACAAAACATGTTGATGTATAGAAGACTTTCTTCGCATTATGTTTTCATATAAAAAGTTAGTTGCATATCCTTTACAGGACGTTGCAGTCAACACCAGCATGTTTTGCTTCTCAGTATGGTAAACACATAGCCGCACAAGCCATCCTGAGTCCGAGTGCTTGTGTTGCGCTGGCACTGTCTCCGATGTCAGGATCAGCTGCAGTAATGGGCGCCCATGCATGAATAATAGTCAAACTTACAAGAACAGAATCTCAACATGAATGGACACAATCATAAAACATATAGGTCGTTGCGGTGGCAAGCCTTCATCCCAAACAAAAACAAAAACAACTGACAAAGTAAGAAGTAAGAATAATAGTATTCCAAATGCATAGCTGTGGTTGAAAGTTAAACATTTTATGTTATATTTTGTGACGATTCCCAGTATCTCCTGCTGTCTGGTTAATACTTACCCCGTAGGGACATGTTCGGATCATATAACAGTATACCTAAAACACTGCAACACTACGCAACAGGACTATATAAAAATAACAGGAAATACAATGGTAGCAGTAACCACAGTTGTGAACATGGTGGCCCATGTAAGACCAGCGGTACTTACTGACGTTCATGCAGGACTTGTACAAGATCTTAGCTTTCAGAACGGCACTACTGTCTGCTTCCGTCCTCGGCTCCTCCAGCAGGCCTGGCCAAATACACAGTGCACGAATATACAAAGCACATACATACATTCACGAAGTCTTGTTTACAAAAGGTCATCAATCAGCCCAAGAGCATGAGCTTATTTCATATAAACACTCACACGCATGTATGTACAGGGAGGCTGTAGAGTTTCTGATTCAACAAATAACAGTGTTACACTGACACCGCCTATAAAAAACACACACACACACACACGCACGCACGCACGCACGTACGCACGCACGCACGCACACACACACACACACACACACACACACACACACACGTATGTATGCACATGGAGGCTGTACGGTTTCTCATTCAACAATTAACAGTTTTACACCGACACCGCCTATAAACATAGAAACCACACACAAATGGATGGACGATATATTTATTGCCTGGTATATTTTGCTGCATCTCATCGGGCGTTTATTGCAGAGTTATACATTATGCCACGAGAACAAATGAATTATATTTTAACTGAAATATTTAAAACATATAATCACGAATATCGCTCGTAAGTGGAGCATTTGTTATCCCCACCGCAATCAACCATTTCAAACGAAGTCTTTCTGTCTGCACAAAAATAGACACCGTTTAGATACAGACACTTGAACATTCAAGCTTCATTCAAATCTATAGATCATGATCGCTAACAGTAGTACAGGCTCTATTACGAAGGAGTTACGGACGTAATTCGCAATCCTGCAAACCGCGTTCAAAACACAACTGCAGGCGATTTGGCAGTAGACCGCCTTGCACTGGTTTTAATAAAATGTTATGAGTGCCCGTCGTTCAGAAAGCAAAGGCAAACTACCGAACGCATATTTGTCACACAAAAGAATCACAAAAAGCCAAAAATTATGGGATTGATGCGACGTCCTGTAAAGGATTTGCAACTAGTTTTAAGTCCAGGCGCTTTCCGGCATGGCACATGATTGATTGATTGTGCTGTGCTTTCTGAACCACTCCAGTGCATCTAATCTATACGTGTGCAAATGGCGCGTATACAGGAAATCATTACCAGTAGACCCAATACTATTTCTCAGTGAATGAGGTAAGTAGTGAGAAATTATATAGATACTTTCAATACATTCATGACATGTTCTGCATCTAATAAACATCAATGTCAAGCAATCTCAATCACACGTCAATAAGTCACAATGACGAAATGTTGTTAAGTCCACGTCTCAGGTGAACGAATGACTAAACAAGGGCTAATACTGTCAGCATGGCCTGGCGCCTAAAGTTTCCCAACTTGACGGTACCCATGTGATGAGCCAGTGTAGATCTCCTCAATGCACTACTAGTTGGAAGTCGAAATAAAATCTAACTATACCACTACAGGTGACCTACCATAAGACCATTTATACAAATACACAAACGCACGCTAGCGCATTCGCGTACACAGTACAAGGACAAACCAGCACAACATGGTGTTGGGTCAGGGTGTGCACCCAAGGGGGAGTTCTGTCATTAATATTCCTAACATATAGCGATGACATTGTAGAAAAGTGTACATCCATTGCAGACGACCAAGCCATATGGACATCTGAAGAATATATTAGTATAGTTTTTAACAGGATGCTGCAAGTATTATAATTATTAGTATTAGAGGAGTTGTCAAAATCTAGCGAAGATAGTCAGGAGGAAGAACTGCATTAGACTATGTAATACATCACTCTAAGCTAGTGTTGAATAGGGAAATACAGTCTCGAGATTAAAGAGCTGTTATGACGTAGGCGAAGGACTAAAAATAGCAGAATTGCACCTTGAATGTAATCAATCACCACTCAGATCTTACACTCACAGCTTCGTAAGCTTAGAAGAAGCGTGTTAGCATTTATACACGAGTGAGCTTCATTGTTTATGTCGCAAGATTAGTGTGAATAACTCACCTGTCATTATTTGCATCACTCACCTTTCATGATTGCTTGTAGTTCGTCGTGTAGCTTATCGAATGTGTTATATGTCGCCTTATCTTCTGGTATGGTATGTTTCTTGTTCCACTGACCACAAGCAAACTGGAAGAAGTCCTCACAGGGGTCAGCCGAGAAGTCCATGCCTGCCATCAACTGGGCAGCTTGCAAAACAAACCCATGCATTTGAGAGATTTTTTTAAATAGTTCTTTTTTAGTTTTTAATTCACCCATTTGAGAGATATGCCAATGCAACATATTCTCTCTCTCTCTCTCTCTCTCTCTCTCTCTCTCTCTCTCTCTCTCTCTCTCTCTCTCTCTATCTCTCTCTCTCTCTCTCTCTCTCTCTCTCTCTCTCTCTCTCACACACACACATACACCCCACACACACACACACACACACACACACATATATATATATATATATATATATATATATATATATATATATATATATATATATATATATATATATATATATATATATATATATATTTCATATTGTTGGGGAGGGTAATTATGCTGATGCATGTATTTATCTTAGGGCTCGAATGATGTTAGAGACTAATCTGATGGCAGGGTATTTACGGACAAGGTGAAAGTACTGGTGTTAATGAATGCACTGCTGTTAAAGATTGTAGTGCCGTTTCAACCCGTAATGGGACGTGTACTTATCTTCGGCGGTATACATTTGCTATGAATTATCATGATGTGAATGGTTTACTATTAAGAACTACATACAGTGTGAACTCACCTGTACTCACACACGCTTTAGTCAAACAAATGTCCGATGTCTTGTTCCCTGAAGAAAAGATATTGTTGGAAAAGATAATTATTTCTGTAAGAATTCCCTGACCGTGGACACAGCAACATGCATTAAAGTAAACAAGGGGTAAGGTATGCTACATCTCAATCTTGTATTGTCTCTCAGACAAGAGTCACCGGAATACAATCATGTGCTGAGTCTGTGTAATCGCCATGAGTGAATGACATGTTTGAGTCTGTAGGCAAATGTATTCACCTAAAGCAGTGGTTCTCAACCTTTTTTGTCCCGTGTACCATTTCATCATATTTTCAGAACGTCATCCCCCCTTCCCATTGCCTCCCTATAAATCCCCCTCCCCCCGCCTCTACACGGTATACCTGATTTGCGGGTCTACTTACGTTATAAAATGAATTTAAGAAACGCGAGAAGTACAGACCGTAAAGTATGGAGTGAAAAACAATATAAAGTAATCGGTTCTCGTATTAACGCGATCTTGAATTAATCTTAATTCCGCCACTGGAAAATCTAAATCTCCCCTCCCCCCATTCCCCACCGATTGAGAACCACTGACCCAAAGTAACTACACAAACACTGTCCATAGATTCTGAAATCTGAATTTGTAAGCATGCCATAACTTCATCTGTCATGTGTGTCATTTTTATAGGTTTAAAAAGGTTAAGAATTCCAAATAAGATTAGTGAAAGTTAATGCAAGAAACCTGAGATATTCATTATGATAGTTAACAACATATTAGTTTGCCAGTGATCGAGTTATTATCATAACATCATAATTATAGCCATAAACTTTTACCAAATGGGAAGGTCTTTTCTAGAAGACGAACTCATATAAAGGATTCCCAGGAACAGGTGTCTATAAAAGTCTGCATCTCTCCACCCAAATATCCTCATTTTCTGGTTAGAGTTGTGGCAAGTCTAACCAGGAAAGGACGAACTATTATTTGCTATACCTGTTCTAATTATCTTTGGTTTTACCCTATTATCTTTCAGACCCAATTGTTGCTACTTGCCATCAAGTGTGTGTAATTGGTTTTGCACCTGGTTTCGTGTAAGGGGTAATATCGACAACGCAGTTCAGATAATGAAAGTGTCGTGACGAGTTCACTGAATTGGCGTGCCTCAATACATAAACTGGGCTAGCGTCGTGGTCTCTCTAGTATCAGCCGACAGAGCCCGAACTGTTTTGATTACATCAGCCATACCCATGCTGCTTCCCGTGTTTTATTTTATAGTTCTCTCAGTTATTGTTGTCTTAATATTCCAGTCTATAGACAAGTCAGTAAAAATAATAAATGTGAATGCAACAGTCAATCACGGATAATCAATGTAAGTGCACAGCTAAGACTTTAATAATATGGTAATATTGACGATTAAACGAGATAGCCTGGCAGGAGAACAATCAAAGATGTATTACACAAATTGTGCAGCATCGTGTTTAATTATGTCGTTAGGACAGAGTGGGGGGGGGGGGGGTGCAAGAGCTGAATAATTCTGTAAGACTGAACCGTGTCTGTCGATTCCCAATAGAAGGTCTTTGATGCTGTGATACTAACTGTAGAAAAATGCAACAATCAGTGGTGACATATCATGTTTCAAATCAATGTTTTCTTGGTTTGCTTTTTTAACTTAAAGATTCAGAAAATGAAATAAAATGTTAATACTATAGAGCTTTGCGCAGTGGCGGTACCATAGCCAATGAGATTTTACCCAGGCGTGGTTATTGCTAGTTGAAAAACTATAGAATGCCAACACAAAAGACCTCCATGAAAAATACAGTTCATCGTCGATGGAAACGGCAGTCACCAGAAAGACTTCATTGACCCGGGTTTTATCCCATTTGGTTCGGTCTCTTTCCGCAGGACAACCTGCCGAAAGTGCCGCACAAGCACGAACTTCGTATCTCCAGTGGCGACTCCCGGGAATCTCCTGAAAAATGCACTCGTGAGACCGAAAAAGCAAACCAGTCAATCCAGCAACAGCCGGCCGCCATCGTTCCGAACATGCAGTTCACACTATACACAACCGCGGACAGATGTAAAATGATTCCACGTGAAACTCACAGCTCACAGTGTCGCGGCATTATGCACAGTGTACCTGTACGGGCTGTTGGCTTGCCGATACTCCTGTCTATTCCATTGTTCACATTGGGCAGTGAGGAGCATTTTGTGTGGTATTCACTGGTACAGGAACGGAGCAATATGGGGACGACCCGTTGCCGTGATGTTGGAACCACGACTAACTAACTGACTAACTAACTGAAAAACTATAGAGACTGAAAATGGAACGGAACAACGTGTACTGCTTATAAAACAAGATTTCACTGTTCGCAATTTCCTGTTGTGAATAAATACACGTTTCTCAAGTAACCGGTGCTTTAGTACTGCATACATTGCGATCGAATAGTTTGTATAAACGACGCTAAATTATGACTGAGGAAGACCGGCTACGCATTGTTGTATGTAATTTTACAGCACATTGGAGTTTGATATACATACCTCTATCCTAGAATATACGTCACATATAAGTGTAAAACACAGGAGTGACCCATGATATGTTGCCCATTTAAAAAAAACAAAAAAACGAGTAGATGGAAATCGAAAATAGATGCTGAAAATGCCGAGTTTACATTTCAAAATTATAAAATTATCCTCTTTGACAAAAGTTCAGGGTTTGTCCGTTTCAGTTAGGGAACGTAAGAAAGGTATTAGACGAAAGAACCCTTTGCCACGCTTTTAGATGCTATCTGTCCACGGCGTTCTTATCATTCTTCTACAACACCACATTCACTTATACTTAAATATATATTTCTAGTGGTAGCTATTGCAGTCTGCATACCATCCAGTCAATAGTCAGTCAGAATAGAAAAGGTAACTAAAGGTATCACTGCGACACTTCTGTAATTATTTCATACCATCACGAATGTGATCGTAAGACATTGGAAAAGCTTTTATTTTTCCAATTCGTTTCACTCTCTCCTCTCGACCTTAATGTCCAACACAGCTTCATTAAACTTCAAACACCGACCCCCACCCCGTTCTTACCCCCTCTTTTACCCCACCCCCAATAATTCGTGTGATTTGCACACCGTTGTTCCCCATTGCCCCCCCCCCCCCCCTTCCCCACTACCTGCAGTATAGTCCACTACTGAAAAACTATTTTACCATTAACTCACATGGGCAACCTCCCCATCCCCCTAGCCAGCGTTCTTTCCTCGGGTGGCTATGCCAATCCATGAGCTTGCGACGTTATTGGCCTTTAGGTCATTGACCCCCTTAATCAAACATCCGATTCATTATATTCATTGTAATCATACACGCTGATTCTCTGAAAGACGCGTCCATCCCGCAACAAGTTACACTGGCACCTTGCCGCCTTGACAGACGATAGTTTGTGCTTTAAAAAGGCATAATAACTTTTACTTATGGCGGTAGCGAATGTGACTGATAAGGTCAATTTGCGCTGTAAATGTCCGTTCACAATGGGTGCATGTGAACATGTGGTCATTTCCACCATCATGATCCATATTACATCTCACACGCTCGGTGTGTGACTTATCTGCAATAGTTTTCTCCTTTGTCTTTATTCCATTTCTGATGTTTGTCCTCCATGCAACACGTTCAGCGGTGACTTGCTCCCAATGTGCATTATCAATGCCTGTATCAATCATGTCCCGCTTACACACATCTGTGTATCGTAGTAGAGGCCGACCCTGAGATCTCTTACCCATCTGTAATTCACCAAAAAAGATGTCCTTTGGTATTCTACCATCATCCATCCTCCAAAGATGTCATATCCATCTAAGTCTACGAAGACTGAGCATGGAATAAACCGTCACACAACCTGATCTTTCCAATACTTCAGTATTTGTGATTTTGTCTTGCCACTTAATACCAAGAATTCTTCGCAGACACCGCATATGAAAGCTGTTTCTCTTGGTGTGAGTAAGTTGTCCAGGTTTCACTGCCATAAAGAAGAGTACTAAGGACACAGGCTTGGTAGACGAAGGCTTTTGTTTTGGCAGTAAGTTTCCTGTTCTCCCAGACTCTTTTTGCTAACATGTTCATTGTTGTTGCTACCTTACCAATCCTGATGTTGATTTCCTGATCTAGGGATAATTTGCTATTTACCTCTGATCCTAGATATGTAAAATGGTCTACTATCTCCAGTTCGGCGTGGTCAATAAAGGTTGATGGTACTCCATGTGCACCTTGTGACATAATCTGTGTCTTCTTTTTGTTAATTGTTAAACCAAATTCAGAACAAGCATTGGAGAATGCAGATAGTAGATGTTGTAATTCTTCCTCAGAGTGGGTCGTAATTGCAGCATCATCCGCAAAAAGCAACTCTCTGATTAGTACCCTCCTAATTTTGGTCTTAGCATGTGGCATGTCTTGGCAACCTCGAACGTGAGAACCACGTGTCCAGGATTTTCCACTGACTTGACCAATATTGACCGATGTGAGAAAAATGGCTGTGATTAATGCCGAACTCAATCGTCTTAACATTGATATTGCTGGCCTGCGGGAGTTTCGCCTCGCTGAGGAAGGGTCACTTAGGGAAAACAATTAACCTTTTTATGGAAGGATAAAGGGCAGGCAGAAAAAAGGCAACACACATATGTGTGTACGTGTGTGTGTGCAATACTAACATTATTTCTTACACACAATTTCCGTTGTAGAATATGGCGCGATACCTGGCATCTTCAATGAAGTCAACAATATAACATGGTGTTTCTGCTGTCTGCAACGTGTGGAAATAGGCTCTGAAATTCAAGTGCACTCCAGCCTCGCTATATGATCATCCAATCAGAATCATGGAATACTATTGGCTTATCATACAAAGGTAGTTCAGTAGAGATCGCTAATCAAAGAAAATGAGAGACATACATGGGACTTGCAGAAAACTAAATTAAAAAGACATGTTTTCATAAGCAAACAAATCCGCTGATGCATGTATATGACATTATCGATCTTTGATGTCCAAGTGTACCTGATGACTGCAGTATTTCATATTTACTATTACAGATTTTGTTTGTGAAGTTCTGGTTATTTCTCACCAGAAAATCAATAGATTCTCCACGTCTTTCTAATCACCAAAGATTTAACCATTTGATAGAAAGTCACTTAGCAAATTGATGAGGCACTAAGTTATCCCACATATGATCTTTAACTAGTAAGAGCAACAAATAAGGACATGAAGAGTTCTTCGTGAGTGTAAACTAAAGGATACGTTTGAAATATGACAACTAATGAATCATCAGACAAGGAGAAGTAGACAGAGAGGTTTACTAGAACACGATTACAAGTAACAAAATGACCGTTGCGGCTAAATACTTCGTCAGCACAGAATAAACAAAGACAAACCGACACAACTACATGAAATACACTACGTGAAAATATAAATATAACAGTTACTATCTGTACACTTGTTGCGGGTATACCTGTATACTTGTTTCGTCTTTATTGACGACGCCGAACTAGAGATGGTAGACCATTTTACATATCTAGGATCAGTGGTAAATAGCAAATTATCCCTAGATCAGGAAATCAGCATCCGGATTGGTAAGGCAGCAACAACAATGAATAGGTTAATAAAAGGAGTGTGGGAGAACAGGAAGCTTACTGCCAAAACAAAAGTCCTTGTCTATCAAGCCTGTGTCCTTAGTACTCTTCTTTATGCCTGTGACAAATTAGATGATTGACAGAGGACCTAGTTAGTAGTGTTCTCTGGAGATATATCTTGAATAATAAATAACAAGATAAAGGATATGATTTAGTACGTTTTGTCTAGAGGTCACTCAAATGAGCTAATCATTCCCGCAATAGCCTTTTTGGAGAACCACTTTTCTTTGGCTCAAACCCCCACTGGGAGACTATGTATCTACACAGAAATTTATAAAAGAAGTAAAAGGTTCCCTCAAGACCAAAAGGAGATCTGGACTCTTCGCCCCTGTACAACTGAGGATCCATCTCTCTCATTATAATGTTGCCAGTGTGCTATTCGTCCGTCACATTAGATCTTCTTTTCTTTATTTTGTCATTGTGACCTATATCAGTTTTGTCCAATTTTTCTAGGACTGTAGGACTCAATTCTTGTAGACAACTCAACAATAACTGTACATAACATCTGTTGAACAAGACATCTACATGACAGGTTCTTGACAAGAGTGGGACATACATTTACATAGAATTGTTTACACCACAATTGTACAAGACATACATCATGAGATACTTGACAACATCTATACAGGACAACCTTTCACAATATGTATAACCAACCACAGTACTTAAGACAGTCACCAGAGACAACACTTGACAGCAACTGTACAAGAAATTCACTGGGGACATGTACTTAAAACACCGATTCATTAAATACACAATTTATTGAGTTGATGGTGAGTTGAGTGATGACCATTGTTTCATCCCCTGGCATGTCAACACCTCAATAATTACATTGAAAATGCATAAAATATGTCACACATGCATGTAGAGAAACAAGATACACCACCTCCCCTTTTACTCCACCACCCAATAACTAACTCTCCTCCTCCTCTCTAATCTCCACTACACCATTGACTTTTATCCTTTCTTCTACTGTTAATGAGGGAAAACCAAGATAAGCCATAACCTGGGGCAAGCATGGGGACATTCTGCTCCACTGGTCTGTTTAATCCTTTTAGCACCTATGATGGGTGTTGGACAAGCTCAGGTTGCAGTTCTCCCCATGATGATTTTCCAAGTCAGACTAATTATTCCCTACTGTCACAGTTTTGAAGGAAAGTTACAGCCCTGTCTTTCACCGGTGAGTTGACTGTTCATGAAGTTGACACTTAGGAATTTGTTCTACTTTTCCTGTAGAGGAAGATCTAAGATACAAATATGTCCCAGTCTTCTTTCTCCTCAGTCTATCTCACTTACTCTGACTGTTCATGAAGTTGACACTTAGGACTTTGTTCCACTTTTCCTGTAGAGGAAGATCTAAGATACAAATATGTCCCAGCGTTCTTCCTTCTCAGTCTATCTCAAGTCTTCATTCTGAAACACTGTGTGAGCACCAGGCTGGAGATTAACTAAGATAAGTCCTAGCTAAACAATCCATTGTCCCAGTCATTTCACCAGACGTCCCGAATGAGGTTAACCACCATAGACTTGTTGTTTAGTTCTCAGATGTCATTAATAATTATGATCACTGAAGTCTTCAGAACCATTTTTCTCCCTTATTTATATCCAACTGTTTGAGAGCTGAGCTGAAAGTCTCTAAGAAATTCCCATATTGTGGGTTCTAGAAGATTTCACTTATAGAGAGTTGGTTCTGGATTCTGGAACTACTGGTTAGTTTTCCCAGATGATATATGGATGCCCCTCCACCATCCTGTTTGTTCTCTGTTGATATACAAAATGGCACAACATCTCTTTACATGTGTTAAAAGATAATGTTATTATACATCAACAGACACAGATTGGGGATGGGGAGGTTAAGGATGGGTGTGGTCCAAACACACCTCTCTTGGTTGACAATGTAGTGAATTTCACTGTGATGCACTGTGGTAATCACAAGACTATATGCTGAGACAGGGTAGCTTAACACAATTACAAGCATTTATGTGGTCTAAGTTCCACCATGTTTGAACCACAGTAGACCTGGGCACAAGGAGGACCAGACACAGTACAGCAATCATTGTGACATAGCAACATGGGACAGGCATTGTGAAGGAAAATGGAAAATAGGCATTTACAACTGCAATCTGCATTATGTATTAACTAATGGCATTTACCAAATTAGCAGACCAGACATCACTTCCAATGACTGTCATGTTGGTGCATGAATGTCCTATTCCATATACACTTACACAGCAATGCCAGACCTCACCCCTTTTCTCAGACAGACTTGACTCACAGGTACATCATCTTCATCATCATCATGTGCTGTTTCCCCACTGAGTAATGTTCATGTCTACTACAGTCGGTAACAGAAGCTCAATTGCATAGGCAATTGGTTTCATATGCACCAAAGCACATATGTGAAAAACATGTTTAGTCCTTGTAAATTTGCATGAGCCATACATTATATTAAGCCAACTAAGACACAGGTTCACACACCTATGGTCCTTCTAGGAAATAGTTTTTATGAACCAACCAACAGTAGAGGTACCAGTGTAATACTTCAAAGAGAAATTGTATTACTTCTCTTGAGCATATAGCCACCAGGCATCACATGGACTTAGCAATTCTGGCGTGCCATCACCGTCCCGCCTACATATTGATATGAAGCATCTGTCTTTCTACTAATGTGAGAGGCTACTTATCAAAGCACCAGCTCATTCACTCCAACATTCTCAGCTTTTTACAAAGGAACTTGTACATGTTTACATCACTCATTCCAATTCAGACTGCCATATGTTAACTCGCGAGAGCAAAGGTACAGTTGATTTAAGAATGAGTCATCCTAGGCATGAAGAATGCACAAGGGGTTTGGGTTTGCGAATTTGCATTGAGTGTACTATACATTCATCAAGCATACGAAACCAGTCACAACAAGGGATTGATATGCACTTGGAGTATACAGCGTGAAAGACCTGACAGGTTTGTAGAAGCAGTGTTCAGAATACTGGCGCACAGAAGTTCTGTTTTCACTTTCACATGTTCTTCATAAAATACTCTTATATTCTTCTCTTTCGTTCACCAGGCATAAATACAACATTTAAGTATGTTTTAATATGGTACCTGGTATCCAGAGAACAATATATTATCGAATCTTTAAGGGCATTGTTGGGTCATCACATCACAAACTAGCGACCGCTCCTGGTGAAATCCCCGCTCAAACTAATTAGATTTTAAAATATGGCCCAGGAATAGCGTGGGCTCATTACTTATTAACCAATGAAAAACAAGCGCATACCTCTGCCCTCCCCCAACTCTTTACAGAACATTCGATCTAAGAATAGCCCTTATATTTGGGATGGTCCCCGTTAAGACTTAAAGTATTTTTATGAATGTATCGGGCTGGGAATGGAGAGTTCTGATCCATCATGCTACAATGCCTTTCCCACATCCTTCCTAGCTTGCTTTAGCTTACTCAGAGTGTTATGCGTTGGTCTTTCCTTGTTTCTTAAGAGAGCTATCTTCTTCTTATCAGCCAAGGGCTGCAGATTCTGACTGTTTGCCGCAAACCAGTCCTGCCTCTTATGATCCACAGTGCCGTAAACCCCTACCTCAGTTTTATAAAGAGTTTCCTTATGTTTACCCCACTTTTCACTTATGTACAATTTCTGATGTATCAGTGAAAGCGTCTTCAAGTTGCTGTTGAAACTGAAAGCACTTTTCAGGATCGTGAGTGTTAATAATATTAATCCTGGGGCTAGATTTGTGTTCAGCTGTGTAGATTCTCTTTGGTCTCAGTCTAACCCTTGCAACAACCAAAGAGTGATCCATATCACAGTCAGCACTGTGTAACTTCGAGTCAATGATATATGGTTCAGATGTTGTCTCCGTGTGATGATGAAGTCCAGCTGGTGCCAATGGCCGGATCTTGGATGTTTCCATGTGACCTTATGCAGCTCTTTGTTTTAAAAAAGGAGTTTGTAATACATAGGTCATTTCTCGTGCAATGCACCAGCAGCCTTTGCCTATTTTCATTCATGCGACCGATGTTGTATTTTCCAAGGCACACTGGCCATGAATTCAAGTCCTTGCCCACACGAGCATTGAAATCACCGAGCGTATAAATGTAGTCAGATTTTGGAACTGCCTTGATCACGGAGTCTAACTCCTCATAGAACGAATCTTTCACATCATCAGAGGAATCAAAGTGTCGGTGCATATGCAGTAATAATGGTGGCAAGCCCACAAGAGGTTGCCAAGCGCAGGGATAATAGTCTTTCATTTCCTCCTGCTGGAATTTCAATCATTCCTAGTAGCGAATTCTATACTGCAAAGCCCACACCGTGTTCCCTTTTATCTGCCTGCCTTCTACCCTTCCAAAAAAAGGTGTACTTGTTTTCCCTGACTGAATCTTCCTCAGCGGGTGAGTCTCCTGCAGGTCAGCAATATCAATGTTAAGACGATTGAGTTCGGCATCAATCACATCCCTTTTTCTCACATCGTTAAATATTGGTCAAGTCTGTGGAAAATCCTGGACACATGATTCTCACTTTCCAGGTTGCAAGCCGTAGCTTGAGGTGCATTGCTTTTACAGCCTGCGATTCAGATTTTGTCCTAGCCCCAAGCACCCATTGAAGCAGGCAATTTGTGGCGTATCAGCACCCAACTAGCCGGGGGCTGCCCAGCTTGAGTCGGGCGGTAGCTGATCAGTGACACATGTATGTGTCTCCCACCGTCAGAGGCAACGCGTGGCGCCCCATGTCTACGACAACTGACAGGGATTTATAACCCGTAACAGTTGCCTCTCGCTTTGATTCCGAGACCGGTTAAGACCAGGGATGGAGTTATTGCCTCTCCATAGCTCAAAGCCTGGGATCAGCACCCAATTGGCCGGGGGCTGTCCAGCTTGAGGCGGGCGGTAGCTGATCAGTGACACCTGTATGTGTCTCCCACCGTCAGAGGCAACGCGTGGCGCCCTCATGTGTACGCCAACTGACAGGGACTTATAACCCGTAACAGTTGCCTCTCGCTTTGATTCCGAGACCGGTTAAGACCAGGGATGGAGGTATTGCCTCTCCATAGCACAAAGCCTGGGCTAAAATACAGAGATCATGTGTTGCCCATGCAGCATGCTCCCTCTCTCGGCCTACCTAGTTCACTCCAGAGGAAAGGTAACACCCCTAAATCTGGAACAAGACAAGCTGCAGAAGCTGCCGGATCAGCAAAGCAATGCTCTAACTGTCCGCCTGTCGGAGCTTTGATCCTAGACCAGCCGCCAACCATGGCTTAGGGCCTGGTCTGCCCTGCCATGACATTTTGTCTTTAGCTTTCATTTCCTCGCACCAGGGTAAGGTTTATGCCCTCCCAATTGCGCTCTTCCACTCGAAGCCGTTGGCACAATGTGGGGTGTCGGGTTTGGTAAGCGCCGCCCAACGTTCGGCGCTAACAGAAAGCAGGTAGTACCATCTACTGTTATACGGTAGCTCAGTCATATCTGACTAAGACCTGACCTAACTAACTAACTAACTAACTAACTAACTAACTAACTAACTAACTAACTAACTAACTAACTAACTAACTAACTAACTAACTAACCAACCAACCAACCAACCAACCAACCAACCACCCACCCACCCACCCACCCACTGACCGACCGACCGACCGACCGAACTGACTGACTGACTGACTGATTGACTGACTGACTGACTGACTGACTAACAAACTACACACACACACACACATATATATATATATATATATATATATATATATATATATATATATATATATATATATATATATATATATATTTTTATATATATAAAAATATATATATATATATATATATATATATATATAATAAGATCTTTCCTATCAATTTTAAAACTTGATCACGTCATCACGTTTTACTTTACTAAGTAATAATTCAATAATTCCAGCAGACACACACTCTATTACAAGTGTGGCAAGGAAATACTACAAATCATACTGAGATGGGAGAAAAAATTAAAGCCCTAATGTTCAAATATAAACTAGTAAAACCCTCGAATAATTATGGGCCTGATTTAAATAAAAAATGAAGGCAACGCACAAGGGGACTCATCTATATTATATAATCTATTATAGTGAGAGATGAGGTTAAACACATGGCTGATGAAGATAAGAGAGGAAAAGACAAGTTGTGGGGTGTTCTCCCTCTCAAATACATTATATCATACTATGATGGTGTTAAATGACAATATACTGCATTATAAATAAAATCCAAACTACCTAGGTGTCACCATCGATCGTCATCTGACATGGAAGACACACATTGTGACAAAATGAACTATCCAGGGGAAAAGCATGACATTAATAAAAAGGACGGCTAGCAGATACGATAATCCCCAAACAGCATTACATTGAAATAGTGAGGCACGTCTGTGATTACGGCAGTGCAGCATGGGCAACAATGTACACTCATCTCATCGCATCTCATCATGTTCTTTCTGTACCTTGCGGTGTCGAGGTGATGTATAAACATCGTGAGAGTGCTCGATTATGGGCTTTATGTATCTGACATATACAAATTAAGAGATGCCCACTGCTCCTTTTACCAACAAGTTGTTTCAATACTGCAAAGCAGACACAGTGCAGAACTATCAGAACAAAGAACAGATCTTCATAGACTGTTTCAGAAAACCACCATAGTTGTAATACTGTGGATCCCCTCAAGTACCGATATACCTGGAAGTATTTCAGGATCCTCGCCGGTGCTACGGAGTTCATGCACTGAGTTGAGTTTCTCCAGACTCAGGTTTGAGTTAGGAGGAGAACGGAGCACATATGGGTTACACCCGTGTGCCGTGATGTTGATCCATCGACTAAACTAAACTAAACATACCTGATAAAGAAGAGGCTGACGGATTGGCAACAGAAATTGGAAGGCTACCGCATTCTGATACAGACACAACCTATGATGAGCGAAGACATTCATAAGAAGCACTTACAGACATTTGAAATGCGTGACTTTCTGTCCAAAATGATTGGTTGTTGAATTTTAAGACGAATACATTGTTTTAGGAGACAAAAAGTCAGATAGGGGGAAAGGGGTTGGGGAAGAGTTTGAGGTAGTGAGGTCAGTTATGATGTAACAAAATACCGTTAATACTGGTTTGGGGTAAAATTTAAAAAAATAAATGATAGACAATATCATTGTATACTCCATAATTGTAACATCAGAGATAGTTTTATCTATTCGTAATAGGTGGAAATTAAATTTCAGAACTTTGATATGCAGATTATACAGTTTTCCTTTCAAATAGAGCAAATAGAAGAGCTACTCTTGTATGTTAAGAGACATAACAAAAATGTGTTTTTTAACTTAAGTCAAACAACAAAAATATCCACGGACAACACTACATACGAACCAAAGATCACAATCAAGAATAAAGAAATTCAAAATATCACACACTTTAAACATCTTGACTCCATAATTGACAATAACGAGTATTGTTTAACAAATGGTGCTGGAAATAGCAATGGAGAGATGAACAATAATAATAATCTATGGCACAACTCTAGCAAGCAAGTTACAGATTTTAGAACATGCATTTTCCCTGTAGTAACATGTGAACGTTAATCTTGGATATTCCACAATTACTAAAGAAGAAAATTGGGGCTTCTGAGCTCAAATGTTGAAAGAAAATTCCAAGAATATAACGAATCCCGAACAAGAAGATTATTAGAAGATAGAACTAAACTGGTTCATAAACAGCACCATGTAGAAGTAAACTGGTTCATAAACAGCACCATGTAGAAGTAAACTGGTTCATAAACAGCACCATGTAGAAGTAAACTGGTTCATAAACAGCACCATGTCTTGAAAACTGAAATACTTTGGCCTATTGAACGTTGTAGTGATGACGTGCATGATTGCCACAAGCAGAGACAGTGATGACATCCATGATTCCCACAAGCAGTGGCAGTGATGACATTATTCCCACAAGCAGTGGCAATCATGACATGCATGATTCCCACAAGCAGTGGCAGTGATGACATGCATGGTTCCAACAAGCAGAGACAGTGGTCGGCCAGCATGATGAGGGTCACTGGGCATTGACGACACCTTGGGCACGAGGATGCATGCGGCTGGTGAAATTACCAGAGTTCGAGTGCTTTTATGGCCGGCCGTGATGACAAAAATGTTCAGCAAACGGCATGCTATATGGTACCGTGAGAAGAAATCGTGCTTTCCGTATACTAAATATTCTTACGTCTACATTAAACAAAACAAAACAAAACATACTAAACCACAAACAGGTAGGTCACAAATGTAAAGTGTACATATAACAGAACTATGCGGTCGTGTATATTGAACATAACGATATCCAGCGGTTGTTTAGGCGAATTGTTAGTCAAAGACAATATGTAACTGAATTGAGTGAGTTCCTTTGAGTGAGTTCCCTTGAGTGAGTTCCCTTGAGCAAGATGGCGGGACATTTCTTCGTCCAGTAAAATGGAACGTGTTTTTTTCCGAAATGTGTATGGATTAAGTGTTTTTTCGTGGTGAAATGGAGTTCGGACCGTGCAACGGAGTTCGTGCACGCGCGTCCGGTTTTCTTTCGGCGTATCATCGGCGCCCGGTGGCGATAGTTAAGCCTAACATGACGGCCAGACGACCAGCTAGGACACAACGTGGTAAGAGGGCGGGCGCGCGCAGAAGGCGCTTAAAATGTGACAGATTGGGTATCGGAAATGTTCGAGTACTGTACTGGAACTGTGCATCATTTAGTCAACGCCGACCCATTCTTGAAAAACTACTCTACGGAAACGATATTGTAGTCTTGCAAGAAACACACCTCACCGACGGAACAGTCAATGTGGCGGGATTTCAGGGTTTCCTTAACAGGCGGCACCTCGGACAGGCCATTCTGGTCCGCGACAACATACTAGTGTCTGAGATCGATATGTCCGCCTGGAACAGCGATGCCCTGCAAGTGCAGGCATTAAGAATAATGACACCAGTGCAGCTTGTAATCGTTAACGTCTATGCGCGAAATGGGAAGGTCGACGTGCGACAATGGCAGAGTTTGTTCGATATGGATGAAAGGCATATCATCTACTGCGGGGACTTCAATGCCAGAGGCAGTCAATGGGGGAATTGCATCACCAATAGACAGGGAGAAGATTTGGAGGACGCCCTGGCATCTGCTGCCCTAATCTGTCTGAATGATGGGAAGGTCACTAGAATGGCCACTCGACCAGGCGACTCTGACAGCATCATTGACTTGGCTCTGGTGTCGCCCACCATCGCACCAAGGTGCCGGTGGGGCACACTGGGATACCACGATAGTGACCACTACCCTTGTGTCATCCTGATCAAGAAAGACGGGGCCATGAGTCAAAGAAACAAGACCAATGCCTTCCCCTACGACACCACTGGTCAAGACGCCATAAGCAAGATCAGAAGAAGGAAACTAACTTCCTCCGGTAGGAGACAAGAAAGATGGCTGCAGCCACCATGGTGGAATGGAGAGGTCGAGAAGGTGTGGCTGGGAAAGAGGCAGGCTGTCAAAGACTGGCAAAAGGCCAGAAAGGCTAACATGCCACAGGTTGAATTGGCGAACCTGAAGACTGAGGTCGTTAGGACGACGACTTTATTCAAATCCTGCGCCAAACAGGCCAAGGCCGACAAATGGGACGAGTTCTGCAGGAAGGTGTGCTCCGAGCAATCTCTTACGACATTCTGGCGCCTCCACAAGAGCATGAACGGTGCTGCACAACGTAGGGGTATTCCAGACTTTCAAGGCACAGACCTCGCATGGAAAAAGTCGGATGCGGATAAAGGTAAGGCCCTTCTTGCACGCTACATAGAACAGACTGACCAGAAAGATGAGCCCGCCAGACAGAGGACCACAACAACACTCTCTCAGTTGTGCGAGGGGGTCGGGACAGACGAAGAATGGACGATCACAGTTGAAATATTGCGTGCGATGCTCAAGAAATCACCTAACACCGCCCCAGGCCCAGACGGCATCCGATATGGTGACCTAATGGTGATATCAGATGATGACATGGAAGAACTGGCCAGAGAATTCAACACCAGTATCCAGAGGGGTCAGGTCAAAGAAGAATGGCTACACAGCTACCTGCTGCCGCTGCCAAAACCGAACAAAGACCACTCCAAGATAAGCGGCTACAGAATCATTACGATGCAGAATACTGTTGGCAAGCTACTGGAGAAAATTGTAGCACACAGACTTGCTTGGGACTTGGAACAGCTCGGCTGCTTCCCGCCCACACTTGGAGGATACAGACGCAACAAAGAGTCATGGCTGAATGCGGCGGTCTTTGCTCAAGATGTTTACGAAGGATTTCAGGTCAGAGAAGAGACATGTGCGGCCGCCATAGACTTAGAGGACGCATATAACAGAGTATCTTTCGAGCACTTGATGCAAACCCTCCTCAGACTGAAAGTGCACCCTCACCTTGTACGATGGATAGCTGCAGTTCTACTCCAAAGGAAGGTGGTGCTAAGATGCGGGAGTTGGTCTTCTGAGCCGATAACGATATGTCCAGGATTGCCGCAGGGTTCACCACTGTCACCAGTACTATTCAACGTGTATACGGTGCCGATCACTGAACAACAGTTGGATGGGAGGGGTAGGACTCTATCATTCGTTGACGACATCCTCGTGTATCGACAGAGTCGAGATAGACAGGCGGTTGCCAACTATATGCAGGGCGAACTAGATCGAATTTCCTCATGGTGTGCTGATGCCGATGCCCTTGTCAACCCTGCAAAGGCAACGGTTACATGGTTCTCACTAAACAACCATATTGTGAAAACAGACCTGCCGGCAGTAAGAATGGATGGGAGCATTCTGAGTAGAACCCAGTCAATGACATATCTTGGCGTGAGGCTTGATCGTAGCCTGTCCTTCAGAGATCATGTCGATTATGTCATAACGAAGGCTCGAAAAGGTTTGGCAGCAATGAGAGTCATGGCGAGTGCCAATATCGAGCAAAGACTGCTATTACTTCTGTTCCAAGGACTTGTGCTTTCACGCATCGAGTATGCCCTGGCCATCCTCACTGTCAGCCCTACACAGATTGGAAGACTTGAAAAGGTACAAAACGAAGCCATGCGCATCATTTTGGGCTGCACGAGAGACACCAGCTGTGTAGCAATGAGATACCTCCTTGACTTCCCGACAATGGAACACAGGATCAAGATCTGGAGAGCTCGTGCATACTTAAAAATAAGTGCAGATGAGCAGCACCCTCTGCATGACGCTGTATTCAGAGAAAAGGGTGACAGGCTAAAGAGGGGCAAATCATGGATGGGTCGGGCGGAAGATGTCGTCGGACAGGTCTGCAGTCTTACCAGTATCAACCCCGGCAAGGAATGGGTGCCGGTGCCTCCAGCTTTTAAGTGTACCTTCTCCTGCATTATCACACTCGACAGACGGTGCAGAGAGTAGAACCCTGCCGCTGTCAATGCAGAGGTTAACGCGCTCATCTATGATCACTCAGATAGCCCCGAAGTGCTCATCTATACAGATGGATCTGTTGTAAAGCAGCAGAGAAGTGCGTGGGCATTTACAGCCCGCTCAGCGGGCCGAACCGTTCAAGAATCCAGTGGTGCCCACTCCATGACCACGAGCAGCATGACGATGGAGGTGATGGCAGTTACACAGGCTTTCATATGGCTGGAATCACAGCATTATACCAACGTGTGTGTACTAAGTGATTCAATGAGCATGATTCAGAAGGTCGAAGCTGGATCTGTACGTAGACAGTGGACTGAGTCGCTGCGGAAGTCTGTTGTCCGCAAAGTCACCTTCATCTTCGTCCCGGGACATGCGGGAGTCGAGGGAAATGAACGAGCTGATAAATTGGCTGGCTCTGCACCCCCTGTAGATGGCCAGCCCATGGATCGTGCCGATGTTATTAACGCCCTTAAAGATATGGCGAGAACAGAGGATTTTGACGCCAGTGATTCCACATCGCTTTCCAGGATGAAAGACCTGGGAGTAAGAATCGGCACAGCCAGACGCGAGAGGTACATCGGGAAAACAAAGCGCCTCGTCAACCAACACAGAACTGGCACTATTAGCCACCGGACGCTGATGCATATGCTGGGGGGAGGATCTGAGCACCTATGGACATGTCCGGAGTGCAACGAAGATACCCCAACTGATAACTAACTAAAATGTAACTGAAGTGAGCAGAAGACACAAGTAGTGACCAATTGTTTGCTGAACAAGCACACGTCCTATTAATATTAACACTACATGTGCCGTTTAAATAGTCTGCTATTTAATAAGATAGTGTTATAAACCGGGGGAATGATTTTAAACTGTCTCGTGTTTAATGACAATTGAGAATACTGGAAAACGTACAACATACCCCAGGGGGCTCACTGGCGGTCCGCTGCATTCATATCTATATATTCACAGAGTAGGTTAGAAACCTGGCTAGAGGAGACATGCACATTTTTGTATAGTAACACCAGAAATATACCGGTACTTACGCCATAGCTGGTTTCGAAAGTGCAGATCCCTGGTGAAAGCTACAACGATAAATGTGACACATAGGAAAAAGAGAAATGTGCTGAGGAGCATCAAACCCTTTTCCTTGTTGCTCCATCTATTCCACATACTTCTTGTTGTCTCTCCGTCAGGTTTAGGCAAAAATTTAACCTGAAAAGAAGCATACAAATATATGCGATTACTATGAAATAGTCAGCTACTTTTTCACAATGAATTGCAAACAACTAAGTATATTTAGCTCCAGCGAAAAGAAGAAACATATAAAGGCAGGAAATCAGACCCCTTCCAAATAACATCTGGCTTGAAACAGGGTGATGCACTATCGCCGCTACTCTTCAATCTGGCTCTAGAGAAAGTTGTAAGGAAGGTAAAGGAGGAATGTGATATTGGTGGAACATCCAAGCTGCTTGGTTATGCAGATGATATAGATATTATAGGGCAAAGTGAACAAAAGACATTGGAAATATTGACTCACTTAAAGGAAAAAGCCCAACAGATGGGGCTGGTTATCAACCAATATAAGACAGAATATATGGTAATTTCAAGAGACGGAATGGCTAAAAACTCTGGCCACATACAAATAGATAATATGACCATTAAAAGAACGGAAACATACAAATACCTGGGTACAATCTTCAACTGCTCCAACATCTTAAGGGAAGAAATACAAACTAGAATCAACTCTGGAAATAAGATATACTATGCACTACAACATCTACTAAAATCAAAGGCGCTATCTCGTAACACCAAAATCACAATATACAAAACACTGATCAGACCAGTTGTGCTGTATGGCTCTGAAACCTGGAGTACAACGAAAGAAGACGAAGCCTTGTTACAAATCTTTGAGAACAAAATTTTAAGACGCATCTTTGGACCCATTAGGGATACACAAAGTGGAGAGTGGAAAAGAAGAGGTAACAAAGACATTTATGATCTGTTTAAGTCCCCGCTAATCACTGGTATCATGAAGGCTAATAGACTACAATTGCTGGGGCGTATAGAAAGAATGGAAGATAGTAGGGAAACAAAACTCGCTTACACTCAGGAAATAAATGACCGTAGACCCCGAGGTAGACCAAGAAGGCGGTGGAGAGATAATACATGTACAGACCTACAAGCACTTGGAATCAACGACTGGCAAGAGAAGGTCCACCAGAGAGACGAATGGAGACGGATTGTATCTGCAGCAAAGAACCTCAATGGCTCGGAACGCTGAAGAAGAAGAAGAAAAGAAGAAACATACTAGACACAGACACAATGCACGTACCTTACAGAGAACGCCTTACAGAGGTGAAAACAAAGTGTTACTTATCGAAAAACATAAACAATCAATAAATATATAATCCTGAAGTATTAAAATCAAACAATAAGGGCAACAAATCAATATCGACGTTTCGATTCTACGAACCTTTGTCAAGAACAGGACAACACAAACAGATAAAAAGATAAATAAAACTAAATTAAAAACAAAATAAACTTAAACACAGCTTTCACCTCTGTAAGATGGCGTTCTCTGTAATGTACGTGCATTGTGTCTGTATCTAGTATGTCTCTTCTCTTTTTCAGGAGCTAAATATACCTAGTTGTTTGCAATTCATATTGATATATCCTGCTGCAGCCGCTGTTTTTTCTACTGTTTCACAAGCACATACGTAACTATCTTCATGTACATTAGGAGCAATAACACTGTTGCAGTTTCAGAACTACCTT
This sequence comes from Cepaea hortensis, assembly GCA_963921405.1. Lineage (NCBI taxonomy): Eukaryota > Metazoa > Mollusca > Gastropoda > Stylommatophora > Helicidae > Cepaea > Cepaea hortensis. Next base: position 32,594,467 of record OY992896.1, read on the forward strand.
CTGTTGGTGGATAACATGAACTACTTCTGTTTGCAATAAAGAGGCATGAAAACACTTCAAAAGGCATGTGACAAACACTAACTTAATGCTTTGTATCTGGAATTAGTAGAAATGCCCAGAGTTGTTCTTAGCGCCTAGTATCTGCACGTTATCCAACAGCAAAGTTCTGCTAGTCGTATGCTGATCGTATTGACACGTGCAATAAAAAATGTTACATCTTCCAGGCCAGAAATCTCCAAGATGTTCAGAAGCCAAGTTGCATGTAAAGCAAGCTTAAGCCAGTTGGGGTTCCCTATCTGTTTAAATGCTTTAGTAGTTCTGACACAAGTGACCTACAACAACACTCTCATGAAGTCTTTGATGTCCAAATGTACTCAGAATAAACTGTGTCAATATACGAGTCTTTCTTGAAATGATTTGTTATTGTTCATTGAAAACATGTATATCTGATTATTATATACAAATGTCAGTTCTATATGATTGGGTTGACATCCTTGCTTCAAAGTATGTCCAGATGTCCCATGTGTCTTGTTTCTTGTATCAAAGAATTGGTAGTGCAGAGATATTGAAGAGATATTTCTTGTATCAAAGAATGTGTAGTGCCAAGATATTGATGAGATGTTTCTTGTATCAAATAATGGGTGGTGTCAAGATATTGATGAGATTTTTCTTGTATCTGTCGCGGAATTCTTGGAGTTGTCGATCGATGAAAGACTGTCGCGCCATTCGTCTACAGGCAGCCGCCATTCCTTGATGTTGGGGAAAGACTGTCCTGATGAGAGTCGGCAAGATCTTTTGTTGTGGGGGGAAGATTTCTCCAGATCACAAGCTGGCAAGACTTTTTTAAGTACCGGGAACAATTCCCCAGATCAAAGCGGGGCAGCCAGCCGCTTGGTTACATCGAGTCCGAAAAGGAGAGAAAAAAATAATTTCTCGACGCCCAGTGTCTAGTCAGATTTGTGACGTCATTCAGACACAGTTTTAAAACAGTCTGGACAAACACCTTTGGCGGGAGTCGACCAAATTTTGTGAGGCAACAAGGACGTGTTTGATGTTCCTGTTCTGATTATGGAAAGAGACCACGGTGTCTTATGTTGATTTACATCGGCGGACATTTGTCCATTGTGTGATTTAGTGGTCTCGATTTCAGACGGGAATAAATATATGGTATTTAATTAAATAGACCCAAATTAGATAATTCTTAGGAGTCGAGCGTAGTAATGTGCGTTGTGAGGATTTATTATAGGAACGTCGGCAGCAGTAGGCTATCGCGTTGCTTAAACTAGCTAGTGTGAAATATCAATTAACTCAATGAGTTAAGAACAAGGTAGAGGGATGATATTCGGGGAGATTGGGGATGGTTGGGGGGATAGGGGAAATGTCAAATGGTAGGATCTTCCAGTAGGGTATCTACTGGGTATCTGCGCTTTTCCTTTAGTCTTTCCTTGTCTTACCATGACTCAGACCGATGTGATGAGCTCCTCTGCCTTATGACAGAGTTTAGTTCTCTGTTAATTAAATATCTGAGTGCGGCCGTCGGCCTACACTCACCTAATGAAGGTCGGAATCGGGTTGCTCTTACCGTGTTTTCTCTCTTCAACAGGTTCCACTATGTTTTCCAAAAAAGCTAGCTGACAAGTCATAGAAGAAGATTATGGCTCGATCATTGAAGGCAGTTTTTACTCAGCGGCCTTTGCACTGGGCCCATAACCCAGAGGGTCTGCAAGAACCTGGCCTCTGCTGAGAAGGAACCGACGATCATCTAAGAGTGATTTCTCCGTGGTAGTTCTCATCATATTAGAGTGAAGATACTTACAATACCACTATTACCAGGAACAATAGTATTTATGTAGAGAAAATAACAATTAACATTGTGTTTTCCAAATGGTGAATTCCTGTGAGAAATTAACAATTAACATTTTGTTTCAAAGTGACAGTAAACATTTATTTTACTGTACAAGGGTTATCATATCACATAACTTTTAGTGACATATTAGTTACACTGTGTGTTTCGGATTCATGGTCGGTATTGGACTACATCCACCATTGGTGACCAGGCATCCGGACTATCCAAGAGCCACTGGAGGAAGTCGACACCTGTGAGACGCATCATTTGGCAAGGTCCTTCTGTACTTGATCTATGGTGCTGTTGTGTGGCCTGTACTGTGATGAAAGCAGAATTTGATCCCGAGTTGTTCGGTCTGTTTCTGCATACACCATAGATTATACGGCTGACATTCTACACACACACTTTGCACATACCTGACACTTTTCTATATTAAATTAATTTGTCATTTTGTTAGAAGCTAGAGTTGTGTAGTATGTTTTGGAAAATAATGAGAGGGGGCATGGTCCAGTGGTAAGAAGAAGAAGACGAAGAAGGAGAAGAAGAAGAAGAAGAAGAGATAGAGAGAGAGAGAGAGAGAGAGAGAGAGAGAGAGAGAGAGAGAGAGAGAGAGAGAGAGAGAGAGAGTGATCCAAAGACTGATGGGGTTTTGTGGACAGAGATCCAGGAGATCCTCAAGATAACGATATGGAGTTAAAAGTATGTATGTGTTGATTCCCCTCACCCCAGGGACGACACTTATTACAACATATCAAAGACTGGGTAAACCGAGATATTGATGAGATGTTTCTTGTATCGAAGAAAGGGTAGTGCCGAGATATTGATGAGATATTTTCATCTTGCAAAAGGCTATCTTCGCAATGGTGATTATTGTTCTAATCCCTTCAAGACATCTTCCATCGGTTGTTATGACTGTTCCGAGATATCTGCACAGATTCACTTGTTTAAGAATATGTCCATTCACTTGTATATTACATTGTAGTATTTCCTTCTTCCCAGTTGTGATGAAATCCACTGTCGTTAACATCAGATTATAGAAATTACCAAAGACTGTCTGTATGCACAGCTACAGTTGTTTACAACAAGTGGCAGATAGATCAAACGGCACCGCCGACCTTGAGGATTGCCTGTTGGACAGAGAGTAATTCTGAAGAATTGTCTGCCCCTAAAAAACACCTGCTGTTGACAGAAGAAATGAAGTCTATAGATCCCAGGCGGGAGGGACCTTTGATGTACGGGAAAATAGTCCGGACCGGGAGGCAACCTGGGGAGGGTTACATCGAATGACGTGACTAGGACAATCCTAGGCTGAATGAGGACAAATTTGTTATCGTTAGTTTACGCAAGAGTGTAGGCCTGGGTGGAAGTGTTTTGACTCGCGCTGTTTTAATTCGCAAAGAATCTAGCATTTTCGATATCAACTAATGTTGAGGAGCATGTGTCCTTTATGGCAAGCATAGATTCAATGTGGGATAGGGCTGAGTGTTTATAAGGTATTTACAATAAATCATTTAGATGTAAATAATGTGGAATAATCTAGTGTTGGATATAACTAGAGTTTAGGTCATTACATAGTGTAATTAGGCCTAATTAATTTAGGCAGTAGCATGGTTGAAACTAGCTAGAGTAGTGAAGTGATAATTGGCTCTGTTAGTTGAAAATAGAATAGTGAAGTATTGATAAGCCTTACTAGTCGAGAATTGAGTAATGGGGGATAATTGGGATATTCCAGTGGGTGCTCCCTGGTGGGCGGGGTTCCGTATTCTGTTTTTTTTTTCTTTCTTTATCTTGTCTTGGCCTGATGAAAACCAATGGGTTGAGTTCATCTGTCCCTGACAGAGTTGGGTTCAATGTATTTTTCTGAGCAAGGCCGATGGCCCATGATCATCTAATAGGGATCAGTGACGGGGAGGCTATTACCAGTTGTGTTATATTTTACAGGTTTCCTCTGGTTGGGATGAAGAACACAGAACCTTTGAAAAATCAGATCCCAGATAATTGTTGGTGCAGAAAGATTGGCCAGCAACTTTCTCAAATGGGCTATGCTAGAAGAAGTTGATAAACATTGGCTCGGTGGAGCTGAATAGTATAAGTATCCTACAGGATAAATACTGATAACATTACTAAGAAGATTACACAATACTTGTGGACCGCAACATAGTAGTGAGTTTTGATTTCATACCATTCGTGAACACACCAGTGGTGATGGATGTTCAGTCCACTTATTACTAGATCAGTAGAGACTGATGCTCACATTAGATGAAACCCAAACATTGAAGAGTGGTTGTTCCAAGTATCAAGGAAATCATAACATTAAGACACTATCTAGAAAATAAAGAGATCTATTTTAGACTAGATACAATGACTGTTTTAAGAGTGAAAACTGTAGAACATTTCGCAAGAAGGGAAAACGTCATGTTCATGGCACAGTGTTCCATTTTTTTTTCACTGCGCAGGAATTATGAAGTCTGAGTTTCTATAAACTATTAGGAACAGTTTTGTTAGGAACAAAAATAGTATCGTTCCCAGATTGTAGAGTTGAATGCGAATCAGATTTCATCGTCATCAGAGCTCCTGGAGGAGGAAATGTCTGGAGAGAAGGACACGACTTCGGTGAGGTCCATTGTGCTGATTCTTGTGATGTCGTGTAATCCTTGCCATGATGAGTGGACTCTGATCATGAACTTTGTAGTCTGACCTCCACATTTACATTAGAATACCCAACACACATTTTCTTCGCATACACGCCTCACGTACATTACACTTTTTCTTTTAATAAATTAATCTTTATTAATTGTTGGAAGAATGAGTTGTTGAATATCTTGCGTTGGGGAAGAATGAGAGGGGGCATAGTACGACAGTGAGAGAGAGATAGGAAAAGGTGTCCACGGGCTGATGGAGTGTGTTGGACGGAAGCTGGTGGATTCTCCAGGTTATTAGAAAGGGGGTAAAATATAATGTGAGTGTTGACTCCCCTCACTCCAGGGACGACACTTTAGATTAAGACACGACACCAGTGACGACCATAATCTGCGTTTTCTTACAATTAAATTCTAACCCTAGTTGTTCGCTGTGTGCAACATCCGCATCTATTAAATATTGCAGGTCATGTTCATTGTCTACAATCAAGACTGTATCATCTGCATATCTAATGTTATTGATGTATCGTCCCCCAATGTTGATTCCTTCTATATCTTCTATATTTCTGAAAATATTTTCACTGTACAGGGAAAACAGAGCTGGAGACATTATACAATCTTTCTCACACACCTCTTAATAGGCTGATATTGACCTGCTTCATTATCAATTCTGATGGCAGCTTGTTGTTTCCAATGTATGTTGTTTAGAAGCCTACGGTCTTTTCAATCAAGTTGTAGATCTTCCAGCATTCTTATCATGTCGACATGTCTCACTTTATCGAAAGCCTTTGTGTAGTCAATAAAGCAAAGGCGTAGATCTTTGTTTACTTCTATAGATTGTTAAATTACTGTTCTCAGTATATACACAGCATTTACTGTGTCCTTGCCTTCTACAAACCCACATTGTTCTTCTCGTATTTCGGGTTGTATTTTCTTCCTAACTCTTTGCATGATAAATCTCAGCAAAATCTTCGTGATGTGGCTAATTAAAAATACTAATTGTTCGATGCTGATCTAATTCCAAGGCTCCCGATTTCTTCGTGATTGCAATAAATATAGAATTGCATAATTCAGGAGGTATATCTCCTATATCATATATTGCGTTTATCAGTCTGGTAACTTGGTATATTCTTGATGTCACCATTGTTACTGTTTTCTTGATATTCAAGGAGAGTCCTTTCTTTGCACTCTCTGTTACTACAATGTCCAAACATTGTTGTAGATCTTTTGCATTATCGCCACCAATACTGTGTCATCTTCATAACGTATATTGTTTATATTATAACCTTCGAATAGTATTCCTGGCTTCTCTTTTCGGTGATCTCTCTCGTTATTACTTCGTTATAGAGGGGGAATAGATCCGGTGACAAAACACATCCCTTTCGTACTCCCAGCCTTTTTTGTTCATAATTTCCTTCTCTATCTCCCACTTTAATTGCTGCTACTTGGTTCCAGTAAATATTTCTTTATTATTCTAAGATCTTTTCCATCAATGTTAATATCTTCCAACAATATAATCATTTCATCATGGTTTACTTTATCAAATGCCTTAGTACAATCTAGGAAGCACACACATTTGTCTTTCTGTGTCTGTATTGGTCCTTTAATTAGTGTCCGTATATTGCATTGTTTGTACCCTTTCGTTTCACTAATCCATACTTTTCTTCACCAATTTCCATTTTTATGTTCTATCTGGTTCTTCTCATTATAATTCTGAGTATAAGATTAGTGACATGGTTTATGATGTTAATTGTACGAAAATATTCACAATCAATTTCTCATTGTCATTTTGGTATAGATATAAATACAGATTTCTAACTAACTAACTAACTATAAATATAGGTTTCAGCATATCGCTCGGTAGATATCAACGGCTGTAAATATAATTATACATTTTGGTTAATATATCTACTCCAAATTCTCCCAACACTTCTAATTCTTCTATTGTGATTTCATCTGGCCCAGCTGTTTTTCTTTTCTTCATATGTTTGACAGCGTCAGCGAATTCTTCTTTTATTTTAGGTGGACCTTCTAAGTTACTTTCTTTTGTTAATTCTTCCCTTTCTCCATCATTGCCATGGGGTTGGCGTGGATCAAAGTACTACTCAGTGCAGGTGACCTAGAGTCTTGCACATTTCAGTGACACCATGGAGTTGGCGTGGATCAAAGTACTACTCAGTGCAGGTGACCTAGAGTCTTGCACATTTCAGTGACACCATGGAGTTGGCGTGGATCAAAGTACTACTCAGTGCAGGTGACCTAGAGTCTTGCACATTTCAGTGACACCATGGAGTTGGCGTGGATCAAAGTACTACTCAGTAATACATAATACAACTCTTATATACACATTCCACCTCTTGTTGTAGGTTTTTGAATAAGAACCGATCCTTCATCGTCATCAGTTTCTTCTACTTCAATGGTAGTCAGACTAGAATTAATTTCATCATCGTTCAAAATGTCAAAACCTCCATCCATTTTATCACATTCCAACCAATATGTTACTTCTTTTCGCGTAATGTTATCACTGTTTAGTCCTACACTGTTGCACAGTTGCACAATATCGTCAACACTAACAGTGTCAGTTCCTTCAGTCTCGTCAGTAGATTCAGGCAGTAAGTTAGACACTATAAGGAAAGCCCAGACAGTGGCGACATTGAAAATGGCGTCCTTTATGTTGTGTAATGTCTCCAGATCTTTTTTCCCTGTACAGTGAAAATATTTTCAGAAATGTAGAAGATATAAATGGAATCAGCATTGGAGGACGAAACATCAATAACATTAGATATACAGATGATATAGTACTGATTGCATACAATGAGCAGGATCTGCAACAATTAGTAGATGCGGTTGTTGCACATAGTGAACAACTGGGGTTAGAATTAAATTGCAAAAAGACACATATTATGGCGTCACTAGGAAGAACGAAATACCACAATGTAATATACAAGTAAATGGGAATACTCTTCAACAAGTGAATCGGTACAATTATCTTGGAACAGTAATAACATCTGATGGGAGATGCCTTGAAGAGATTAGAACAAGAATCGCCATGGCGAAAGTAGCCTTTAGCAAGATTAAAAACATACTGGCCAATAAAAAGATGTCAATTGAAACGAGGAAAAGAGTGTTGATGTGCTACATAGAGCCTGTTCTTTTGTATGGATGTGAAACATGGACAATGAGCAGTCAAGCTGACAAACATCTGATGGCTGTAGAAATGTGGTTTCTTAGGAGCATGCAAAGAATACCATGGACAGACAGAAAAACCAATGACCAAGTACTACAGGAAACAAATGAAAATCGTAAATTTATTAGAGAAATTAGACGTAGACAGTCAAAATTCTTTGGACATGTTATGGGAAGAAATGAATTGGAGAACTTGGTGACAACTGGCAAGATCGAAGGAAGAGACCGAAGGGAAGACCGAGAAGTAAATACCTAGATGGCTTGGCCACATGGCATGGTCGTGGCAGGAACTCTGAGCTGATCCACGACTCTGGTGATTGAGTGAAATGGCGAGTCATAACCGCCCATACTTTCCGGCATGGCACATGATTGATTGATTGATTGATGTTGTATCCCGCATTTTTCTTTTTAGGCGATCACGGATAACAGAAACTGACAGTTAAACGAATGAGGGTTAATTAAAGTTTCACTGTAAATGTCAAACTGTGTTCTGCCAGCACACGGACTTTCAGACAAGTGCTTTTACCATTCTCTTAAAGCAGAACCATGGCATACGTAGAATGTGATCTCTGTGTGCGTATATGTTTTTTTTTTTTTTTTTCCGCGTTTCCATCCTGTTACAGGATATTGCGGTCAACACCAGCATCTTTCAGCTGTATGTTGATTCCTAGGCTAGATTACGCTCATCAGCACGCCACGACTTTCTGAGCGACCGGCTCCATACTCTCATATGTCACTTTTGCGATTCGAACCACTGCTAATTCTCGTCGCGTCACGTGACGAGAGTATTCGGGGTTAGCGGAGAAAGCTGCTAACTCCTCGGCCACGGAGCCGGCTGTATATGTTTTGTTGCTAATAGTTTATTCGTGTTGGTATTGTAGATTATGTTCCCTATGATGCGCACTAAATATAATATTCTAGTTGAAAGATTAAGTTTGAGAAGTTGACTGGTTACAATATTCAAATGGGCTGGAGAGAATATTCTCGATTTGTCTTTTTGTTTTGAATGGTCGTGTCATTTAGACTATTATTCGGTGGAATTGTGTGATATGGTAAATTGTCTGTGTGCGCAGGAATCAGATCGTTGCCCCATTCCTCAAGCTATTTAGCTGTCGTGTTGCCGCAACGATTAATAGAAGATAGATGACATCCCTATTTGAGTTAAGTAAACCGACACACAAAATGCGGAACATCTCCATACGTGCTCCCTCCTCTTCTTCAACAGCCAGTTAAGAGTCCCAGTACTAAAGGTACCAGTAGCAGTCGTCAGATTATGTGTCTGTATGGCTTTTCCTCGGAGCTATGAGCGTAGGCCAAAACCTCTGCAGCACCATTATCTCGAAGCACCATTAATATTATCTCGCGTTATTCTGAATTATAAACGTGATTCCAAAGGGGCACGACCACTACTGCCTTATTATCACCAATACCCCACCAAGGGATGTGGATCCACCCAGTCTGTCCACCTGCTCGATTCCCACCACACTAGGATGTCGTGTGGAAATAATGCAACATATTCTCTCTATTATGTATTGTTGAACTGAAGCCAGCTACTCTATCCAAAACACACCTGTCTTCACCTTTCTCATCACACTTTGTGAGTCCGTTACAATTATGACATGCATGTGCTGTTTGTTTTCTAGCCAGGGAAAAGCCACTCTCTGCCCTGGCACTAAACACATCCCACCAACCTTCACCCCGAACCCACGGGCACTTCTTTTACTCCTTAGCTCAAAGCCGTCCACGTAGATGATTAGATAGCCTGGTCGCGAAATGTCGTGGATGAAATTGTTGAACATCCTATTCAGTGCAGCCTGTCGACCAATCTCTTCATTTCAGATCCAATATTATTATGGCCCTGCACATGTCTCACGTTTAATCTGGTATTCTGATCCATTCCACTCCTTACCCAGTGCTCTCAAGCTTGCACACTTCCCTGATTGTATCCTCTGTTTGCCCCTTATGCATCACAGTATCACCCAAATAGCTTCATTCTGAACGCGTTCTAGTTTCAGCATCTGACTCTTTGACACTGTGAGCAGTCCTAATCCATACAAATTACTGAGAGAATTAAATGTTGATAGAGTATCAACAACATTCTTTGCTCCATTGCCATTGCTGACGTAATCTTCGGCGCACATAGTCGCTTCTAAGTTCTAATAACAGCTGTTTCCACATGATCCTTGAATGACAGGCTTCTGGCTATGGTGATTCCCAGATACCTCAGTTTACTCTCCCTGTTAACATTTCTGCTACTTATTTTAAGACTTGGGACGTCAGCCTTAACAATCCTATTGTCCAGAGAGCACCATGATACATACACCTTATCTTGGTTAATTACACTTGCCATCTCTACATACCAGTCGAAATCTGTGTTTACTGTCTCCTGCAACCCTTGCGCTATTTGCATCCTGTCTCTCCCCTGCCTATACTCAAGGATATCATCTGGAAATGTCTGTATCCTTCCAATCCCTGCTGCTTCAATGCTTTATATTTTGCGTGTGTATACATTGAATAGCGCAGGTGATATTGCAGATCCTTGTCGTAATCCCGGCGTAATAATTTTTGCCTCTGATGTCCGTGAACCTCGACGGAGAGCATCCCTACTGGAGGGCGGTGTAGTTGCTATCCATTTTAAATCACAGGGACTAACACAAATCTCTATTAGAGTGTGCATTTCGAGATCATATCTGACTGTAATATTCATCATCAAGATCCAACTCTGCGGCCATTGTTTCCTGTCTGTTCTGGATCCCCTCATAAACATCATGCGCAATTGTCGTTGCGTTTGACACCGTTTTATTCCTTTAACTGGTACTCTCCCAGCTCTCATGAGAGTTGCTTCTCCCATTCCAAGAATATCTTTAACTTAGATCTTCTTCTTCTTCTTCTTCTTCTTCTTCTTCTTCTTCTTCTTCTTCTTCTTCTTCTTCTTCTTCTTCTTCTTCTTCTTCTTCTTCTTCTTCTTCTTCTTCTTCTTCTTCTTCTTCTTCTTCTTCTTCTTCTTCTTCTTCTTCTTCTTCTTCTTCTTCTTCTTCTTCTTCTTCTTCTTCTTCTTCTTCTTCTTCTTCTTCTTCTTCTTCTTCTTCTTCTTCTTCTTCTTCTTCTTCTTCTTCTTCTTCTTCTTCTTCTTCTTCTTCTTCTTCTTCTTCTTCTTCTTCAGCGTTCCGAGCCATTGAGATTCTTTGCTGCAGATTCAATCCGTCTCCATTCGTCTCTCTGGTTGACCTTCTTTTGCCAGTCGTTGATTCCAAGTGCTTGTAGGTCTGTATATATATTATCTCTCCACCGTCTTCTTGGTCTACCTCGGGGTCTACGGTTATTTATTTCCTGAGTGTAAACGAGTTTTGTTTCCCTATTGTCTTCCATTCTTTCTATATGCCCCAGCCATTGTAGTCTATTAGCCTTCATGATACCAGTGATTAGCGGGGACTTAAACATATCATAAATGTCTTTGTTACTTCTTCTTTTCCACTCTCCACTTTGTGTATCCCTAATGGGTCCAAAGGTGCGTCTTGTAGATGTTGTAGTGCATAGTATATCTTATTTCCAGAATTGATTCTAGTTTGTATTTCTTCCCTTATGATGTTGGAGCAGTTGAAGATTGTACCCAGGTATTTGTATGGTTCCGTTCTTATAATGGTCATATTATCTATTTGTATGTGGCCAGAGGTTTTAGCCATTCCTTCTCTTCAAATTACAATATATTCTGTCTTATCTTAGTTGATAACCAGCCCCATCTGTTGGGCTTTTTCCTTTAAGTGAGTCAATATTTCTAATGTCTTTTGTTCATTTTCCCCTATAATATCTATATCATCTGCATAACCAAGCAGCTTGGATGTTCTTCCAATATCACATTCCTCTTTTATCTTCCTTACAACTTTCTCTAGAGCCAGATTGAAGAGTAGCGGCGATAGTGCATCAACCTGTTTCAAGCCAGATGTTATTTGGAAAGGGTCTGATTTCCTGCCTTTATACGTTACTAGACGTAGACAGTCAAAATTTGTTGGACATGTTATGAGAAGAAATGGATTGGAGAACTTAGTGACAACTGGCAAGATCGAATGGAACAGACCAAGAGGAAGACTGAGAGGAAAATACCTGGATGACTTGGCCACATGGCATGGACGAGACAGGAACACTGAGCTGACCCACGACGCTGGTGATCGAGTGAAATGGTGAGTCATGACCGCCCACGCTTTCCGGCATGGCACATGATTGATTGATTGATATGTTACTATATTATAAGCATCTTCCATGCATAGTCTGGTCATGTTGATTAACCTCCTTGGTATTCCAAATTCCTGCATAGCATTCCATAGACTATTCCTATGGACACTGTCCTAAGCCTTTTTAAAATCCACAAAAATGTTATGGAGGTCTCTTTTATATTCCCAATTTTTCTCGGCTATTTGTCGTAAGATAAATATCTGATCTATTGTTGATCTGTTTTGTCTAAAACCCGCCTGGTAGTCATCTATTATGTCTTCTGAATATGGTTTTAGTCTATTTAGTAATACTGCGTATGGTATCTTTTAGCTTGTGAACAGTAGTGATATTCCTCTATAATTTTCACATTGGAACTTGTCTCCTTTCTTAAAGATTGGTATCAATAATGACTCTTTCCAGTCATAGGGTAATTCTTCTATCTTCCAGATTTTTATTATTAGTTCGTATAGCTTTAGATGTAATGCATGGCCACCTGCCTTTGTAAATTCTGCAGCAATTCCATCAGTCCCAGTTGCCTTATTGTTTTTAACTCGTGTGATTACATATAGGATTTCTTCAAATGTAGGTTCTTCAATTTGTGGTTCACACATTAGAACCTCTTCCTGTGGGAAAGTGTTACTTGGAGGTTCACAATTTTGTAATTCAACAAAATATTCTTTCCATGTGTGCACATTTCCTCATTGGTATTTATCATATTCCCATTTTTATCCTTTAAACCATATGTGTTGTGTTAGTGCTCTTGTTTCATTGACTTCATTTCTTTAAAAAACTTTCTGGATTCGTTTTTCTGGTGATTAGTTTCCATATCTTTGATTATATTACTCATATATTCTCGTTTCTGCTGTCGAACTATTTTTGAAGCCTCTTTACATTCATTTCTATATTGCTCTTCCTTTTGGATGTTGTTGGTGTCATTTAACCATAAGTATCTGGCATTCTTTTTCCTTATGACTGCTTCTTCACATTTTTGATTGAACCATCTGTTCTTTCTATGCGTGGTTAACACACCGAGACATTCTTCTGCGGTAGATTGAATTGTATTCTTGATGTTCAACCAAGTTTGGTCAACGCTTTCCTCCAAAGGGTTTTGCAGAGTTTCAAATTTACATTTGATTTCATCTGTAAATTTCTCTTTGACTGTAATTTCTTGTAGTTTTTCTCTGTTATATGTTGGGTGTAATTTTTGTAATTTAGTATAGAAAGCTCTCTTAAGTTTTATTTAAAATTTTGCTCCAACGAGGAAGTGGTCGCTGTGGCACTCAGCTCCTCTATAACTTCTAACTTGTTGTATGTTAGATGCATTTCTGTTGTTAATTAAAATGTGATCTATTTGATTATAGGTTCTCTTGTCACATGATTTCCAAGTTTGTTTATGTATATCCTTTCTTTTTAGTCTGGTACTGCTAATCTGCAGTCCTTTGGCTTCTGCCAGGTTAATGACTCTCCATCCATTATCATTTGAAGTTGTATGTAGGCTTTTCATACCGGCCACTTTTTTATGAGTTTGCTCTCTACCTATTTTTGCATTGAAGTCTCCCAGCACAATCAGGATGTCCTGTTTGGGGGTTTCTTCTATGACATCTTGCAAATCATTATAAAAGTCTTCTTTAACGTCATCTTCTTTCTCTTTAGTAGGTGTATGTACATTAATCATCGTTATATTTTTCCATATACCTTTTATTCGTAATTTACTAATTCTGTCATTAACAAACATACAAATACCTGGGTACAATCTTCAACTGCTCCAACATTATAAGGGATGAAATACAAACTAGAATCAATTCTGGAAATAAGATATATTATGCACTACAACATCTACTAAAATCAAATGCGCTATCTCGAAACACCAAAATCACAATATACAAAACACTGATCAGACCAGTTGTGCTGTATGGCTCTGAAACCTGGAGTACAATGAAACACCTAGGATTAGAATTAAAATGTAAGAAGACACAGATTATGGTCGTCATTACAAAGAAGGCAATTCCTTTATTCATTCAATAGCATATCGATTGCAGGATCTGCAACATTTAGTGGGTGCAGTTGTCGCGCACAGTGATCTACTAGGGTTAGAATTAAATTGTAAGAAGACACAGATTATGGTCGTCATTACGAAGAAGGAAATCCATTTATTCATTCAGTAGCATGTCCAGTGCAGAACCTCGCTGCCATAACAACCCTCCGTAAAACTTCTCGATCACAAGCAAGATGTCTCGCATCCGATACACCCATCTGGAGATCACCCGCCACAACCTGCATCCATCTTCTCTTTGGCCTTCTTCTTCCTTTCTTCCTAGACATATATCCCTCTATTATTCTTCTCTCCAAACTTTCATGACGTTTCAAGTGACTAAAATATATTAATTGTCTTTGTTTTATAGTCTTTAATAGTCAACCCTCTTCAATATTCAGCTCTTGAAGTATGGGTGCATTTGATCTTTTCTTTACCCAAGATATCCTTAGAACCCATCTTTAACATTTATATTCAAAAGCATTTATGTACTGTTTAGCTTGTTTAGTAAGTGTCCAGGTCTCACATGCGTATGTTGCAATGGGAAGGAAATACCACAGTATAAATTACAAGTAAATGGAAATACTGTATTCTGAAACACCTAAATCGGTACAATTATCTCGAACAGGCATAATATCTAATGTGAGATGCATTGAAAATATTAGAACAAGAATTGCAATGCCGAAGGTAGCCTTTTATCAAATGAAAAACATACTGACCAATAAAAAAATGTGTCAATTGCAACGAGAAACAGTGTTACATAGAACATGTGCTACATAGAACATATACAGGTGTGTGGATGTGAAGCGTGGACAATGAGCAGACACGCTGAAAACAGTTGATGACTGTGGAAATGTGGTTTCTGAGGAAAATACAAAGAATACCATGGACAGACAGAAAAGCTAATGACCAGGTCCTACAAGAAATAAATGAAAATCGTACACTGATTAGAGAAATTAGACGTAGACAGTAAAAATATTTTGGTCACGTTATGAGAAGACATACATTGGAGAATTTGAGGACAACTGGCAAGATCGAGGGGAAGAGAGTATATGGAATGCAGAGAAGTAAATACCAGGATGGCCTGGCCACGTGGTATGGTCGAAACAAGAACACTGAACTGATCCACGACTCTGGGGATCGAGTGATATGGTGAATCCTGATCGCTCACGATTATAGGCATGGCACATGATGGATGAATGAATGTCTATATAGCCTCCATCATGCCGTTCTTCTTTCTGCACTCTAATAGTATCAATTTGACAGGAAGCACTATTACCGCTGCTACGAAAATACCCAGCTTCCCACCCTCAAGCTATCAATCGCTCGTGCTGTGTAATTTGTTACATGTTGCTGTCTTACTTTCTCTTCCTTTGTCTGTATGTTAAATTTCCCAAAGCATTACATTAAAGAAAGAATGCATTATCATCTGGGGATCTATATATTCTTGTGAGTGCGTGTCTCTTTGTTGTTTTAGAAATATTTTCTAAATATATTGTGGAGTTGAGTTGAGTTAAGAGCCGACATCACTTCACCCAGGTCATTCCCATCTGTACTATGTCCCCTCGTTCAACAGCCAGCGATTAGTCATATTACTAATCGTTCCTACCGCTATATGATTTAAAGTTCTCCCGGTCCTCCCTCTCTGCCTTGAGATTCTTCCAGAACCCCTACCGATCCCCTGCAATCTCAATCCGTTCCCCTACCTTCTCCATCTGGCCCCATGACCACCTTCCCCTTGTTCACAGACAATCTACCACCAAGATTCGCACTCCCTGCCAACCCATCAGCCTGTCCACTCCCCTGGTAAATGCAAATGTTGATGTGGCATTGGACGATGATTACTTAATTTTTTTTAAAAAGGCAAATTGCAGTATCTGTAGTTTTAAGTTTGCTTTAGGCGATTTGGGAGATAATAACCAAGTCAGAAAATATGAGATTACAACTGCATCCGCGCAGCTCACACTCCACAGAGTTATACAGTCTCCATACCAAAAAAAAAAAAAAATAATAAAAAAAAAAAAATAGAATAAAATAAAATACAGAAACAACTCTCAACAACCAAATTATTAACCTTGTTATCTCTATAATTAATTTGTAACAGAGTGGTCTACATATTCAGCATCGCCATCAATATGACAATGTTCAGTGTTACGCTGGCCAGTGCAGGCAGCCATATTCATCCACATGCATCCGTTCTCTGTATTCTTGGTGCCCTACCACTGGTCGTTATTTGTGTCACGCTGCAACCCATCGCGCGTGCTCACTCTATGCCCACTTGTTGTTATTGCCCTGGAAATATTAATTACGCATACGTTCTGGCCAGTTATGAATATCTATAAACATGTGTACAGCTAGTTTCACACCCTTAAATTCAGTATACTAAAAGAAATGTTGGAGATTGACAGTTTTCAATACGATGGTAAGTTAATAAGTAAGCCACACATGGCTGTAGAAAAATAACAACATATAACAACTTGAAACCAATTTAGTTTTATACATACATTGCCCCTTTATTTCTCAACATAATTTCCACCAACATTGATGCACTTATCTCATCGTTTTATCAAAAAATAACATTAAGCTTCGAAGTTATTTTCATCTGTGCTGTTTAGACTCCATCTTTTAGTGCCGTATATTGCCATTTGCCAGTTAAATATTTATGTTACTTAATACGAGGGGAAGTCAATAAGGAAGCCACAAATGGTTGTAGACAAATAACTGAATATGATAGCAGCTTGAAACCAGTTTATTTTTATACATACATTGTCCCTTTATTTCTCAACATAATTTCCACCAATATTGATGCACTTATCCTACCGTTTTATCAGTCCTCACAAACCCACTGCATAGAACTGCGTGCTTTGTTTTCATTTACCTGCCATCCCACAGAACTATGTGACTTACTTATTCACTCGCCCTCGTAAGTTTTTCTAACCAGCTATGCACCGCTTTACGGGACAAACATTTTTCAGTACAAACACTGAAAACCCACCTTAGCGGAAGACATTTCGCGAATGACGCCGAAGTTGAATGTGAAGTGAAAACGTGGTTTAGAAAACAGAGCATGTCTTGAAGCCCGTGGTGAACCTTTCCAACACCTGTTATAATGAATACTTCATTGGTACTTTCCAATTCCCCCCCCCCCCAAAAAAAAAAGCGTTAGACCATACCAGTAACAATGTAACTAATTTAATGAATTACGTAGCACATATTTTGATGACGTCATGTACTTCATCTTTCAATGTTGTTCTACATACACAGTGTAGTGAGACTTTACAAACACCCTGTATATCAATTATCACTCATTCTGAATCATCAAAAAATACCTATGTCTCCAAAACGACATACAAACAAAGTATATTCATAACAACCCTATTAGTTAGTCTTTATTCTTCAGCCTAAGTCGGCGCATAGGGCAGAAGCCATGGCTCTCCATGTCCGGCGATTCGCTGCTACCTGTTGTAGAACCTGGATGTTCACTTGGCCGTTGAATGAGCCTTCTCTGATTTTGTTCTACGCAGGATCTCTCTTGGTCTTCTCCGTTTTCTTTTCCCTACTGGTGACCATAAGAGGGCTTGGTTGGGGAGGCTTGTCTTGTCCATTCTGAGTACATGGCCGATGTAGTCCCAACGGCGTTTTCTTATAAAATTGGATACAGTATCTTGCTTAGTCTCTTGTCTTATTTGCGTATTGATTCTGAAATCTGTCCAGTGGAGGTTTAGAATTCTTCTAAGACATTTGTTCTCAAAATTGTCTAATTTTTTTTTATCTAAAGCTACCGTTGATTTCCAACTCTCATCCATACGTTAGCACTGGAATCACACAAGAGTTGAAGATTTTAAGTTTCGTATGATTGCTGAGTGTCTTTGACTTCCAGATGTTTGACAGTTTATTGAAGGCACCAGATGCCAGGGCGAATCTAGATAATATTTCTGGCGTTGAGTCCCCTGTAGATGTCATTTTGCTTCCTAGATATGTAAAGCTGTTGACGTTTTCAAGAACATGGTTGTTTAATTTGGTGTCGTCTGAACTGTTGGTAAGATCAATAGTTTTTGTTTTTTTCAGTGTTAATTCGGAGACCAATTTGTCCTGAAACATGTTGGAGATGGTTTATTTTCTCTTGGGCATCTGGGTGTGTTGAACTTAAAAGCACTATGTCGTCGGTAAAGTCCAGGTCTTCTAGAAATTTTGTCAACCCAATGGATACCCCTATTTGTATTGTTTGTGCATTTGCGACCCAATCGATAGCTATTCCAAAGAGCATCGGTGAAAAGACACAACCCTGTTACACTCCCGTTTCTGCTGAGAACCAGTCAGGGTTGCCTGATTCTGTTCTCACGCAGCAACGTGTCTCCTTGTAGAAAGATTTTATGATGTTGATATATTTGTTAGGGAAACCATAGATGTTAAGTAGATCCCAAAGTGAAGGACGGAGGATACTGTCAAAGGCGTTTTGAAAGTCGACAAAGTTGGTGATTAATTTCGACTGAAATTCTACAGTCTTCAATGATTATTCTAAGGATGAAAATGTGGTCTATACATGACCGTTTTGGTCTGAAGCCAGCTTGTTCTTCTCTGAGCCTTTCATCTATAGACTTTTTCAATTTCTCAAGTAACATGCTACAAAAAAGTTTTCCCGGTACTGACAGTAGGGTGATACCACGCCAGTTATTGCAATCAGGCATGTCACCTTTTTTGGCAGTTTGAAAATTACACCATCCTTCCACTAATTCCAATAACCAGTTTGAGAAATCCTAGGAATTCAACAACAAATTCAACCCTATGCTACTAATGGAAAACTTGGACATTGTTAAAATCACACTAACGCAAAATCAACCCCTGCGAGGTGAGATGCTTGAGAAGAGCTGCCAACTTAACTATCCGCGATGTCAATCCATTTTCTTCTCGGGCGTCCTCTTAGCTGTTGTATCAGATCTTCTTTGATGCTGTGCCAGTGCTGGTGTTGCATTCTAACGAGATAGCCGAACAATTTGATCTTTTAATATATGTGGCACAAGGTGCTGGTACTTCTGTTTGTAATTTAGACAAACATAGTAGTCATACACAACATATACACAAGCCACAAACATGCCACATAGTAAGCCAAGGACACACATCAAGCGGTATATTTACCTGAGACGGATCTGCTGCGGATTCTGGGTCATCGACACGTGGCCCGGAATTGAGATTGGCTGCGTTTGAAGTTTTTTCGGAAGTTGTTTTACTTCCAGATACGTGGTGGAACCCTCCGTTCATGATAAACGTGTGTGATTGGCTTCGAATAGGAAAATATTTTGCCAGAAGACTACCTGGCATAGTCACACCATTATTGTAGCAGATGGCATCGTTCACGAGCAGGATCGGGAGATGAGCTGTAAGCAAATGTTTTTGTCCTGTAGCCTGGTGACCAGGAAACGGCTTCAGTGGTTTGCAATATTCTATTAATAGTGTTAACTTTGATAGGACATGTTCAAACCAGTTAGCAATCCTCGAATGACTATATATAAATAATACAAATGCAAGTACCACAGCTAGGTTACTTGAGTTGTTATTTTATGTTAGGGTTTGCTTTCAACTATCTCCTTACACACGTGTTAATCTACCTGCATATTCTATTAGGGTCCTCTTCAGTATTCATGCCTGTATATTCCCAAACCTTATTTAATGAGAATTTTTATCACAGAGTTGCTTGTTCACGTGATTTGCATTCACAGTTGTATCCGATAATCCTCCAAAATCTGGAAAATAATGAAAGGAGAAGAAGTAAGAGAACTCTGCAAGGAAATCAGAAATAATATACACACATAGGGTCACGTGTCATGATTTGTGTTTACCGGTATGTTAGTGTGCATTTATTACTGTATACTGAAAGTAGCAACTGTTTAGCACAGCAGTCGCTGATGATGATGATGATGGTTATGATAATGGTGATGATGGTGAGGATAATTCTTGGTAATTCTTCTGTGTTTATTCTGATTAGTGTGTGTGTGTGTGTGTGTGTGTGTGTGTGTGTGTGTGTGTGTGTGTGTGTGTGTGTGTGTATGATTGTGTGTGTGTGTATGTGTGTGTGTGTGTGTGTGATGCAGAAACCTGCTTCTCTCCAACCTGGCACTTTTTACACGTAAACCTTCTGTTCATTAAGTGAGCTGGCATAATCTTGTTCTTTTCTGCTTGGATAAAAATCCTAACATCTCGTCTGAGGGATAAAGATGGAATGCGTTTGATTCATTCCATTTCTAATATTGGATTCATCTTCGTAGCACCGATGATCAGCCCAGGAGTTCACGGGGGATGGGAGGGGGTGTGGTTTACATGTAAACCTTACAAGTGTGACAGACATTACAATAACCTTATCATCGTTTTGTAACCTGTTAATATTGTTGTTAAGGATGTCAAGAGTGTTAAAACAGTGACACCAGGGTGCAGACTAACACGGTGACGTCATAAGGACAGTTAAGAGATGGCCGGCCAACTTTTGGCATGCACCAAAGAGAAGCAGCGTTCTGTTAACCGTTTTTTCCCCCATCGGATAACGGGTGAAACCAATAGAAATTCATCGGCGAATGAATGTCCAGTTTGGTGATGCATGCCTGTAAGTCATGCAAATGTATGAGTTGAGTAGAAAGTTTTAAAACGGCGTTATTTCTGTGATAGACTGTTCACGATCACGCCAGACACATCGAGTAGTGACTCCAGAGGAGTTACAGACACGACCAAGAGAATTGTTTTCTACAGAAATCGGCGCTGGAGGACTGCAATGAAAGCTGTGGTGACTAAATTGACAGTTGATAGATTTTTAAAAAAATGTTTTAAAAACTTTTTGAGAATATGTCCCCCCCCCCCCCCCCCCCCCCCATCAAAAAATAGAAAGCAATAAAATATTTGTATTTTTCTTCCAGGCGTGTAGGTGTGATCTGACAGCTATAGACAATTGTAACGTGCGTGCTTTTACGCCAAGGTAGGGTGGATTTACGAGTTAAGAATCTAATAGAACAATAAGGTCGCATATGTGGAGATAAGAGGAAAGCGGATGTACGTAAGAGAGGTTGAGTAAAGAATCCCGACTTTCACGAGTGGGCCCGGAGAGAGTGAATAAAGACAGCAGTCTGGGAAAATTGGGGACGGTTGAATTCTGAGGCTAAGTTAGGAAACAGCCAGGGACAGTGGAGTTTTGGGCGAAGGTAGGGAAGCTTCAGCCCGGGAGTATCGTTGAGCATTGAGGATCGGTCCAGCTAGGGGAACTGGGGCCTGAGAGAAGATGCTCAGAGGAGTTGGTTACGGTCAGGGACGAAGAAGAGTCCACCGTAACAGGGTATTTTACAAGGTCGGTAGACGGCAATATTGTGTTCGAAGGAAACTAATGTGTCGAATTATACTCTGATTGTGTCTGGAAATGTGCATGTGCAGCATATATATATTCATCCGTAATAAACATTTGTGAGTGTGCAAACCGGTGTGTTATATTGACTCATAGTTGTCGATCAGTCGCCTGGCACAATATTCACACTGACACACACTAGACACAACCACAGCAAATTCTATCTGTCAATGCCATTGTGACAACAATTTGCACATTCGTTCTCTAATACTGATCTTACTGATAACTTTCATTGGGGTCATTTGTTTGTTCCACATCTTGATCCAGCTATTTTTCTCAGTATGACCAAATTCCTTCTTGCTTATGACTCTGTTTTCTTGTTGTGGGACCTTAGTATCATTGTACTGTCTAGTGTAACACACTGAGTACATTGAAGTACAGTCTACTTCCGACTTGAATCCCTTCTTCTTTGTATTTGTTTGAGAGCGCAAAGAGAGTTGCTGGAGATGTTTCAGCATTTATCTGCATAGATTATGTCTCTACTTATGCTACCATGGCGCCTGCTGCTACCTGTAATTGCTTATTGGCGATAGTTACATGTCTTCTACACAGTACACCACCATTTAGTCATCGTACAGAGCGTCTCTAACTTTGTGTGGCAATCGTGAATAAGGTAATTACTGAACACAATGTACAGGATTAGAGATACTACTGAACATTGATAAAACCCTTTGCTCCACGGACCCATCTGTGTAGACGATGATGTCTTCTTGACGCTAATGTTGTTAACGGCACTCTTTATTTCCTGCTTTTTCTTGTATCAGTATTTTCTCGGATGGAAAACACAGTTCCATTCTCTTGTCTACCTTCCTCTACTGCAGTACAAACACGCCTATTCAAGCTTGTTAGTCTATAGTTGGATACAGAGATTACAGGTCGGGATCTGAAATACTTAGAAAATACCTCATGTGCCTGGAGCGTGTCCACCACGCAAGTCGAGGCGCTATAACAGTTTGTTCCCGTGTAGATGGGGCCCGTTAACCAAGAACAGCAGCACATCTAGGAGATGGGTATCTTCAATTATAAACCACCAAGTTTAAGGTGGATCAAAGTGCCGAGGACTAAAGACCACGGGTGAGCTGGTTGTGAACATGGAACGTCTGGTATGAGGAACGGGTTGAGCCAGGCGTATGCACCCCTGAGGGACACCCTCTTCCCCCTTCCTAGCAGGGTGGTTCTACTACTGTATATATTAGTTGATGTTAAAGTTGATTAAAGATGTCAATTGAAACGAGAAAAAGAGTGTTGAGATGCTACATAGAACCTGTACTTTTATATGGATGTGAAGCTTGGACAATGAGCAGTCAGGCTGAAAAACATCTGATGGCTGTAGAAATGTGATTTCTGAGGAAAATGCAAAGAATACCATGGACAGCCAGAAAGACCAATGAACAAGTCCTTCAAGAAACAAATGAAGATCGTAAACTGATTAGAGACATTAGACGTCGACAGTCATAATATTTTGGGCATGTTATGAGAAGAAATGAATTGGAGAACTTGGTGACAACTGGCAAGATGGAAAGGAACAGACAAGGGGAAGACCTAGAAGCAAGTACCTGGATGGCTTGGCCTTGTGGCATGGTCGAGACAGAAACACGGAGCTGATCCACGACTCTGGTGCTCGAGTGAGATGGCAGAACATGATCGCCCACGCTTACCGGCATGGCACATGATGGATGGATATATTAGTTGGGAGTCTTGTGTAAACGGAGGAAGTTGGAACTTATTGAAGGGTTCGAGGGGACTCTGGTACCTGGCACCTCATATGTGGTGACGTTAATGCGCGCGCCATAGAGTGGGACACGTCTGGCGAGAAGAGACAGAGAGGGTACTGCTCTTTCTGAGGCCTTGCTTGAGACAGATATGGTCTGTATAAATGACGGGAGACCAAATAGGCTAACAGTGAGACCGGGGGACACAGACACTGCCATTGCTTGGCACTTGCATCACTAGAAGCGGTATCAGACATAAAATGGAGTGTCCTTGGGGAAGAGGTTACGGACGCAGTTCGTAATCCCGCATACCGAAAAGCAACCGTGGACGATTTGGCAAAAGACTGCCTTACGTTGATTTTTTTATGAAATGGTATGAGTACCGGTCGTTCAGAAAGCAATGGAATGGACCACGGGCACTAATCCAAGAGACACGAATAGTCTCCCCTGGTTACTTGTTTATTTTGGTTGGAAAAAAGGGGGACATTATTTGGCTAGTATAATAGATTTTATTTTTCAAAGATATTTTAATACGATGTTGATTATATAATATGAGAATAATATTTTGTATATTCACATTAATATTCTCCGCTATACATACAAGAAATTTAGCCGTTTATTATTTTATTACGCTTAATTTTTAATAATAATTACTATAAAATATACCCATGTCCGCAAAACGACAGATAATAAACAGCATATTCACACCAACCCTATGCTACCAATCTCAAAGTTAGATTTGAGCCAAATCACACTCTCGCAAAATCAACACCTGCGAGATGAGATGCATGAGGAGAGCTGCCAAGTTAACAATCCGAGACCGAGTAAGGAATGCTGTTATCAGACAGACAATGGGATCAACATCTTGTGCCACATTTATTGAAAAACGAAGATCAAGTGGTTTGGCCATGTCGTTAGAATGCAACACCAGCAACTACTATCACTGGTCTTACATCAAAGCGACGAGACCAAGAGTACGTCCAAGAAGAAAATGGATTGACGACATCAAAGACATTGTACAATCACACGGAATGACACTATCAAGTGCCACCAACCGGGAGCTGGAGTTAAAATTATTCCTCCCCACGACGCTTGACAGTAGAAGTGGAAGATGATGATGATGATGACTATAAAATAATCTGCCGCCTCCTTCTATGTCTTTGCGGCTCGAGCTTTCTGCGAGGCGATGTTCCGTATCTTACGCAAAAGTAGGATCTGTGTTGCATTTTCCTTCTCTTACATGTCAAACCAGTCGATACACTTTACTAACAGTGGTTCCCAAGCCTTTCAAGTAGAGGGCCATATCTTCTATTTTCGGTAGTTAAGCGGACCACAACTTTATAAAATTATAAACGTCGTGCAATATTATTATTACCTTTCGTAACTTTGGTCAACAACATTCTAACACTTTAAAGGCAGTCAGTGTCAGTACTACACTGCGGTTGTTGTTGATGTTTTTTTGTTTTTTTTTTACAATCAAAATTTCATTTAAGAATACAGTTTTTATCAGATTTGAAAATCTCTATTAATGTAATTAATTTACAATTGTAACTGCTATTCATAACCAGTTACTTAAGTTCAGATGACAGTTTATCAATGTATGGGCACAAATCTGTCGTGTTCAAAGTCATAAGCGCAGCTAGAATACTGTCGGTGAGTCTGTATCGTTGCTTTTTTTAAAATAACGGTCATTGGGGAAAATGACTGCTCTCATCTGTAAGTCGAACCAAAACGACAAATGTATCTCTGGGTGAATGAACGCAAGTGATCAAATTGGTCGACAGGCGAAAGTCGCCAGAATGAAATCATATGATCAGCTGAAGGTGAAGCAGGCAGCGCCAGAAACTTACATCTCAGTGCAGAATTGCATTTTAAATAAATTACTTCGTGCTAAAGTTGTTGCTGTAATTGGCATAGCTCCCCCCCCCCCCCCCCCCCGCGTTTCCATCCTGTCTCAGGATAATGCGGTCAACATTAGCATCTTTCAGCTGTATGTTGATTCCTAGGCTAAGATTACGCTCATCAGCACGCCACGACTTCCTGAGCGACCGGCTCCATACTCTTATAAGTCACTGGCGCGACTCGAACCGCTTCCAATTCTCGTGCGCTCACGTCAACCAATTTAATTGGCAGAGCTTGGAATCAGGAGATACGAACGGATTTATGAAGAGGGTAACATTATCCTCCTCTATTGCGAACTCTTGAAATCTCTACTGAAAGATATCCAGAAGACTTTCAACCTTTACTTTGTACTGTAACAAGTCATATTTCTTTTCTACCACAAGTTGGAAACACCTCTAATGTTCCTTCAGTCAGCTGTCCGATAAACAGTCGTAGACTAATTTTAAATGAAGAAATGTCAGCGCATAAATATTTGAATAGTTTTTCACTGGTTCTTCGCATTTAAAGAGTATGAGACTTGATGTCCACCAAAAATGCCAGGTCATTAAATCATTCATCGTTCAGCAGACATTCTCGTTCTCCAGACTGTAATATATAGACACTATTTTTCATTGCCCAGAAATGTGACAGAACTTTCCCTTTAGATAGCCATCTGACATCACAGTGTAACAGTAGCTCACCGTACTCCTCGTTCAGGACTGACGTAAACTATCTGAACTAACGCATGTTCAGCGCCTTACTTCGAATTTTGTTCACACATCTCAGAACAAACATCCATGGCATGTTTCAGATGTAATGTCTTTCCACACAGAGCTTCTTGGTGAATGATACAATGCTATTTTAATATAGTTCTGCTAAGAAACCTGTTCCAATAATGCTAGACATCCATACATTTTAACCGTCAAATCCGGAGTCCAGAAGATCCCGTCAGACAACCAGTAGAAAAGCTAGCTTGAACAGGCCAGACCAGGCCGAACGTACCGATGGAATTTCAATCCCAGATTCAATGAAGTGGCATCTCTGCTAAGAGAGATGGCCAAGACGGGTGCAAGACTCGGCAGACTGTCTAATAACCAACAGCCTCAAGTGCCACGCTGTTGGCGCTGCAATGAACCAGTACATCCAGGTTATCAGTGTAGACAGGCACCAAACTAGACCCGTCCAGGACTGAGAGTCAGGTGTTGGATGTGGAACGTGTTGGCTCAAGCGTGAAACTCGTAGGTGGAAAACCAGAAAAAAACATTGACAATAGCCTGTAGGGAAGTTCTGTGTGTTGTGAATACAGGTTCCCAGGTATCCACCATAATTGAAGCCTGTTTTATAAGCCTATTTATTTTAAGACTGTGCATTAAAGGAAGAGCGATTCATCAAATTGACAGCTGCCAACGCTGCAACGATCCCATACTTGGTGTAATTTATCTGTGACATTATCGTGGGTGAAACTCTAGTTAATAAGCACTGCGGAGTTTTCGTAACCAAGGATATAGACAATAGTGCCGGGTATTATTGGTACTAACGTTTTGCATTCTGTCCCAAATATGTGCCAATTTCTTAACTGTTGTAACTCGGTGGACATTATTCCCAAGGTGGAGCTAGAGCAAGTTAAGGTATCTGTCGTCGGCTGCAATGTGTGTGTGCCTGCACGCTCCATGACGAAAGTTAAACTAAAATGTGTGAAGTTTATTTCTGAAAATAGAAATGTTGTTTTCAGCACGACTTGAGACCCGGAACATAAGGGTTTGTTTTTGTCTCACACATTGACTGCCTTGAGACAAGGCATTTGCCTAGTTCAAGCAATCAATCTGGGTTATGAGGACATATTCTTGGCGAAGGATACCCAAGTTGGGGATATCTCAGATGCCACTGTAGACTTAACAAATCATGTTAAGGTGATTGGTGCACAAGAGGTTGAAGTGTCAACCCAGTCCTGTATAGAAGAAGAAACTATCATGTGTCCAGTAGATCTCAGTAATTTTGAAAGTAGCGATGAAGAGAAGAAGAAATTCAATCAATCAATAATGTGCCATGCCGGAAAGCGTGGGCGGTCATGATTCGCCATTTCACTCGATCACCAGAAATTAGAGGAGTTATTATTTAACTATCATAATGTTTTTGCCAGGGGGACATGGATATAGGATTCACAGGCAGAGTGACCCATGACATTCAGCTTAAAGATGATACCCCAATCAAACAACCTTACATAAGAACCCAACCCCCCCTTCCCCCCCCCCATAATTTACAACGAAGTACGAGAGGATCCCCAGAGTTCATTAGACAATAAGATCATTAAGGAAAGCTCCAGTCCCTGGGCTTCTCCGATCATGCTGGTGACAAAAAAAAGATGGTAGGTTCAGGCTGTGTGTCGATTACAGGAATAGATGCATATTTAGATGCCCTGGGTGGTGCCAAGTTGTTTTCAACCTTAGATCTGGCTAGTGGGTATTATCAGGTGGCCATGAAACCAGAAGACCAAGAGAATACTGCCTTCACCACCCCGTTCGGTTTATTCGAATACACGAGAATGTCGATAGGACTTGCGAACTCAGCGAGTAGTTTCCAGAGGCTAATGCGATGCTCTCTGAATGACTATTTTTTCAGATTGTGTTGGTATACCTTGATGACATTTTGGTGTATTCTGGCTATTTTCCTGAGCATCTGAGTAGGCTTGATAAACTGTTTGAGAGACTGCGGTCCATTGGACTAAAATTGAATCCTGAAAAGTGTAAATGTTGTCAGAAGAAGGATGAATATTTAGGGCACACCATTTCAGAAGAAGGCATTGGCACCATGGAAGATAATGTAGCTGCCATAAAAGAAACATCTGTGCCCAGAACTCAGACAGAACGTAGATCGTTCCCAGGGTTAGCTGGCCTCTATAGAAGATTTATACCAAAGTTTGCAGTATTGCAAAACCACTACATCAACTAGTTGGCCAACTCAACCAGGAGCAGACAGGTGATACAAAGAAGAAGAAAATATCTATAGGAAAACTGTGGACTCAGGAGTGTCAGGAGGCGTTTGATCATTTGAAAAAATGTGCTAACATCAACACCATTGTTGGGCTTCCCAGACTTCTCTTTACCCATGTATTAGAAGTAGGTGCCTCATACTCAGGCCTAGGAGCCATACTCGCCCAAATTCAAGATGGTAAAAAGAGAGTCTTGGCTTATGTCAGTCGCACACTACGCCCCTAAGAACGTAATGCCAAAATTAGTTCTAAACTTGAGTTACTTGTGATGAAATGGGCGATGACAGAGAAGTTCCAAAGTTATCTGATCGGTGCTAGAATAGACGTCTATACATATAGTAGAAATTTAGCTTTCTGTCAAAAAGCAATACTAGGTGTTATTGAACAGAAGTGGATAGTACAGATGTCCATGTTTGACTTTACTGTCAAACATAAACCAGGTCGTGCGAATGGAAATGGTGATTACTTATCTCGGTATCCTTTTGGAGAACCAGGGAAATCAGATGAAGAAGGTGATATCCCAATCATTCACATAACTGCTAAACCAATCCATCCAGAAGTAAGAACCATCAGAGAAGAAGAAGAACTTAAGATGGGCATGATAATGTTGAGGTTGGTGTGCCATTGTTGACATTATCAGTGAGAGAGTGAGACTGAGTAAGTCAGAAATAAGGAGTTTACCTCCTGATACCAGAACATTATAAAGGCAGCGAAAGAGTTTGAATGTAATTAATGGGCTGTTATACAGGAAGATAAAGAAGCCAGGTAGGGGACACATTTTTCAGTTGATAGTGCCTGAGGCACTGAAACAGAGAGTGTTAGAATCAGTACATAACACTGACCATCAAGGTATAGATAGGATGGTGCAAGTTTTAAGAGATCGTTATTATTGGGTTGGCATCACAAACAATGTCGAATTGTTTTGTAAGATGTGATAGTGTAATATTGCAAAACCACCTCATATTAAATAGCAGGGTCCATCTGGTAATTTATTGGCGTCTAAGCCTTTTGAAGTCTTGACTATGGACTTTACTTTGTTGGAACAGGATAGTTATGGTTATGAGAATGTACTGATTGCCACAGATGTGTTCACCAAATTTACATTTACCATTCCCACAAGAGACCAGAAGGCCTCTACAGTTGCTAAAGCATTGGTAGAGAAGTGTTTTTTTTTATTTGGGAGTACCCTATAGACTCCATTCAGACCAGGGTAGAAACTTTGAATCAGCAGTGATAGCAGAACTCTGCAGAGTATACGGGATTAAAAAGAGCTGAACAACAATTTGGAACCCAAAAGGAAACAACCAGGCGGAGAGATTTGGTAGGACTCTACATAATCTCCTGAGGTCATTGGAAGCAAGCCAGAAGCAAAAATTGTCTGAGCATCTGGCAGAGCCTTGCTGGTTTACAACTCCACACCACATTCGTCCACAGGATACTCACCGTATTACCTTGTGTTTGGGAGAGAACCCAAACTGCCAGTTGACTTTATGCTGGGTGTGGACAATGAGAATGATGAAAATGAAGAGGTAGATATGGAGAATTGGGTGACAGGAAATCTTTCTCGTCTGCGTAATGTACATGTTAAAGCAGCGAAAGATTGAGGCAGTTGGCTGCTGTGAGAAAGGAGAGATTAGACAAGTCATCATCTCCCAGTATATAATATAAGTATACAATAGTACAAATTCCAGGGGCGTCGGGGGAGGGGGGGGGCATATGTTGTCAGAAAGGTGGGAGATAATTTACCCGCCATTAGAGGGCCGGGCATGAATTAAAACGGTGCGAGGAAGGTGCAGTAATAGGAGCACCAGAAGAGGTAATTAGATTACCAGAAGTGCCTGTTGTGGCGGAGGAGGAAGAAGCACAAACTAGGTTACCAAGAAATGACTGGTACATGTTCGTACCAGGAGATCTTAATGTTAGGCGCTCAGAGAGAATACGTCTCAGGAGAGACAGGCGAGGTGGAGGATGCGGTGTCCGATTGTACAATAATGTTTCTGGTGTTGAAATTATTGACCTGTTTGTCATGTAACATAAACTGCCTACATTAATTGATGATTGTAGGACAATGTGTTTCTCTGTTTTGTTTATTGAGAATTATTCAATGAGGTTGTTGAGGTATGTCTTTATTGATGATGTTTTTTTTTTTTTTAAAACCACGGAATGAACCATCTTTTCATGTTGATACCTATGTGTTTTTGTAACACTACTGGCACTGTTAAGGCTTGGGTGACAGAGAAACCTTTCTTCCTCTCTAATACTGATTGGTTTTATAGTTTAAACGTTTGGTATCATGTTTTTATGCCATTGATGCCTGACGATATATACGTTTGGCTTTACTTTTTGATGGTGATAGTTGAGTAAGACTGAACTATATTTTTAACTATATATCAATAGTGATATTGTTGGAGATATGCAATTAACCGCTTATGGTATAGGGCTATGGCACTAAACGTGGCAGATTTTCTTTTTACGTTCCTTTGACCAGGAACAATGATAATAGTATAGAAGTCAGTGGCAGGCGGTCCTTTATCCTGAACCCCAGGCTGTAACGCTAGATTGCTGGGACGGCAATATTTAAAATGGGAGGACTTATGTAGCCATCTATGAAGGACGATGGAACCCAGGTGTTGTACCGTCAGGGCACAATTAATCATGGGCCGAGAACATTGCAGGGGGTATTTAAAAGAAAGAGCTCGAAGTAAACGGGCCTTTCGAAACCAAGTTCTGAAGTCAGCGAGTGCCTAGGCCCGATGTACGAAATTAGCCAATTTGAAAATAGCGCGAATGCCACTTTGTTCGATCAAGATCGCCAATATTACAAATGCATTGATCTCTGTAACTGCTATGAGGTAGTATGCTCGTGTCAGGAGTCTATCTGGGTTCCAAGTTATGGCTAGAATTATGGGTGTTTGATTTATTCAAAAGTACTTTTGTTTTGAAATGTGTTTTTGTTTGTTTGTTTGTTTGTTTATTTGTTTGTTTGTTTGTTTCTTTGTTTGTTAGGGTAATAAAATTGATATCAGTATGATCTTTTTTTGTGTTATTTGGGTTGCATAATTGCTGTGGTTAAAACTTCCTGTGGTGTAATTCATTGCCTGGAATCAAAAAGTGAAATATTTTGATTCTCTATCGGCCCGTTCGGGCCGATAGAGAATCAAAATATTTCATGAGGTGCTTTCCTTTTCTATTGTTCTTTCTTAGCTGTGGCCCGAACGCAGTCGACGTTGCGCTTCTTCCTCTCACGCTAGCACCTAAGTATAGGGAAACCATGTCTCCCCTTCACTATATCATTCCCTTCGTTTTCATATGTATAAAAGTAAACTGGTTTCAAATTTTTATCATATTTAGTTATTTTTCTACAGCCATTTGTGACTTACTTATTGACATCCCCTCGTAGTTTAGGCGATATAGCGCCACATGACGTGTGTAAGATGTATTAACTGGTTTTGTGAAGTTCCCGTTTGTGACTTCGTTTCAACAGCATGTATGTTACTTCTAATTAGTAGACAGCCCTTCCCCTGTTTATTCTGCCAGCTGTGGCACACTAATATTCGAGTATCTTAACCTGTGCTTTTCTTCCTGTGGGTGAGTCTCTTGCATACATCAAACAGTGCTTTTTTTTTTTTTTTTTTTCCCGTGTTTCCATCCTGTTTCAGGATATTGCGGTCAACACCAGCATCTTTCAGCTGTATGTTGATTCCTAGGCTAGATTACGCTCATCAGCACGCCACGACTTTCTGAGCGACCGGCTCCATACTCTCATAGGTCACTGGTGCGACTCGAATCACTTCTAATTCTCTTGCACTCACGTCAACCATGAGAGTATTCGAGATTAACGGAGAAAGCTCCTAACCCCTCGGTCAGGGAGCCGGCGCTTTCTGTTTTACATATGATATTTATTCATTCTTTCCATTTGCTCTTCACATCTTCAACATTGCAAATCATGACATCTTTTTCATGTCTAGTTGGCCAATTGCTGCTGTCTGCTTCTGCCTGCTGGCGTGCTATGTAGGACTCAGGTAACCCCAGTTACCGTCGACGGATACTGCCGAGTCTCACACGCAGCACGCATTATTTCTGCAGGAGTTGTTTAAAAGGCGAGTATCACGAAGGTGATTATTGGCCATCGGTTGCGCAGATATCAATATCAGCGAATTGCGAAGCACCGTGGTTGCTAGTGCGCCCACTAGCCTGTTATCCTGACTTCAGCACCTATAGAAAGAGTATGCTCATGTCTAGCCCTACAAATAGTGGTTTGGATTTATGTTCAGTTGTCCTTTGCCGCATGACCCAATCTCACTCATTTTAAAAAGCAATGTCAGAGTCAGAGTTAAACAATTATTGTACATAATTTCATCTTCCACATACTATCTATACTTAGCAATGATGTTGGGGTCAATTTGAATAATCTGTGGTTGTTTATTGAAGATGCTCTCAAACACTTTCCAACTATACCAATACCAAACATGATCCAATATATGGATTTGCAGCAGCTAACACTGTTAAATGTGAGATATAAGTTGATTTTGACACATCAATATTTCAGCCGTTAATAAATCGTGGCGGTGATTATCGTAACATTGTTTAAAAGGACAGATCAGTGACACCCTGTGGTAGCTTCTATGATAACCAGATTTCGGAATAGAAACGGAGAATACCATACCGGGACTTAGCCTGTTACAGCCATCCAATCTGAGGATACCACTGGATCCAGTAAATACCTGAATCCGATGGTCTGCCGCACTAATTACGCCGGAGCCCATGGCAATGCGGGGGAAATTTGTGCTTAAGGTGAAGTAGAATGAATGAATCAACATTAGAAACAACAACGGTTATGGTGGGAACATGTTGTCTTCTCTGGATTCTCAGTCCTTTAGGTATTCCGATTTTACAGTTAACATACTTCTCCTTGCAAGAATCTTCTTCTCCAGATATGTTTCTATGAGGTCATTATGCAAACTCCACTAGGGAGCATCTCGTCGGTTGCTGAGAAGCTGTGCATGTTAGCAAATTGTAAGGTTCGTGTCTTCAGCTGCCAGTTAACAATGCCTGCTGGCAAGTGGTAGAGCTGAATCCTCGCTTAAAACCGATTAATAGCAATGATTACATCACAGATAAAAACAGTATGTGCATCTGGGGGCCCGTTTACAAACAGTTCATCGAGTTTAGTCACACCATAAGGGTCATTGGCTACTACGTAGTCACTATACATATAGTGTTTCACCATATTAAATACTACTATATTTTAAACCAAGAACATTTTGAAATGGCAATCCAAAGATGTAGAGAACCTCAAGATCTATAATACAACATGTACATAGACTGTACAAAGCCTTTACTATTTAGAGAATAACATTAGAGATTCCTTATCGCTTTAATATTCGACCGTTGTATTATCTGAAAGCGAGGTGAATGGCGGAAAAAGAAAACGCGAAATATAATAACACCAACTCTGGTGGGGCGAGAATTTCCGAAGGGCAAGAACATTCCGCTTTATGGCATGTAATTATGTCAGCGACATCAGTGTACAATGAAGCTGAATAATGTTCAACTTGTGTCTGGAGGAGAGACGTTTTAATGACATAATACACAACTAAACAGCCAACAAATTGTGCAGCCTCTAGCTACACGAAGCTTCAACAACCATGCAGAGCCATTGTTATATTTTCTAGAACAGGGTTTTTATCCCTTCGATTGACAAAACGGACAGAAAATAGGAGCGTAAGAAATAAGAGCAAAATAGGATTGTGGGGAGAAAAGCGAAGCATAATAAAAGGTGTCAAGTGATACAATGAAACTATTTGACACAATCTGGCAGACGCATATCGACAGAGATATTCTCTGACACTGGTTTATTAACAATATCAAGAGAAAAAACACCAAACAGGTTAGTTTTTCAAGTGACGAATTTTATAACATAGGAAGTCTGATAATATGTCTTCATAATTTACAGCAAGACTTCTTTGTAATCCTGAATTTTCACCATTTAAGAAAAAGTGATAATAATTTATAGATTACAGCAGGGCATTTGGTAAAGAGGAACGTGATGAAATTACCAACATGCTGGAAGCTTTTATAAAGAACCCAACTCGACGATCTGGACACCGCTTATGACAATGCCCTCCTGCTCCACACACAAAATCACATGCAAGATAACCCCCGCTGCCCGAAACAAGAAATCCTATGCAAGATACACTAATACTGTTGGATGGGAGGTCACATTAGTTAGGTTTGAAAATTCATAGAGTAAAGAAAAAGACAATGATCGTAAATCAAGCATGTTTGGCTTATATCAAGCGTATATCAAGCAAGGTCTTTGGGAAAAATTTGTTTC
Organism: Cepaea hortensis; assembly: GCA_963921405.1. Taxonomy (NCBI): domain Eukaryota; kingdom Metazoa; phylum Mollusca; class Gastropoda; order Stylommatophora; family Helicidae; genus Cepaea; species Cepaea hortensis. The sequence goes on from OY992896.1 coordinate 32,628,679, forward strand.
ACTCTGCCTCTGTATCTTCTCCTACTGATCTTAACATAAGAAGCGATGCTTTCCCATGCTCTTTTCTCATTAGATGACCAAAGAATGCTATTTGTCTCGTTCTAATAGTTGCATATAATGGTCTCATTTCATTATCCTCTTCCAGGCAATCGGTATTAGTTACTTTGGCAGTTAATGAAATTTACATTCGTCTCAGGCGCGACATCCCCGTTACTTCCTAACTCTTTCTAATTTGTTCATTTATGATTCAAGACTCACTGCCATAAGGTAAATATAACATTTCAGTCCTATCTTTCAATGATTCAATCATAGTGACCTATTGCATAACATAATATTCGTTGTATGAAATACAGACGTTTATTGACCTAGTGTGCTCTTAATCTCTGTCACGAATCCTCCATTTGATGTTATAATTTGTCAATGAGTATTTACATTCTTCATCTTGAGTAATCACGTTCCCTTCTATTTTTTTTTTATATCACACTGTCGTGTTATTTTTCTCTGCAGAATAGAACGACTATAATAGTATGCCACTCCTGAGAGAACTAAACAGTGTAACGAATCAAGAGGGAAGGAAAAATAGCTGGCGCTATCTAAATATGACATACACTTTAAACAAAAAACAATTACAAGTTTAACTAGAAGGACCTTTCATTAGAACTGCTGTGTGCTAAGAGGCAAACGAATACGTGGTGTAATGAACAGTATTTAGTGCAGGAGAGCCTAGCATATGGTACTGTAACACCTTGTCTGAGAATGGAGATGGAAGGAGTCACCACGACGTTCCGCTGTCTGGAGGATAAAAAGCACACACATTTACTGAGCAGCGTAAAGACATGTGTACTTCGGGCAGAGTGGTTTGCATCATTTAGAAAACATCTAAGATATGGGAGCATCCGCCGGAACTTTTCCCAGGGCTTGTTGATGTGTTTGGAACTGAACAGATGGACAGACTGGCTGGGTCTGCACCTCTGGATATGGTATTGGTGCGTGATAAGACAAATATGGTCAGCGTCCTTTTATAATAGTGTGTATAATGTGTAAGAACAGATACAATAATTATTGCAGCAGCAGCAGCAGTAGTAGTAGTAGTAGTAGTAGTAGTAGTAGTAGTAGAAGTGGTAGTAGTAGTAGTAGTAGTAGTAGTAGTAGCAACAGCAGCAGCAGCAGCAGTAGCAGCAGCAGCAGTAGTAGTAGTAGTAGTAGTAGTAGTAGTAGTAGTAGTAGTAGTAGTATTAGTAGTAGTAGTAGTAGTAGTAGTAGTAGTAGTAGTAGTAGTAGTAGTAGTAGTAGTAGTAGTAGTAGAAATAATACTCCTATAAATATGTAGTTTTGCCAAATCAAAAGAAATATATATATATATATACATCTATATATATATCTATCTATCTATATATATATATATATATATATATATATATATATATATATATATATATATATATATATATATATATAACATAACATTGTCGTAGATATCTTGATTATTAGCTGATTCTTCACAATAGCCCAATGTCTCTACTCGTTTACTCTGTGTTTCAGTTTCGACAAACTCGTCTAGGGCTTCTAATTTGGGGTAGCTGTAGCATATCTGAGCAGTCTGATTGTCTTTCATGTGTGTGTAAATGTTGCCGTCTGATATAATTGCTCATAGATTTGAACGCGTCAATGTATAAGCGTTTGTCCCATCTCATCTCATCTTGTTCCTCTTGTACGTTACGGTATCGGGGAGAAGAATAAAAATCGGGAGTGTGCCCGCGTATGGGTTACATATATCGTAATCACCATGGATTCTGTTATTCCTTCTGTCCATCGTTTACATAGTCGGTCTCTGCTTCTGATTCCGTTTGGTCTGTACATCATTGCTTGTTGTGGTGTACTGTTAGTTGGTGGCCTAATTATTAGACCGAACCATTTAACTTGCTGTTTTCTGATGAAATCCAGCGCTGATATAATCCCCCCCCCCCCCTACTTTGGTCTTTGATTTCTTTTTTTTCTGATTTTCTGTCTTCTTGATACATTGAGTATTCTTCTAGGGAATCTCATTTCCGTTGTTGCAATTTGTCTTTTCTCTTTTTCTGTTATTGTCCAGGTTTGACATTGGTAGCATAGAGTTGGTAGGAAGATTGTGTTGCAGAGTGCTTTCTACGTAACAATTGATACGTGTTTGTACTGTAGAATAGGGCCCAATGAGTTGGTTAGCCTTATTGCATCTATTTCCGATCTCGTCTTCTGATTTGCCAAGTGATGATATTATACTTCCTAAGTACTTGAAGTTCTGTATTTGTTTCAGGAGATGTTCTTTTATATGAATGGACAGAAAAAAAAAATACAAAAATTAAATTGTTAGGAACATGCATCTTTCCCATTGCAACACACGCCTGTGAGATCTTGACACTTACTAAACAAGCTGAACAGCGCGTAAATGCCTTTGAATATAAATGTTATGGACGAGTTCTAAGAATATCTTGGATAAAGAAAAGAACAAATGCATCCATACTTCAAGAGCTGAATATTGAAGAAGGTTGGCTATTAAAGACGATAAAACAAAGAAAATTAAAATATTTTAGTCACTTGAAACGACACGAAAGTTAGGGGAGAACAATAATGGAGGGGTATATGCCTGGGAAGAGAGCAAGAGGAAGGCCAAAGAGAAGATGGGTGCAGGATATGGCAGATGATCTCAAGATCAGTGTATCGGACATAGGTCATCTTGCTTATAATATGATCAAGCGATTTTTCGGAAGGTTGTTATGGGGGTTAGGTTCTGCAAAAGACATCCTGCAGAATTAATTAATTAATTAATTAATGAACAGATGGGTAAGAGATCTCGGAGTCGGACTCAACTGCGATACAAATATGCGTGTAAGCGGGACATAATTGATACAGGCACTGATAATGCATTTGGGAGCAAGAAGCAGCCGAACGTGTTGCATGAAGGGCAAACATCAGAAAAATATTGTAGATACATCACACTGAGCGCATGAGACTTACGATTGTGCGTGACGGTGAAATTGACCATGTGCTCACATGCAATCACTGTGGACGAACAGCGCGAATTGGTCTTATTAGTCGCATTCGTAGCCGCCATATTATTATGCGTTTTTTATAGCACAATGTAACACACTATTGTCTGTCAAGACGGCAAGGTGCCAATTTCAGCATAGACGGAACTGAAGCTTCATCATGTCCCACGTGAGAGCATTATCTACCTCACCAATAAACAATAACGGACCCGAAGATCATCTTCCATGTGACAGCAGTATCTACCTCACCTTTCAGCATGGACGAACCTGAAGCAGACAGTGCAGCACGAATACACATTTCAGTAACACAGTGATAAGACAGATGTAAGAAAGCTCTTCATTTACGGCCGTTGCTACTATTTTAGTCTTTCCTTCACTGCTTTGGGCAGACGGATATTTCATACTAAAAGCAACCTCGTACAAGGTTAGAAAGACAATTGAAACAATAAGTGAACTATCACCATCCACAATATAAATTATGTTAGAACACAACCAACATCGCAAACACACATCCCAAAAACGCTGAAAACAGTTCCCAGAATGAAACTTCCCAGACACAGAAACTAGTAAAAGCATGGAATAATAAGCAGACAGATACATAAACAAACCAGATGACCGGGATGGAAGACGAGACATACATTATCTTGGGGCCGAAGAACAGAACACAGAAATGGTCGGGAAGGAAATATCAGTTGTTAACTGATTGCCTGCCGTGAACCACTGCATTGGTTCCATGGAACGAATTTGGCACCCGTAAACCAGTAGGTTGGTTCGATATAGACAATGCGTTAATTGCTCCAGTTCTTTTATTTTCGGCATTTTTTAGTGCTCCGTTAACGTAAAATTTAGAAACAGATAAATGTCGTTTCCGTCTGTGTGAAATAAAGAGCTTGAATCCATTTTAAAAGTCGACATCGAGTGCTTAGTAGGGCTGTAGGGTTGTAAGCCGGGGGGTTGTACGGCGGCTTGAACAGGCAATATTTAATATATAATTAGTAGACACTTACGGAGAGTTGGTAAGGCAACATTTAATCAGGTGACAAGTACGGAGGGTTGAATAGACAACATTTAATATACGTGTTGCTTGGAGGGCAAATATCAGAAATGAAAGACATAAGGATAAAATGATTGCAGAACGGTCACACACTGAGCGCGTGAGACGTAAGATTGTACGTGATGGTAAAAATGACCATGTGTTCATATGTATCCACTGTGGACAAACATGTACAGCTCGAATTGGTCTGATCAGTCACATTCGCAACCACTAGGGGTTGTAGTTATTTTGCCTTTTTATAGCACAATGTATCAAACTATCGTCTGTCAAGACGGCGCGGTGCCAGTGATGATGATGATGCGCTTACTTTTAAGAAAGGTTTTAGAGCGTCAAGGAAACATGCAATAAAATATGTCACGTTTGAAAAAAAAAATACACAGACACACACACACAGAGGGGGGGGGGAGAGAGAGAGAGAGAGAGAGAGAGAGAGAGAGAGAGAGAGAGAGAGAGAGAGATACATATACACATGCACACTCTCTATACGGGCACTCTATAAAGAAATTATAGACTGCCTGAAGTAAGCATGCTTTGGTCACATCAAAGGGCATTACCAATCTGAGGTCTTGTATTGTATCATTTTTGTAATAAATAATATTTTTTCTTTAATTGGATAAATGTTGATTACTGTGACTGGCTTTTGATTATCTTTTTGAAATCCCTTAATGAAATAATCCTTTTTCACCCACGCTAATGGATTAGAGAAAGAATATCGCAAGATATTATATATCAATTATGAAGGCTGTATGAAACGTGGAATGCAAGGCCGGTGCAATTTTGCCAGATACTCGCTATAATTATGTCATAAATCTTGAATTCTGAATGAGATTTGTGTCGATCCATCTCTCGTCTGTGACCTTTAGTTCACGTCTGGTATTTACAGCTGCTAAATAAAGCCTGGTTTATGGTGGTTTCTGGGAGCGATCGCACAAGTTCATTGCATGTGAGGAAGACATGTGAAAAATCAAATATATGGTCTGTGCTCTTGTTACCTTAAGAGGACATACTACAGCGTAGATACTTTACTTAGGCCAGCAATGTACTGCACACAGCCCTTATTACTATGTCTCATCACACTTCACGTATGCTTGTAGTTGTTGTCAACACTGGCTTAGTAAATTATCCACACTCTGACGTGTTTGATTATACAGAATTGACAAATGCAGATGTAGTGGGAGGGGAAGCTGGGGAGGGGTAGATATCGGCGTATTTTCAGGTAGATGTTTTAAGGCCACACACACAGAGATGTTTAGTTAGGTAACATATCTACCCCTACCAAATTGGAAATGCCTATAAAATCTATAATAAAAACAAACTTAAAATGCCCATCAAATTTATACTAAACTCCAGCCTGGAAATTGAAGAAATTTGTTAGCAGATTGCGCTGACAAAGTCATGGGTGCTGTTTGGAAAGACCCATTCAAACGTGCATTCAGACCAATAGACTTCTAACACTTCAAAGACCCAAAGCCCGTGTCTTGTAACGGGACATTTCTTTTTCTGGAAATGCACACGGAGTCTATACTTATGACGACTGGTCACTGCTACATGGGAGAACATGCCAATTTTTGTTAGTTATCCAATATTGTGACCTTTATTAAAATGTGACCGCTGGAAAGGAACTTTGTTGGTACTTAGTCACCACGCTAATTGGGCGGCAAAACATTTAGTGTTTAACAAAGCAAAGATGTTGACCTTGATGAGAAGGTTATAGTCAAGATTTCCAGAATTCGCCATGTCAAGAATAATGGAGAATCAGATTATGTCTTAACTTATATGGAGCTAGAAACGCCTGGTTGACCCGCATCCTCAACGCTGAACTTATACTGGGGATTTTGGCAGGGTGAAAGACCTAAGAGGTGAGTGGTCTACTTCAGACGATTGAGACAAAGCGCCACGCAAATCAATGCAGGGCAATGCCCTACATGAAAGTCACACACACACACACAAACACACACACGCACACACACACACACACACACACACACACACGCACACACACACACATATATGTCAACATGGTGGATATGCTTGCAGATCTACAAATTGATGGGAAAGACATTAGACTTATAAAAAACATATATTGGAAACAACAAGCTGCAAGTAAATGGTAAATAACAACAAATATACAAGTAAATGGAAATATTCTTCAACAATTGAATCTGTACAATTATCTTGGAACAGTCATAACATCTGATGGGAGATGCCTTGAAGAGATTAGAACAAGAATCGCCATGGCGAAAGTAGCCTTTAGCCAGATGAAAAACATTCTG